>KE373024.1:850544-888307 GCA_000418225.1 Zizania latifolia | reverse complement strand
GGGCCCGCGCATAAGTACGCTGGCCTGTCGACCTCGTACCGCCTCGTGCTGCACGACCCGGTCGGCGGAGGGTGGGCCGCGCTGCCGCCGTTGCCTGGTGGTGGAGAGCTCCCGCTGTTCTGCCAGCTTGCCGCGGTGGCGTGCGGGGAGAGGCCGCGGCTGGTGGTGGTGGGGGGATGGAACCCGGAGACGTGGGCGCCCACGAACGCGGTGTATGTGTATGACTTCCTCTCCGGCGCGTGGCGGTCCGGCGCGGCGTTGCCGGGGCCGCGGCGGTCGTTCTTCGCGTGCGCCGCGGCGGGGAGGTGGGTGTTCGTGGCAGGCGGGCACGATGAGGAGAAGAACGCGCTGCGGTCGGGTGTCGCGTACGACGCCGAGGCCGATGTGTGGGTGACGCTCCCGGACATGGCGCGGGAGCGGGACGAGGCCAGAGGGCTCTGCGTCGGCGGCAGGTTCGTCGTCGTCGGTGGGTACCCGACGGAGGCGCAGGGCCGGTTCGCCAGCTCCGCCGAGACGTTCGACCCGGCCGCGTGGGCATGGGGTCCCGTGCAGGAGCGGATGCTCGACGAGCGGACCTGCCCGAGGACGTGCTGCGCCGCGCCGGCCGCGGCCACGCAGATGTACATGCTCCGCGACGGCCAATTGGCGGCGCGGGACGCCACCGCGGACGGCGGCGCTTGGAGGCCGGTGGCGAGCCTGCCAGAGGACGGGCGCACGGTGACGGCCCTCGCGGCCATCGGCGACGGCCGCGTGGTCGCCATCGGCGCGGGGAGCCACGGCGCTGAGCAGGCCGTGTACCTGCTCACCAACACCGAGGACGGCGGGAGCAACAACGGCGTGGCGCAGTCGTGGGAGCGCGCCCCGGCGCCGCCTGAGTTCGCCGGTCGCGTGCAGGCCACATGCTGCGTACAAGTATAACGATACATAGAAGTTATGTGCAGATGAATACCCTTTTTGTGAGGAATATACACATGTATATCATATCGTACGTATATGTGTACACGTTAGATTGTGTATAGACGTTTTTGCGCGCCACATTGTTCTATCTGAACCGTGTATAAGCTGAGTTTTTCGTGAATTGTGAGATCCAGTGCAGATCTAAACTGTCCATTCCTCGATCCAACAGTCTAAATCGGCTACTACAGTGCTTAGTGGTCACTGCTTCTCAATTAATCCATCTGTCTGTTTCAAAATGCAAGTCATTCTAGTATTATCTAGATTCATCCATGTGTCTAGATTTATTGATCTATAGATAAATCTAGACAATATCAGAATGACTTTCATTCTAAAATAGAGATAGTAAATCCATTGGAACAGTTAAAATAATAGAAATTATAATATAATATTAAATTTTGAATCTATACAATCGGTATTTAGTTGTTTCAGCTGATTGTATAGTTTAAATCGTTTGGTGAATCTAATTATTAAGGTTGATTACTCTGTATCAAGAGTGAAATGACTTGATGTACTGGAGTGAATTATAGAATATTGATTATTTTTATACTGAGTAGAAATTTACAGGTAATTTAGAATAACTTTAAGGTTATGGATATAAAACAAGCTGATGTCTAGATAATAGGGTCTTCACGAATTTTAATTATTAGTTAATTTTCATATTATAATTATTCCGTAAGTTATAAATAGATTTTTAGTTTGACAGAAAATCAGCAACAGATTTAATCATAATCCTGATTGAAGCTGTCCAAATGGGCCTTAATATACTCTCGAATGATTGGAGGCAAACGGTAATTATTTGACATTAGTAATTTTGTATTGAAATTACACCGCGTGTTTAATATTTAGACTTAAACACTGATAAAAACCACCACGCTACGATGCTTTTCAATCGGTCACCTTAGCAACTGTATAGGAATCAAATCTATTTGATTTATATATGTCAATTCTAGGTGTCCAATTTATGCACTTTCATGCATGCAGACATGGAATTGAACAACAATTTTTTTTGGATTACACATGTTTGATGTGAATACGGTACTCTATATCTGTTTCTGAATGTAAGTCATTCTGATATTTTCTAGATTTATCTACAGATTAATGTATGATTCATTGATCTGTAGATGCCATTCATTGATCTATAGATGAATCTAGAAAATGCATCATTCATTAATCTAGAAATAAATCTAGAAAATACCAGAATGACTTACATTCAGAAACAGAGGTAGTACATAGATAAATTATAGTAAAAAAAATCTCACTGGCAATAAAACAAGTGGAAAACGTTAGCTATCTGCTCTTGTCATGCACATAACCATTTATTTTTTTTAATTTGCTACCATTACTTACATTAACAGCTTCCCAAATAACAACGTTTTGTAATTGACACGTGAAATGAGCTCCATTTGTTATTGTCACAATGATGATATTTTGGCAAACCGAGTCATTTACCCGACAATATTTTCGTAATTATCTCCTGTATAATTTCCTCTTCAAGACGCGGAAAGACATGCAAAAAACAAGATATATACACATACCTGCAACGGCAAGTGGCCGTTCAAAACCAGAGGGGAAGGACGGGGACGACGATCTCATCTGTAACTCGCCGCCGGTAAAATGGCGCGAAAGCAATGGCCGCGCGCCCAACGGATAACCGTTGAAGCTGACGAAAATCGTGTGCCCACGTCGACGGCGACGTCCACTCGGCCAGCGGAATCTGCCGCCTGAAACCTGCAAGCTGATGATTCCTTGAGTCATCGTGGTGCTAAATTTTGGAGCTGTCTTAACAAAACGTCAACTGTCAACGCCAGAAAGTTCACCCAGCTTGGAGTTGAAGCCAAGATCATCGTGTCTACTGTATAATTGATAGCCGAAATCTTTTCCTTCCTCTGCTGTACCTGGTATTTGACTGCACACAATAAAGCATAGTTTCAATAAGGTAGCCATGGTTTCTAGGTTAACACTTAACAGTAGGCTAGCGATTAGCAGTAAACAGAACCGATCTGATAACTGCAATAACCAGGCCGGTAACAGCCATAATAATGTTACCGGCGTCCAGCCACCGCTGGTGGTCTGGAGAACCCTGGTTTCAACACAGCTATGAGATCACACCTCGGGGCATCCATCTGGCAGTACGTCCTGTTGAACATCAGTCTGATGGAAGATAACCTGAGTTTACTGAGTATTCTGCATGCTGATGATACAATTGATATTCAATGATCTCCACTGTTGATTGGTTCCATAAAGCCTAGTTTGATAGGTCAGGATCTCAATCCATTCCATGTAGATAGGTCGAGATTTTAGTTTAAAATATCGGCCCATTCACATGAAATGGACCAGAATCCCGACCCACCAAACTAGGCCTTAAGAAGATGGAATTCCCGGAAGTGGCATATTTCACCAGATGCGGTGGATATATTCATGAGATTCAGTAATCTAAGGCAAGCAGAAAATGCAGCAGTATCTGTTTGAGGACACGAACCACTATCATTGCAAATAGAACAATTTGAGAACGGTGCTTCTGAACTCTGAGCTTTGTGATGGAAGCAGTCTATCGCACAGGTTGCTGGTTGTAATGGGTCTTCTCTTTCTTCTTTGCAGCAGCAAGCTTCGCACTCCTAGCAGCAGCCTCCATTGCAGCATGCCTTGCAGCCGCATCCACATCTTTGCTCGCCTTTTTCTTTTTGGCTGCAGCTATCTTCTTCATCTTTTCCTTCACATCCACAGTTATAGGATCCTCTTCAGATTTTGTATCAGCAGCCTCTCCATGCTCCTTGCTGGAAACCACTTCATTGGGCTGCTCTTTAGGATCCTTCGATGATTTGTCCTTCTTTGATTTCTTCTTTTTTGAACTCTTGATTTCTGAAGGAGCACCAATCTTATCCCCATCGTTCTGCTCATCTTGTTTTCTTTCAGCTGTAAATTTGCAAACATCAAAATACTTGCTTGTTTAAATATATCATACTATAAATTGAATGCCACAGTAGGGAAGATGTTACTAATTTAGTACAAGCCACAACATGATTGAATGCCGTACGTTTACTAGTCGCATCAGCCTGGGTAGCATCTCCAGAAATCCCCAGCTCAGCCAGCACAGCATCTAGTTCTGCAAGCTCTTTCTTCTTCAATTCCTTCTTCGAAAGCTGCTTTTCTGCGTCTTTAAAATGGACAGGCATTGGAGCAGAATTCTCAACCTCAAGCTCAGATGGTACATCAACTTCAGGTTCATGCTCAGGTTCCTCCTCTGGTTCATCGTCACCCATGTCAATATCAAGGCCATCATCTTCGCTCTCCGATTCCTGGAGAGCAAATGTAAAAGTAACAATTAAAATAGGATGAGTTGGAGGGAAAAGATAGCTCATATAACAGAACACAAGTTAACTTGAGTAGGACAAATATTGTTTCCCCGAATATTTTACATCTATAAATTTACAAAATTATTAGCTACAAAGAACCTTAAAAGTTCAATGTGTCAGTGTGAGCTTAATATATATTTTGGATTCACCATCGAATAAGATAGTTAAATATACAGCAAACAAGCATGTGTTCATAACAAGTGCATTTTAAGTGGTTATCAAGGCGTCGCCATGGCGATAAGGTGGTCCAAGGGGCTAAGGAGTCCCGTCGCCTTAGCCACGCCGGTCTACAGGCGGTGCAACACGGCCACACGGGTGGAGCGGTGGTGATGACAACAAGGGGAAAGAGAAGGTGGTGGCAGCTGTTGTGGGAGAGGAGTCCTGACCAGTGCTAGTGTTACATGCTGGGTCTAGGACAGGGATATTTGGGACTGATCTGGAAAGGGAGATTATATTTGAAGGAGGTAACCGATCGTAGGCCTGGACCTCGCCGGCGTAGCGGCACCATGATGGGAGATGCGCCAACGAGGTAGGAATATTACCTCTAGCTTTATTTCTCTCAAAACCTCTAGCTTGTATAGTGCTAGTACCTAATAACATACTAGGTAACAAACTAGATATTTCCTTCGATATATTACCTGTCTAATCATATCTCTGATAATTCCTAAATTGCTGCTACAGTACCAAGTGGTAATGTATATTGGGCTATGATGTGGGCCTTGGCCTCTAGGCCCACGCCCAATTATAGAGGTTGTTGGACTGGACTTAAGTTCACAATTATAGATGGGTTGTTGGACTAGGCTTTAAATGTGTTATTGGACTAGGTTTTAAATGTGCTAGTGCAATTTTGCCCATATATTCTCACTTTTTCTCCTTTTCTTTCATTTTGTAAGGCATTGCCTCGCCTTACGCCTTACTGCTTAAAAGGTAGAAAGGTAGTCAGGCGCCTAGCCTCGCCTTACCGCCTTAATAACTATGATTTTAACTTCTAAGTGATTCATCGTGACATAAGATCAAGTGGATGAAACAAGATCCTAATTCACACCAATGTAATGTCAAAATATGTGCGGCTAGACAAAAGGGATGCACAAATGGAAAACTTATGCCCCCAGGAATAAGAATGCCATATTTTGTTAAATAAGAAGCCAGCAAGAAAAGGGCAATGGAATAGTCAGAAATGCTAATGCAGCATCAGAAGATTTACACTATTGTAATGCAACAAACTTCCACTGTTTGACTATAAATTAGGACTAGAAAGATAGAAATGATCACAAGGACAACATTATATTTTCTCTTCTACTTTACGGCAATAAATTCCGAGATCTTAACAACACACATGTACGAACTTCCAAAGATGTGACACAGGGGACAAATGTGCTACCAACAGCTAAGGTACACTCACCATCCATCTCCACAATGTGCTTGGATAAGGTGTGCTTCCACAAAAGCATATATATAAACAAAAAGGAGGGTACCTCACCCCACAATAAGGCTGCCTGCCTAATTATCGCAACATGTATCAACAATTCAACATGTAGACAAACCCAAAACAAAAGGCACCTGATGCTCAATTCTCAAGCATAGAAATTTCACCCTTGGGTTATTAACAGAACATCGTTCTCAGCATCTCACACCACCAAACCTGGATTGTTGAAACATGGACAATGGACTAACCAAGTAAGCAGATGCTCCCCAAGCTTTACCACTTCCAGAAGCATGACTCCACTATGTAGACCAATAATCAAAACGTTCTCACCCACTACAATCTGCAGCCTCCCAGTCTCTGATCCCCGTCAGACAAAATTATTAGAATCGAAATTTTCTTGTCTCCTGAAGGATTCAGTAAGGCACGAACAAATCGGTTCCAAACTAGATAAGTAGATAGCCGTGCTCAGATGAGCTTGAAATCGTCTTCGTGACTCGTGAGAGAGTCCGTGTCAACTGCGAAAAATGAATGCAGACGAATGTAATAGGTAAACGGGCTGTGACCTCCTCGGCGCCGGCGTTGCCCTCCCCCGCGACGGGCGCGCTTCCCCAGACGGGCCGCAGCGGCGCGGTGGTGGCGAAGTAGTCGTCGTCCTCGTCCTCGTCATCGACGTCGGCCCAGGCCTTCGACTTGAGCGGCGCGGGCGCCCAGAACACCGGCGGCTGTGGCGCGGACACCTCCCCAGCCGCGGCGGCCTTGTTGGCCCCCTTCCCCTTCCTCCCAGAGGCGGATAACGGGGAATAGGACGGCGGCGGCTTCTTCTTATTCTTCCTGAGCACCTCGAGCGCGGCGAACACGTTGCCGCTGCCGATCCTCACGGCGGCCTCCGCGTCCCTTCGGCCGCGGCCCGCCATGGCCGGGGCCGTGCTTCCAGCGAGAGGCTGCGGGCGGGACCGGACTCGGGATCCAGCGGGGTGGAGCTTCCGGTCGACTGGCTGCGCCGGCGAATGGGCGGCGGCGAGTAGGGCAGGAGAGGAATGCGTCGGCGACGGAGGGGAGGGGAAGCAAAGTGGACATAAGGTGGGGCCCGCGCTGTAGTTGGAGTGTCAGTGTCAGTGTCAGCAGAGAGGGGAGTAGCCCTAGCCACCGTTCACTCGTTCAGGTTGATATTGCGTTGAGGACAAACGACTTTGATTAATAAAAAATAATATTATAAAACAATAGATAAAAATAATAAAAATAGAATTTCGTAATTTATAAACAAAGTTAAAACACTAATTAAAATTTTTAGACAGAAGAAGTACATACACAGTGACTATATACATCCTTAAAAAATCTCAAATAACTCTAAGAGCCAACACATTGTATTTTGTATTTTCGGAGGAATCTTTAATCTTTATTTTAGATCTGTTCCTCTAAGAACTATGTTTTCTTACATCTAAAGATTTTTTTTCGCATAGTAATCCATCTATCAGTACACGAGAGAATAAAATTTTTGTGGCAATGAATGCCCACTCCCTCGATGAATCAAATAAGTACACAGCTTAAATAGCCTTGCTTACATAGTTACATGTAGAAACTACAACCAGCTTGATACGCACGCACACACTAGCTGAGTATATGAGCCACTAACTCTATCTCTATGTACCACAAGACCCACTCGCCCAACTAATCACGTATGCAACTACCAGCCAACAAGCTAGCTCGCGTGCATTGTCTTAGGCACGTCCACACATGGCAACTGCTAACACAAGCAACAAATAATTGCTAACCTGTGCACTCACACAAGCACACAATAACTAGCTAATTAATGAGCTAACTTCACATGTCAAGATTTATACAAACAACAAATAAATTTCTTATGGTCACCGGAAGGTAACGGTCTATCATCATCGACAGTCTCTCCAGAAAATGTTTTCACAACTAATTGGCATTAAATGTATTTGAAAACCACGATAAAATTGAATATGCTATAAAAATACGTTGAGATAAATATGCCTATGTTTTTCATGCATTCAATCATAATATTTAGGGCACCTTTGGATTGAAGAAAATTCAAAAGATTTGTGAAGGATTAATATTTTTATGAATTTTTTTCTATAACACCCTTTGTAATAAAGGATTTGATTTGTAAAATTTTTTTGGATTGAATTTCTAAAGCCCTATTCCAAAGGAAAATGAGTATGAGCTTATATCTTTTATTTTTCAGGCTCATGCACGCTATCTTTCTCTATCTACTCTCTCTTTCAAATGTGATTTCCTTCAAAATTCTTATGTTCCAATTACTGTAAATCATTCAAAAGATACAATCTATAGTATTTTGTGTTTTAAAATCATATATAGTGTTCTATAATATGAGACAATACATTCATATGTTTTTTCTATTCCCATGTTTTTTAGATCATACGTTCCAAAGGAGCCTTAAGAGGATATATATATTCAAAAAATTTTAAGTTATACTTGAAACATGCTCAAATATTTGAGTTTATAGTAGAGCCCTTTGGATGGTAATAAGAAAAATTCATCCAAATTTTGAAGGAATTCTAGCATGAGGTAACTCATGTTTACATATTCTTGTGAGACTTTCAACGCACTTTCTCTATCTCCATTCTCCCTTCAATAAATCATTAGAGTAATATTAAATATCTTGTATTTTTCCTATAAAACATCCAAACAATTTTTTTGTGTTATTCCTATGGTTTCATTTTATATAGGTTTGAACAAAACGTAATATCTTAGATCTTATGTTTTCTCTATATAGATTCCACAGTTCCAAAGTAGCTGGAAAAACCACATGATTCCATGGACCAATGGACTGGTGATGGTCCAGAAATGGTAGCGCCCTGTGCTACCGCGTGTCCAAGTCCCCCACATCCCCCATCAGGCATCAGCATCATGAGACGAGAAAGGCAAGACCACATTTCTGCAAAGTAAACAGTCGCTTTTGCAATTTTCAAGCTATACTGATGCATCGAATGCCACTTGAGAATTTAAAACCGGGCAGGTTTCGCAGAACAAGTATATCTGTTAATTATTATTCGGAGTGCCTACGAACAGACTGGTTCAGAGAGATACTGTTCAAAACGAGTTTGGAAAAAAAATTATCCCTAGGATGATGAATACAACCCACAGGCCACAACTACCTACTAGTTTATCCAAATTACATCCTGTGGCGTATGGGTGCATACGACTGACTCATACTTACATGAATCGGTGAACTAAAAGGAGGCGAGAGAGAGAAGCCACCCTACAACGGACGCTCGCAGGTTGTACCACAAGTTGACAACTTGAGAGATTGGGCAGAAATTTCAGATTTTACAGGTTCTATCTCGGTCTCCATGCCATTCCACTCAGGTTCCGGTTCCCAGAGCCATAGCCTTGAACGTTGCTGTTACTGTTACGTGACACACCATACTGGGACCGCTGCACCGTGCTCGCCGGCGCAGAGGCGGCGGAAGCACCACCCTGCGCCGGCCACCAAGCATTAGGCTGCCAGGCTTGGGCTTGCTGAAGCTGCTGCTGCTGCATCAAAGGAACTTGCTGGGTTCGTAGGTAAGCCTGGTTGCTGGGAATCTGTGTCTGCATTGTATTTTGGTGGTACAGCTGCTGCTGTTGCTGCTGGTAGGGATGCAATTGCTGGAGCGGGGGTGGTGGAGGCAGGGGGGTGGGTGGGGCTACGGGCTGCCTTGTTTGCTGGTGGCTAACCTGATTGGGGTTCCATTCTGGTATATCGTCATCATCGTCATCATCCCAAGGACAGGGCTGAACAGATGATCTTTTACCATACTTCTGAACCAGTTCCCTCATATGCTCTACCGGGCGAGCAGAGGTTGGTACATGCTGCCGGCCCTTGTAGGACTGGGTTATTACATTAGCAGCAGGGTTGGACGAGTTAACAAAATTAAATTCAGGAAGATCGTCTTCATCCCTAGCAGTACCAGGGCCAAAGCCCGGAGGGACATCATCAGTTACATCCTCCTCATGGCGGTGACACTGAACTGGAAAACCTGGTGGCGTGCTGGGGGAGTTCATAGGCAAAGACGGCCTAGGGCCTGAATTAGAACCAATAACCTGCGGTTTCTTCAAAACTGACTGCCGCCTGGAATCATCATGCCTATGGTGGGCAGTCATCCTAGGAACATTGGGCCTCCGCCACACGACAACTCCAATGATGGAGGATGCTGCCACAGCAAGACTCTCCAAGTGCTCTTTTGGCAGGTGCCGAGAGAGAATCTCCACAGTTTTCCCTTGAGAAGGGCACAGGTACAACTCTATTCCATCTGCAGGTTCGACTAATCCTATTCTCTCATCTGAAATATAGGAGTCGATTGTCTGCAGAACATGCAAATTTCATAAATCAGATCCACAAACTTTTGTTAAGCTAGCTCCGGACAGAGCAGAAGGGCTAAGAATAGAAGAACCTGCAAGAGATGTGAACGACCACTCTCCTGAGAACCCTCCTTCCAGCAAAGCTCAGTTATCTATGAATGAAGTCGCAATATGAAATGTATATTCAATAAATATACTCAGGAAAAATATATCCATATTACATATCACAATCAAATTAGATAATCCAAAAGCGAACAAAGCATGAACCATAATCCAAAAGCACTATCTACAGTATTTGAGCCATCTAATTAGATAATCACTAGAGTAAGAATAACCTAACAAAGTGATAACTCTTGATGCTACACATACAACCATAAAAAGGCATTTCACAAAGTTCATATTCTGCTTATGCTTGGATTCAATTACCATTTTTGTAATATTTAGCATATAAGTACCAAAATATTTTCAAACATCCTGGCCCAGATCTCAGAAGGTTTAAACATATTCTTTTAAGTTTTCAACTGCAAAATAGAATTGATATACTACATTGTGAGAGTGAAACTCACCAAGTATGTCTTTACACAAGAGCCTAATAAATACTGTAGAGTTAAAAACAGAAGGAAAGGAAAAGGAAGTCATAGCTTTATTTCTTTTACTCCAGTTAAGGTGTCCTAAGAACTAGATAAAAACTTTCCTCTGAACTTCAGTTAAATCATTTGGTTTGGTGGTGCAGAAGTATACAGACTGATTTATTTCTCCCTTGGTGGTGCAGAAGTATATGGACTGATTTATTTTTCCTCCAAACATCATATAACTTATACTGATTTTGTATGAAGTATACAGGCTGTACTTAAAACATCATATAAACAGAAAAATGGTATTGAATATAGTTAATTATGTCCGCATATTAACAACTAATGCTACTAAAGTAAACTTCAAACATAATAAATAAACCATGAATTTTCTGTGAAAAAACCAAAACATATACAAACTATATATTAAAATGAGAAATACCAATTTACCATTATAGCACGGCTCCTAGATTTGGGAAGCTGTTCGACAAACTCTTGAAAGGCACTAAGTTTGACTCTCCCCTTGATTTCAACAAAACTCCTCCATTCTTTTATTGGTGGCTTTTCACCACTGCAAAGTGAATTTTTTAAAGGTGTCAGCACAAATTCAATATAAAGTACAGAATAAATGCATATCTACAAACTGTTTTCTCCAGTTCAAGTAGACCATGTTTATTTGGGTGGCAGCAGGGTATTCCCTGATGGGGTGCAGGACTGCAGACCACATCATTCAGCATTGAAGAACAAGGTAGGGTTCCAACCTGGCCTATTTTAGTCTAATCTTCGATGCTTTGTTTCTTCCTGTCTAAGGGCATATTTATAATATATCCAAATAACCTACTAGCTATTCTTAAGAAAATGCAACTTAGGACCCTTGAAGATCTAATCCCTAAAGATCATATTCCTAAATACAACTCTTATCCCTAATTCGTGCTACAGTACCCGGACGTACTGTTCACACCAAAGTATCCACGTGGGTACTGTTCCATGGCTAGGCTGGGCCTAGCCCAATACCCACGACATTGGTGTATCGGAATATGAGATGGGTGAAGAATGTGGAAGAATATCTGGTGATCTGGTCAATTTTTAGGGGAAAAGAGGGGAAGATGTGCCAGACAGATCGGTGAAGGGGAACAAAGGGATTTGAGGGAGGAGAGAGAGCAGAAAGGAGTGACGGAGGAAGGCTGGTAGGGAGAGGAAAATATTGGAAGGGGCAGTTGTAGATTGACACTGGAATATCGGCATAGAAGTTAAGATATCTGTTTTTCAATGGACATCCAAGTATTATATAGGCTTCAACGATTACAAGGTAGATTTAATAAATGATAAAAAGTAAGAGTGTGTTATCTAACAAAATTATGTTATATGTTATTTGTAAAACACAAACTGGTTCAAATTAGACAGGCCAGGGATCCTTTTTGTAGAGTTTACTGGACCAAGATACCACACACCATTTTCAAAGTACACTAATTCCTACATCCTTAGGCGTTGTAAAAAAAATAATACACAGCTAACTGCCAAATCCAAAAATACATTAAATGTCGATACAATTGCAGTAAGGCCTAACATGCATGTCAAAAGGGAAAACATAATGAAACCAATAGCTTAAACCAAGAAGAAGCATAGCAATAAAGCTAAGAACCTAAGAACAACCAACAAGGTTCATAACATCCTGCAACTTAGTGAAGGAATCAAGGAACAAACAATCATGGTCTAAACTGCGGCCAAGAAAATGTAAGACGGAAAATGAAATTGCTATACATAGTTCACTATTAGTATTCTGCAAAAGAGATATAGTTGTTATGTAAAACATTTAAAATAGGACAAAGACAATGAAGAAAACATGTGCTAAATCATCATGGTATGATGATGCCAACAAGTTGTATATGATGTAACTTGGCAGAAAAGTAGTAGACGAAAGAAACCTTTTGTAGAGGGCAACAACATTTGTCAGTGAAGACATGGTCAATTGAATTGCACCCTCCCATATACTCTCACGTATCATAGGAAGAGAAGTTGCCTTATTATGGATAGGAGAGTCATGATTCAACACATTTTCAGCAGTTGTTTGTTTGGATTCAACTTTATTTGGGGAAGAATTGATCAGCTTTCCTTCACGCCGCTCAAAAAGGTCCAAATTTGAACCTGCTTTATGTTTGGGTGACACTAACTTGGACTCACATTTAACCTGTGGAGATGGCAGATCAGCTTCTGATCCGATCTTCTCTGGTGCAGAAACCTTAACTTCTTTCCCAGGAAGTTCCTCAGACTCCACAGTGGTGTCAGGTTCATCTCGATCATCTGAATCTTCTTCTGGCGTCCCAACTGAGAGATTTTTGAAAGGTGGTTCAGAATCTAATCCTTGCATGAATTCATCTAGCGAAGGAATCGGTGGAAGATTCTCCGTGTCTTTCATGTCATCCACCATAAGTTCTTGCATAAGATCACTTTTTTCATTATCTGCATATTCTAAATCATCTGGCACATCGTCGTTGCTTACCCCATTATCCTCATCTTGTGAAGTCCCATCAGGTGCCTCATCTTTTTCTTGCGCGCTAGCTTTATCATCTGTACTTGCTTTATCATTTGATTTGGTCTGATCTTCGGCGACTTTTGATGGAGCTTGAGTAAGAAGATTACTGCCAAGCTCAACCTCCACTGAGATACCATCTGTCTCTTCTACTTCAACTTGAAATTCCCCTTTATGTGTTTTCCTAACCAAACGTCTAAAATCAACCTCAGTACTAGGAAGCACAACCATTTGTGCAAGTTCTTCAGCTTTAGCTAACCGCCACTGTGAGAGCTCCTTGGAAGCAAGTTCCTCTGCAGTCATTGAACAGAGGCGATCGGGTGTAATATCTCCAGATAAGACCCTCTCTCTTAACTCAGGATTACTTTTATCTTTTAGATTAAATAAAAGAGATCTGCCTTTCTCCTTGTACTTCTTATTAACTCCACCAAGCAGTTTGAACAGCTCCTCTTCAATCCTAAATGCCAAACCTTCTGCCTTTTGGATAATGTTATCCTTTTCTGTCACTTCCTCATCGGCATACTTCATTCTTTTTGACTCAGATTCTGAGAAAGAGTCTGCAACACCAGGGACAATATCAGAAGTCATGGACCTTTTTAAATTAGGTAGTGTAATTGGTTCAGGAATCCCTGAATCAAAATCAGAAACCCAACAAAGTCCATGACCTTGCAAGAGTTCATCAGCAACAACTGTATATTGACCCAATGCTTCATCTTGTAAAGAAACATTATCTGGCTGTTGCTGGATGTCAGCATTTACCACGATCATGTTCGAAACTAAATCACTGCCTAACTTCTCATCTTCCTCACAATTCTCAGAATCAACAGTTGTCAATACTTCTGAATTGGCTGTGTTCACACCTTTGGACATCCTTGTCACTGGATCATGCACTGTATCTGCCTCTGGCTTCTTTTGGTCTGCATAACCATCAGGCTGCATGTTCTCAGAAGACTGAGTCTTATTCTGCTGATCAGAATCTGTTTGCAGTGCAGCAGCAAGTGACTCCCTGAACTTTGATCTCACAGATTCCAATTTCTGAGCTTGAACCTTTGATGCTGACTCCTTCTGTGCAGATCGTTTGTTAGATGACTGTGACTGTGTAGATTTCAGCATTTGAACCTTTGGAGAAGCAACTGCTGGTTGCAGTTTCCTGCCTACAGGCAAAGGTTGTGATCCCACCATTGTTGGCAAAGATGTTCGGATATTTAACACTTGATGGGGTGGCCTCAATGATACTCTACTTAGAGGATGAACCCCTAAAGGATGTGGAGTCTCTGGCCTGGAGGCACCAATTTGGACCGGCTGTTGACTCATAGGAACAATATAATATGAACTAATTGGAACAGAAGTTCCCGTAGAGAACATTGGCTGAGTACCCCAGTCAGCAGGCAAGGATGGATAAAGCATAGAGGGGTATCCCGCCTGATTAGATTGAATATTTGATGATGGCAATGGTTGAGAACCCATGCTAGTTGACATAGGTGTCTGCCCTTGATTTGGAAATTCCATTATGCAAACTATTTCTGAAACTCCCAAGATTCTTGACAAGAAATAGTAGTGATGCTTAACACAGCTTCAATAGATATATCTGAAAAAGAGATGAACCGATGGAGATCTTAGAACAATCAAACAGAAAAGAGTACTGAGTACATACAAACTGCAGAAAAAATCAAAAATAGATACTCCCTGGGCTACTTCTCAATTCAAGCGTGCAAAATAGTAGATTAGAACTTTGCAGGAAAGCAATCCATACATAAAAATGAGACATCCCGCATGAGCATGAATATTATTACGGTGAAGCATTGAGTTTATTAGAAAAGGATGCACACAGATCCAGTCCATAATAATCGACCTATAGAGGTGACCACATTCTTTGGTTTCAGATTAACACCAACATTCCAGTTTAACACTAAGAAGTGGATAAAATGCCAACATGGCAGATTAACAGTCCGTGTACATATATTAAAACATAATACTTCACAGTGCAATGACCTAGAATGAACAAATGAAGAAATGAATTAACGTTTAATTAGCAACGACAGGAAATGCACAAGTCAACTAGAAGCTCATTGTGATAGCAGTATAGTGAAGAGAAGTAATTTCAATGAAGTAACAGTAATAGACATCTTAACAACCCAAAGATTGGAACCGGAACAATTCCTCTACAACGACCATACCAGATTCCCCCTATGGCCGACAAGGCACAAGAAACCATCAGCATATCTCAAAGAGCAGCACACAACGCATTCCACTGGGCGCCACGCCCAGGGCCCGAACCACAACCACGCGGCAGAGACGAATCCCACCCCCCACCTCATCCCCAGGAGGGCCAACCCAACCCTAACCTCTTACCTCTGCCCGACCTCCTCCCATCCCAGGGACCCAACCGACGAACAATCCCCTGCTCCTCACACCGAATCGCCACGAAGGCGCAGCATCACCCGAAACACGAATCATCGGGACGCGTCGGGGAGGAAACACCATACCTGGGCGGCGGACAGAGCCGTGGAGACGGCGAGGCCAGCCCGTCGCCGGCGCAGGCCCCGGCCGCGGCGGCGGCGGCGGCGGCGGCGAGATCGGGGTCGGGAGGGGGAGGGATTTGGGGGTTTAGGGTTAGCTCGCGGATTTTACGTTTTCTGGGTTTCCATTTGGTTGGTCCGTCGCCGCCGAGGCGAGGGGGACGAGGGGGTGAGAGCGAGTGAGTGCGGGTGCGGCGGCCTGAGGCGGTGACCTCGTGTTGGGCCGTGTCGACCTTGGGCCTTCCTGTTGCGATTTGATGGGCCGCGATTTTGTGGTTTGGGCCTTTTGGGGCCCAAACTATACTTTGTTTTTTAAATTCCCTGGGAATCAAACTAGTTTTGTGAAATCCTGTCAAAAATTTTGCATTACGAAGATGACCTTGGCTCTTCTGATGGCTCATTTCGAACTTATAAATGTTATACATTAGTTTAGTTTCTGAAAAACTCTTCAATTTTTCTCTATTCCAAATAGGGCCTAAATTTAGATCTGCATGTGTTGCTATCTCCAGACGTGTCGTCCTAATTGTATCACCCACATGATGAGTCAGTGAAAACAACAGCTTCTGAAGATGTCAAAAGGGTGTTTTAAAGATGAGCTAATCTATGTCTAACTTTGAATCATGGCACACCAGTTGATTTAAAGAGATGAATAGATATAATATACACACGGTTCATTTTTGCTCGAACGATTAATTCCAATGAGCTATCACTAATTTGTTGGCCAGTGATCTTAATGATAGTTAACCTTGGATTGTGATTGATGAATGGCTATAACAGAAGCCTACCCAGTCTTAAGATTTAAGAAGTTGTTCCGAACATGCGTTAGCAACGGTGGTCAGATCCATAGAGGGCCCATTTTCATTTTGAAGAAAAAGGAACAAAAAAACGCTGCCCCCAATCCGCAAGTCCCTGTGCGCGAAATCCGAGGTGCCACGCGCTCACACCAACCGGCGGCGATGCCGATGCGGTCGCTGGAGCTCGGCCGCGGCCCGCGGGCGCATCGCGCCGCCCCCGATGGCCTACTCCGGCGGCTTGGTTGGCGCAGCTCCGGGTAATGAACTTCTCCTCAGAGGCAGGTCGACCCCTTGCGGCCTTGCCTGATCCGTGGCGCTTTCTCCCCCGATGACCAGGTAGACCACAGGCTGCCGCGCGGATCGCCGTGTGAACCACTACTGATCTAGGTTCTGACGTGCGATGCGAAGGCGGGAGGCGATCCTATGATGTAATCCTCCACCCATTGATTGTTAGCATTCAGATCCCAACAAACTGCCACTGGATCAATGGATGGAAATGTTAGGGGAGATTTGCTCTCACGTTGGTGACATTTGTTCTTTTCCCCCATACAGATTTGTATGAAATGTTGTGACCTTTAGGTCTGGATGTCATATACGGTTTAGCAAAAGAGCAAACGTCAGTCAGCTATAGAGTGCAAAAGAGCAAACACCACTTAGCTATAGAGCAGAAGAGCAAACAAATCCAAATGTTTGTGATTTGTTGGGCGTTAGTTGTGGCTATGTTTGGTGGAGCTACTGTTATCTGCACACCGCTGTTACCTGTGTTCTAGGTGTGGAATACTTAGAATGTGACCAAATGACCAACCCATGAGGATGAGATGATGCCAAAGCTGGGCCGTTTAGTCTGCATTAGGTTGGTGAAATACTGAAATCACTCATGGATTACATTGTTTGATGGAAGAGCAGGTAATATAGATCGATATTTTGTTTACTAGAGTCCTGTTTACAATCCATTCTAGGAGTCTGTTGCATTAGTAAAAGGAAAACAAATATCTTAAATTACCAAGCTATATGAATCTGCATCGCTGCGATTCCATCATTTTTAAAATATAACAATCCTGAACATGTATAATTTTAAATTATGTTTTCTGTGATATGAATATTCAAAATTTTCAGTCCCCTGTACATAATAAAAAGTTTTGTCAGATTAACATATAGCCTGGCTTAGCATAATAAAAGGTTTCAGTCCCCTATACATTTTACCTTCCCATGGTCTTTTCTATTGGCCTGATAGCCATTATGGACTTTTCTCTTGTTTTCCTTGCTAGTCAGCATGTTGTTTGCTCACCTATTCCCTAATTGCTACTCATATTTGGCCTGCTAGCATGTGATATCGTTGGTGACAATTGATTCATTCAATGTGTTTCTGCAGTTGTGTCTGTTGGTCACAATAGGAGTTCCACATTATAATTCTTTTGTTTGTGCAGAAAAGTACCCCCAGTTTTTGAGCAATTAGGTCATGCTGTTTTCAAGAGGAAATAGACAAATGCTATTTTTTTGTTAAGAGATACTATCACATGTTGAGATGTGTAATAGGGTCCTTGAACAATCCTTCTCTTTTCCCACCTGGTTGTCCCAAACTGAATGACAGAGGAAGTATCAAGTATGGGCCAATAATGGTACTATTTATTTTGTGAATGTGACTGTAAAAATCATTGAAATAGTCTATGCTCTGTAAAATCTTGTAAACCAGTGGCTAGCTGGATGTCTGTTTAAAAGTTGGTGTCAAAGTATTGTTGTTTTCGAAATTTTATTCTTATATGATAATATATCTAACAATCTTTACTATAAAGTTCATTTCTTGGGCAAAATTCCAAACCTCTATCATCATTCTTAAGCTTTCCATATTATCCAATTGTTATTAAAATAACACATTTAAGAAACCTCAGTAATTTCATAACTGAATGAATCTTTGGATGGTTGCCAATACTTTTAATGTCCCTCTGTCCAGAAATGCGAATTTCCCGTTAAGATTATTTTTTCTTTCTAAATGATAATGTGCTGTCATAATACTTGTGAGTTACAATTTTATGCTGAACACATGATACCAAGGGCAATCTTGATTACTACATATATGTTTCTAAAAGTAGTTATCACAGTAGATTTCTGGAGTTTCTTCCTTTTTCAGCATTATATAAGTCCCATTTGTGTGCCATGCCATCAGTCATTTACCTTTTTTATGGCGACTAGTATCGATTGATTCAAACAATCAAACATCAACAATACTGTGGGAGAAATTTACATCATGGAGCTATACATATTCCATACAGTTTATACAGAGGCCCCTTGTCTGCTTGATACAGGCCAAAACTGAACAAAGAAAGATGCTGCCTAAGAATGAAATGAATACTGAATATATTCTCTCCTCATTTACACTGCAGTATGCCAGTACTCAACAAAAAAGCTTAAGAAAAACTGGATCTAGTTGAGATGGACTCTTATCTTCTTTGGAAATTGAGGACTTTGATGGAGAAAGCAAAGACGAAAGCGAAGAGAACAGCAAATCCAACAACAGCAGTAGCTACATAACCTAAGTAGTCATGCCTGAACCCAAAGAATCGTCTGATGAAATCTTGCACCACTTCCCCATCCTCCAGTGTGACATTTGTAATATCTCCATATTGCGAAGCAACAAGGCCGTAGAGTGTCCATGCGACTGGGCACGCCCATGAGTACCATCTCCACCATATTGGTATCCTCTGCAACCAGCCATGTATAATTCAGTATCAACAATATAGAAAAAAATTAAGGTTGGTATGTACAGATAGTAGATATTACTCATAGGTACTTACTGGGCGGGGGATTAGGAAGCCGGCAAAGATATTCCATATTGCATAGAATGCAGTAGAGACTATGGCAGCAATGTCGCTGTTTGGTGTCATGGCGACTGCCATCATCCCGTAGAATGTGAAGTACATGAAGGTGAAGAACATGAAGAACATGTACCAGAAGAACTTCTCAACAGTCCAGTCAAAGCCAATCAGGCTGTAGACAATCAGACCGTACACGACAGTCTGGAGGAAGATGTGTGGTATCTCAATAAGAACCTGTTGAAAGGATAAATTGTTAGAATTTTGCAGTATATCAAGGGAAGTACACTGCTACTGTTTCTTTTTAATCAAATCTTCAGCTATGGTCATTTACCTGTGCAAATGCATAGGGTAGAGCAGAGTACATTCCAGCAGCCTTTTCTCGGTAGAAGACTGTCCGCTCAACGTCTACAATTGGCTGCACAGTTTGGCCATTCTGAATTCCAATGAAAAGAACGGCTGCATACATGGATCCCAAAGAATTGAATAGATCCTGTCTCTTGTTGCTGAAGGAAAGATAAGTCCAGGTAAGTTTCTTTCTCATAACATGGATCTAGTATCAATTGGCTTTTAGTGAAGATGCTTACATTTTCTTGCCTAGGTTCAAGAAGATAGTGCCAAAGATGAGGGCTATAACCGTTGTGAAGAAGATTCTAGTTGCTGTATATGATGGATTTCTCCAGTATGACTTATGCTGCTTCCACAAGCAAGCCATGCATTGTGTGAAGAAGGACTGTGAGTACTGGGTTGCGAAGTGCAGGTCCTTTGATCCAGGTGGAGGTGCGCTTAATTCGCTGATCAAGGCTTTGTTCCTCCTGCAATGGCGTGACTAAATCAGTGATACAAATATACAACATATAAAGTAGAAACATCACTTTTAGGGGCTTATGTCACGAAACATACTGGTATAGATCAGAATTCCTATATACTTCAGCAAAGTTGACCCCAAGGATATCTTCTTGCGCTAGGGTGGTAACTTCTAACATCCATGTTGCAGGGTTGTAACCATCCTTGATTTTCCTCACACCCTGTACATCCTAAATTTGGAGCAGCGAGCAAGGTAACCATGCATGTCTTAAATTGGAAATTCCGTGTTCACTTCAATATGTAAGTACTGATGCTCACCTCAAAGTAATCGATCAGATGGCATGAGTTGCGTCCCAGGGGCCCGACATATATTTCTTCACCTCCTCTTTTCATCAGAAACAGCTGCAAAAGTTCAAGAATAGTCTGTGAGTGTTCATATCAGAGGCATCTAAGATTTCTGTAATTTTTACATCCTTGCTTTCACTTACCTCATCAAAAGCTTCAAAGATGTCAATGCTGGGCTGGTGAATTGTGCAAACAACTGTTCTTCCGGTGTCAACTGTGTTTCTGACCGTCCTCATTACAATTGCAGCCGCCCTCGCATCTAGTCCTGAAGTCGGCTCATCCATGAATATGATGGATGGGTTGGCAACAAGCTCAACAGCAATAGTGAGCCTCTTTCTCTGTTCAGTGGATAAGCCATTCACTCCTGGCAGTCCCACCAATGCTCCCCTCAGCGATGTCAGCTCAACAAGTTCCATGACTTCTTCCACAAACATCTGCATCCATGAAGTGAATCAGCATTGCAATGCAGAATGTGTAATGAGCTAGCAGAGAAAAGGTTGTTTAACTAACCTTTCTTGCTTCTGAATCTACTTCAGGGGGCAATCGGAGCCATGCTGAGTACAGGAGGGACTCATAAACAGTGACATGTGGAGAGTGGATATCATTTTGCTCACAGTAACCAGCAATCCGAGCAAAGGTCTCTTGGTTCTTTGGGTATCCAGAGATGGAAATGTCTCCTTCAATGTAACCGCCTGTTTTTCTTCCTGCCAGCACATCCATTAGAGTTGTCTTACCAGCTCCGCTGACACCCATCAATGCTGTAAGGACACCTGGCCTGAAAGCTCCACTTACACCCTTCAGCAGCAGTAGCCGATCTTCAGTAACACCTTTTTCTTTCATTTCCTATCAAATATTTGTGCATCAGAATTAGCATTTGGTGCTATCTGTGTTATACACATGGTAGCTTCTGGTTTTTTTCTTACCTGAGGCATGTCCACAGAGTATCTGATATCGTTGAAGGTGAGAGATAGAGGAGTAAATGGAAGTACCATTCCCCTCTTCCTGGTTTCAGCTCCTGTGATTTCGCCTCTTCCTGCATTTGCTATATTTGTTACAAGGATGCAACAATGGCATATGCTATTTAATGTCATAATAGAGAGGAATCTACTAAAGACTAACCATCAGAAGGTGAATTCTGGGTATCTGCTCCAAGAGCCAGCAGCTCAACATTTTCTCCGGTACGGTTTACATGCTTTTCCCTCAATTCCTCTTCAGAAACAACAGTCTGACCTTTTCCAAGTGCTGTAGTCATAAGATAGATGTCAAAATCAAATATATGTTGTTTGAAGTGTGCTAATCATTATACTTCACAACTGAGATGGTACTCACGGTCAAGCCAGTTGAGGAACAGAACAAAGAGAATGTTGAAGAGCATGATGTATCCAAGTAATGCGCCGACACCAATCCAGTACCAGTTTGGGTCGACAAAGATGCCACGCGCCTTCAGGACTTGGACACCGAGTGTGTCATTGCTTTCTGTTGGATCAACAACCTGCACAAAGATTGGTTGTTTCTGAGTTATCTAAATCCAAACTTAGACTATCAAGTTTTTGTTGGTCCAGGAGACACTGCATTACCATCTTCCAGCTGTGGCCAAGGAACTCATTCACCGCTATGGCATTCTGGGCATACATCAGAGGGGAGGACCAGTAGCCCCAAATCCACCATTTCTTGATGTTATCTGCAAAAGGAGAACTCAGCACAATGCTCTTGTTACTGTCTGAACAATATATGGCTGAAAACTTGACATACCTCTAGCTATCAGGAAGCCACCAAGAATCAGAAGAACAAGCTGAGCAAATGACCCAAACGTATCTGCAACAACCATCTCTCTTCCTAATGCAGCAAGAAGCCGGAAGAGACCGGATGCCATCTGGCTGATCAGTACCAGCAGCAGATAATGGCGGAAGAACCTTTCAATGTTTGGATCGAAGCCCATGACATAGTATGTCATGCCAATCCACACCGCACATTCCAAGAATGATATTGGGATTTTGAGCACCCATGTAGGTAATGCATATGCCCATGATGGATAGAAGAGTAGATCCCTCTGCTTATAGAATATCGGCAGCTTGGCAATGCTCATGGCAAGCTCAGCAAATCCATTAAACAAATGTGTGACTAGACCAAGGAACATCGCACCCAAGAAGATCGCACCATCTTCGACGCTGCGTCGATGCATCTTTGTGCGCAGGAAGACCGTCATTCCGATGGTTCCAAGGATTATGAGCTGGTACAAACATGTAACTTTTGTCAGACTTCATATGTGAATCCAGAAGTAGAGACCAAAATTTCAAGATGCGACATACATACCTGAACAACTTTAAAGATGTAAACAAACGAGTTCCTCTTCATCAGCAGCCACTCCCTCGAGAAGCATGCCTTGATAAGGTCCATCTTGCTGATGCCATACTTGGATGTTGTGAGTGCAGCAGGATGGTTCCTGGTTCGGTCAAAGGGGACCCTGAGCTCTAAGCCCATCTTACGCCCAACATGGAATGCTTTGAAGGCCTCTGCAAAATCGTTCACCGAGATATACCGGTATGGCTCATCTCTCCGGCACCAGTACTGGTGCTGATCCTTCCTTGATGTAACCTGTGCATTCACAAGGAACAATGTTAATTTTGAGTTTCTAGTCCAACATGCAGTGAAGAATAGATCTCTGCTGAATCACTCACTTCTTGCAAGAAGTCTGCAACACCTTTCCTCTCAGGACATCTGAAGCCCATTGCCTCAAAGAACTCAAGGACGTTTTCTCGAGGACCCTGGTACACAATTTGGCCTTCGGAAAGCAGAACAATGTCATCAAAGAGTTCATATGTCTCAGGCGCAGGCTGAAGCAGCGCGATGAGTGCGGTTCCTCCTAAGATGTGGACAGATTGCCGGAGGGAGTTGATGATCTGGTATGTTGTAGAGCTGTCCAAACCGGTGGAGATCTCATCCATGAACAGAGCCTTTGCTGGGCCAACAAGCATCTCACCTATGTAAATTCAGTGGTTTGAGAGGTTAGAGTTTTTCCACGGTGATCAATGGCATTGTTATGCACAGTTCTTTCTTAACTGCAGATTGCACATACCAGTTGTGACACGCTTCTTTTGTCCTCCTGAGATACCTCTGATCATAGCATCTCCAACCATTGTATCAGCGCAGATTTCCAGACCCAGAATCTGCGAAATATAATTAGCGTTAGAGGCATATGTATTTCTTTGAATTACTTCTTACTGTTTCCCCCCTTATTGTGGTGTACTCACTTTGAGTATGTAATCTGTGACCACGCTTTCCTGACCTTCCACAGAGATGGCCTGTTTGCACAAGGGAAGAACAATTTGAGTACTCCTTGTATACTTTTCCATAAAGAAGGGTCATGAACTCGTGATTTGAATAAATTAGCGTTTTACCTTCATGTAAACATCAATATCAGGATCTGGCTTAATGTTGGCTTCTTTCTCCCGTCTTGAGAGTTCAGTAAGCATGTCTGTGTGATACAAAACCACCATGAGAATCTCAGAATCGTCACTTCACAAAAAATGAAACAATTTACCCCTCCTTGTCAGTGCGCGTGCTACGTTACCGTAACGAGTTCCGACTCCTTGACATCTTGCGGAGAAGGCCAGTGTCTCCCTGACCGTCATTTCGCCGATGTGAAGATCATGCTGCCCTATGTAAGCTGATGTCCTCTGGGGGACAAATTCATCCATGTCATGCCCATTGTAAGTCACTCTCCCTGATACCTGAACATTTCAAATTCAAATTCAAATTCATCCACGTTACAACTTATGGAACTAAGCTTGAATAGGTAATTATTTTTGTTTGAAATGCAGAGCTAGAGAGACTTGTGAAGATGTGGTACCTTCAGTGTTGAGTCCAGCTTCCCTGCCAAAGCTAGAAGCAGGCTGGTTTTCCCAGAACCAGGAGGGCCAAGCAACAGAGACATCCTGAACAGATTTCACTTGATTAAACTCTAATCTGCATCAAACTACGAGATGTGACACATGAGCAGATCTTGATTTCTCACCTGCCAGGTCTTATGATTCCACTGACGTCATGAAGGATGGAGATTGGCCTCTTCCCACTTGGAACAATGTGCATCGCACTCAGCGCACCCTGAAGATTGAAACAGTTACACAAGAATAAGAAGCTGCAAGAGTGTTTGGACGAGTGAACTGAGAAGAATAGGATGGATGGTTCCATTTTTATGGGATGGAATGGACTAGGATGATTTTATAAGTGTGTTTGGTTAAATAAATAGAATGTTTTGATCATATGTTCGATTTAGGGAATAAAGAGATATGAGATGATTCAGTCTCATATTTGATTAGTGAAATAAGAAGAGATAAGATGTGCAACTCGCTGCCTAGCTACCGCGCTGCACCACCGCCTAGCTGCTGAGCTGCACCGCCCCTGCCAATCAGCCCCGTCACCCCTGCCGCCCAACCCCATCGCTGCTAGCCGCCTCGCCCCGTGGCCTCGTAGTCACCCTAGTCTCTAGCCTCTCGGAGGCGTTGGCCACCCATCCCCGCTACCATTCCATATGGTACCACGTGGTTAGGAAAAAAACTCATATCACATGATTCAACATTTACACGAAATATTTTGTCGGGGAATCATTTCATTATACTCGATTCATCTTATTTCTCAAACTAAACAGATAAATCACTCTATATTCTATATTTTAGAACCATCCCATCGAGCTGCCTTGTTCAGGGATGCGTCGAGCTGCCAACACCAAATTGTTAACTCATACCATGACTTTGTTGGAGAAGAAGTTGGTGAACGTTGGGACTCCCCGGTTACCAACGTACGCCTCTGCGTCGACGCAAAGGTTCTCAAACCGCACTTCAATAGTAGGGTTGTCGATCCCAACTCTGCAAACCATCGAAATCAACCAGAATTAATCACAAAAACAAAGAGAATCATTCAAGGCATGCTCTGATACGCTTGACAAGCTTTTGCACTGAGAAACTAAGCTGTTTTTTTTCCTTTCGGATGCTACGGATGAAGAACAGATTGGTGCAACTTGTGTTCAGAAATGGATGCTACTGATAAAAGCTCAAGAAATCAATCTCACCGCTCCATCCGGTCGCGGAGCTTGAGGAGGAACCTCTCGTTGTCCTCCTCGGCGGTGCGGACGAGGCGCTCGATGAGGTTCCTCCGCTCCTGCAAGCCGAGCCCCTCGATGTCCACCTCCTCAGCGCCGCCGCCGCCGGCGGTGAGGATGCCCTTCCGCATGCGGTCGTAGGTCGGGAGCTTCTCGATCGCCGCCCACTTGAGCGCCTCCTCGTCGTCCTCCTCCCTCACTGACCTCCCGAATGCGTCGCTCCTCCCCGACGCCCCCCTCCACGACGACGCCGTCCGCCGCACGCTCCCGCCGCCGCTCGCCACGCTCCCCATCCTCACGATATCCATCCCGGCTTCCCGGCAGTGCCTCCGCCCGCCCGCTCAGCTCCCGATCTCCTCGTCTCCGATCGTTCGAATTCCTGATATCTCCCCGTCTCGTTCCCTTGCGCGCAGCAGCTCGCCGCCGCTCGAGCGGAGAAGACGACGACGGAGAGAGAAGAGAAGAAGAGACTAGAGAGAGTTTGTGTTGGAGGGAGGAGACGGTGATGCGGGGTATATATACCTTCAGCGAGCACTCGTGCCGCTTAAACATGTACTAATCAGTGATTAGCTTACGGATTAGTCGTTCTAAGCAAGATTAGCAGAGCGGCGGGCTTAGTTCGCATGGGTGATTAAGCCACCGCAATTTTAAATATATTTTTTATTTCGGTCTCGAGCGTAAATTGTTTGACCGCTCGGTTCGCGCCTAAACGGACTGACCAATTCGGGTCACGTCCGCTTCGTCTGACCCGGGCACTACCGGCCAAGCCACGCTTCAGTTCCATCGCATCGCGGCCGTCGGTTGGAGGACGTGTGGGTAGGATTCTTCCACGTGCCACCTGGTCGCTGCCTCTCCGCTCAGAGCAAATATAATAAGCTGATTTAAGCAGACTGAAAAAATTGTCACATCAAAAAAGTTGTCACATCAGATTGGTGTTTAGGTGAAGGAAAGAGAGAAGAGAAGGAGGCTACTAACTTACAGCCCGCTGGTATACAGGTTTCCATAAACTTTATAAAATAATATGGTACATTTTATATTAAATATATAGTACATATAGATAATTAACTATTATATGAGTGAACTAATAGATCAACTATAGATGATATAATATAAATATAAAACCAATCACTAGCTAAATCATTAGCCTTCTCTCAAAATATCCCACAGCCACCGCCAGTTCTCAGATTTCACAAAAGCAGCTGCATGCAGCTTAAGGCTTCTTTAAACATATGTACATTTTACATAATTTTTATAAAAAAAACTCTGATTTTTTTCTGTTTTAAAGAGGCTAATCCCGTGATAAGTCTGAAAACAAACTTGACACCAAAATGATTGATGACCTACGAGGCCGTACGTGGGCGAAGAATTCATCTCGACGCAACGAGAAATCAAAGGCGGCGTGCGCGATCTGTCACGAGTCATCCGTTCATCGCCCCAGATCGGATGGTTACGGCTCGGGTCTGTTTGTTGGGATTTTTTTGATCAACTTCCTATATGAAAATCTAGTAGTTGAATTAGATAGCTCAATTAGTAAAAAACATTACATTATTAAAGTGCAAAATAAAAGTTTTAAGACCTATATTTCGTAAATTCTCAATCCATTGCAATTAGACGTAATTATATAGTTATGTGATAATTAGTCATAAGTAATATTGATTTATTTATTTTTCTCGATTGATTCACATGAGATTTCACATATCTCTCACATATCTCACGAATGGTTTTTTAGAATTTAAAACTCAGAAAACACAAAGTAATCTTCTATACCAGCTAGACTTGCCTTCGCTGAAAAGGACAACGAGTTAAACATTATCATTGTTGCGCCTAACGATTCGGTTAATCGCTTTTCCGAAACTATCAAAGTCAATGAGTCCAGTGACGAGGGCATCACGAAGTCTGAAGCGGTCAGCAAGGGCTTGCGGCCACCATCAAGGCGCCAGCAACGAACGAATCGATCGATTCCCTCTCAAACAGGTCTCACACTATCACGTCAGGTCAAAGATGGCTAGCTCTTTTCGCTGTACCCCACCGTTTGTTTTTCTCAAGTGTTCGTGATAAACTGTTTTCTTTGGAGAACAATGTGAAGTTGCTATTCAAATTCCATTTTTTTGAGAGGAGAACAATGTGAAGTTGTAGCGGAGCTTCAGCTGTTTCGGTCGTGGAAGTCCAGCTCCTACGGGGACGGATGGTTGACGATGACGAGGCCTGACCAAAGTCGACTCCACCACGGGATTCACGGCTTGCCGGCGAGGCACCGGTCGTTGAGTCGTTCGCACTGCCGGCCTCTTCACTCCAACCAATCTCTGGTCGCCAACATATCAGGAAGGTGACGTGCACCACCCTACTTCATCCAGCCAGTTACATTGGAGTTGTCTTCCAAAAGTGTCCGTCCATCCTAAAAATATTCTACTTTTAACCCTTCAGTTTTATCAAAAAAACTTTATTTTATCTATATCAGTTTGTAAATTAAGAAGGTTTATTTCTTCAATACTTAGTATCTTAATCTTTTACTCTCATCACTAATTATTAATTTTATTTTAAAATACAGTCTTTTATGAGGCGGAGAGAATACTTTGATAATGACACGATTGTTCCTTGGAAAAACCATGGTAAAAAACAGCTCAGGTTTATGAGCGTGCAATAGTTGAAAAATATGTAGCTGGCACACTGGTTTCGTGTAGAGGCACACAGACTGAGCAAGTGATTCACCGCATTCCATTACCCGCGGCTTATCGCATGATACGGCTAACGAACGAAAGGTTTTGTGTAAATTTCAAAGTCAAGCTTACATAACTGCTCTAGTTGACATTGTACGGGCATCGTACGTTACCACAGGTCAATTCAGGCAACAAGGCCTCAGGCCAATAATCTATCCTGAAACAAGCTCCCAACTCACAGACCAATCTGCAGAGTAATACATGGTTTCCTCGTCTTCACTTGCACGCATCACCTGTTACAGTTCTTCATGGTAGATTATTCTTCTAGGAAATTAGCACCACGAGAAACAATACCGGTCGGTGCTGTGACGTGGAGATCTTCAAGCTACGCCATTCTCATACATGGAACCTTCTTTGGTTGTAGCATCTTCACCCATGTCAACCTCAGCCATTGCATCACCAACAAGAGACTGTAATATTGAAACAGACAACGGTTCAGAAATACAGCCCGTAAATCACCTCGACATAATACGGACTACACTACCAAACTGCTTCATGGGTATTTCCACATTCTGGCCATGACTGCAAGGGCATACTTGTACTGCAGCTAGGACACTACGGGAATACAAGAGTGGTGCTTTAGGGAAATAAAAGAAAGCATATGTTGAGTGAATAACCTGGAGCTCCTTTTCAGACATCTTGACCCTATCATTGTAGTCTTGAAGTTGCAGAAAACATTTGTACAGCTGCATGCAACGATTTTGAAGTACACATGTGATTGAATTGGTTATCAGTTGCTTCTTTTCATGAAGCAGAAAACTAACATGTGAACAATACCACATGTACCTTTGTAACAACCAATTGTCGTTCTGATGAAACTTTCCGTGCAGAAGACAATTCATCCTCTAACTTCTGTGTTTTTTATAGAACAAAATAGAGTTTATCGGCAGAAGGCCAAACAGTTACAATTTTACATAATAACAGGCAAAATACGAGAAAAAAGATTCCAATATCAGGATATAGGTCACCTGAGATCTCTTTTGCAAATCTGCAATGTGTTGTTCCTTGGCTGCAACTTTATCTTTAATCTGACTAACCTGCAAAAGCACAACATTCAAACTCCTTTTTCATAATATGAGAAGCAAACAATAGTTCTCAGTCTGCATGGAGCAAAGAACACTATGCAAAATTGTAAACCCTGCAATGGGTAAGTAACTAACATGTTGTCATGAACCAAATTCATGACGGGGTTAAACAAGCCTAAGGATAGCCAAGCAGCATTGACTGCTAGTGGCTAGTGCTAGGGATGAGGGAAGGACTTAGACTGGGATAATAATTCTTTATTGCTTAATCAAATAGAGATACAAGCCATCCTTATATAGATGGTAATATGGTATGACTTGACCCCGAAGTAACTACTAAATCTAATCTAATCTCTAACTCTAACCGATGCTACAGTACCCGTGGTACTGTTCAGGTCTGCCAGGTATTGGGCTGGGTTGTGGGCCTTGGCCTCTCCTAGCCCAATGCCCATGACACCTGGTTAGATGTGAGAGCTAACTGGTTACTAGTGAGCCATGACAAAATCATAGCATGCTCAATGTTTAAGTTATAGTTGGCTACCTATCGGTGTTCAAGCAATGTAGACATATTGCACCAAATGTATCTTATGAGCCAACATTATCTTTATCAGCTTCATTAGATGTTATAAACTAGCTTGACTGTCCAAAAATGACTAATACTATAGAGCACAGCTCTTTAGAAAAAAAAGAGTACCTCATTTTCAAGGTCCTCACGCATTTGAATTGCTTTGTTCAACTGACGTTTGGCCTGGTACACACAGGGGGGAAAAGGAGAGATGAGAATCTTAACACAAATTAGAAGCAATTGAATCAATGCTTAGGAAAGCTCAAGGGCAGATTCAAACAGAACAAGAAGAGATGTATTTACATCACTGTGAAGATCATCACTGGAAACCGATACATCCCTGCTATCATGATCTTTTGGACGGCTGCACAGAAGTCAGAAAAGTGAAGTGATGCCTCAATCAATCCTAAACAGCTGCTCTGCTAATTGATAACAGACAAAATATTAAATTTAAACAAATTTCATTTTGGTGCAGACACAAAACAGGTTAGACTGCATACGGTACGTTGAAGACTCAAACTCACCAATGCTCTTTGTGAATCTTTCACTACTCAAGGAAAGCAAAGTATGTAACAGAAGCATGTGGTACCAGTAAGTATTTAGGCTACAATTTTCAAATATGGCAAAAGAAAGTACCCCATTTTTCATCGCTCAGATTTCAGAAAGACAACCATGGGATCCAGGTCCACTATTTAAATGGTTTTATATCTCAGTCCAGATCCAGCAGAGAACTTGTTTAAAGTGATTATGATGACGGAAACACACAGGGGCGGAGCCAGAAATGGAACATGAGGGGGGCCAACTCAAGACTGAAACTTAGATTAATTGTCTTATAAAAACTATAGATTCACCTCTTTATGGTTAAAGGCTAAATAAATCAACGACTAATTACTACCAAAACTACAATTAAAAAGAGAAATTAGATTTTGACACATCAACTATATAAATCACATCAATATATAAATACATTACAAGAAAATGAGGACAACAAGATCATGGCCTCATCATCTCTACAAGCTAGCTAGTAACAGTGACCAGGATTTTTCAGATACATTTTCAGTAAGTTGAGTTTCAGACTGAGAATGCATTTTTTGTTGTTGCGCTGGTTATATAAACAGTATAACGGTAGAAGATGGTCTTCTCATCTGCTCATGGACCTGCATGACCCATAATGGCACCCTTAAATGTGTTTAAGTTTAGACTAACAATCTAAATTTATATTACAGACGATTACTCCTTTTCTAACTATGTGAAGCGTTGTAGTTAGCTTTTTGCTTTCAGTCTTTCAGTCTGCATGATTCCGCCAAACAAGATGCAGTGCGCCGACATCTCTCCCAGCAAAGCAAAGGGAAGGGAGCTTATTACCAGACTTCTAAGAGAATCGTTGGGAGGGACCAGGCCCCTGCGCGCCCCTCCTTCCCTCCGCCCCTGGAAACACACATATGATAGATTCACTCTAAATCCTCAGTATATCAATAATTCAAACCCACTCAGTATGTGTGCTGTTAGTCTTGATCATTGATTCATTGTGGTTCAAACTTATTGGCACTGTCTACCCCCATGCATTTAATAAAGTGCGACCCCATTATCAATCTACCATCAACAACTAGCAGTCAAACTCATGACTGATAGATCACATATGCAGGAAAAAGCAGGGTGACTCAACATGTCGCCTTGTGAATCTAGGAGCCAGTACACAGTTGGAGTGTTCAGCACTTCAGCTGCACACATTCTAGCAAATTAGGACAAACCAACCACCAACAGTAATCAACAATAAATTCAGTGAGCAGTCAATCTGTAAATTAACAATTGCATAGAACTGAATATATTGGACAAATTATTGTGAAAGTAAAACATCAATATAATAATTGACTTTTGCAGCTGAAACTTTACTAAGGTGCACAGGATCCTATCCTGATTTATGTAGCAAAATGCCACAGCAATAGTCCTGAAAACTAAATAACATCAATGAAGAAATTTCAAAGTAACAACATTCCAACACAAATACATACAACAACCAGAAAAGTTTTTTTGTGTCAGTTTAACTCAGATACCTTGCAACTTCAATAAGCTTTATCACAATACAAATATTTTGCCTAGAAGAGATTACATGATTTATTTCACCCAGATGCATGATTATCAATAGCAACAGAACTAAAATATGGAAGAAAAATAAGCAATACCTGAACCTTTTTCTTGGTCGCTGCTCCTTTTCTTTATCTCTTTCACTATCATAGCCTTTAGAATTTTCCTTGTCTCTGTCATTATCTGAATCAACATTATGCATTTCTGCTGCACGATCATAGTCTCTAGCACGCCTTTCATCCTCATGATCTTGATCCATAGGGTAGTCAATTTCTTGATCAAAACCTCTAGGTTCGTAATATCCGTCTCTATCATGCTCACGAGATCTATCACTATCCCTGTCATGGTATGGATCTCTATCACGATCATAGCTCCTTTCCCTATCCCTTCTGTCCCAGTATCCATCCCTTCCAGGTTCTCGTCGAAAACCATCACGCCCGAAATCTCGAGCACCTCTTGTACGTACTTCATTCACTCTAACAACACGTCTACTTATTCGCTGTTGCAAACAAAAATGTAATTAATACAAGACATATAAAATGTGTTGAATTCCAAATAGGAGCATACCTTGCCATCCATGCCCGAGATAGCACGCTGTGCAGCATCAGCGTGTGTGAAAGTAACGAAACCATAACACTTGCCTCTTACTCTCTGATCATTTATCACCTGCAAAGGTCAGAAAAAGATTGATATGTAATCTTACATCATATTCCCATTGGTCACATAACAGGAAACTACTTTAAGACAAAAAAAAACAGTGCATTGACTGCTGTTTCATAACAAACAAGCAGAACAAAAATCCTTTTCTTTTTGTTCTGGTATCAGCAAATTCACACTTAATCCTTTTTGACCATCTCTCCTCTTGATTTTTGGTACTGTAGTAATGCCATTCTACACTTCTTCCACTTGAACCAGAAAATAGTATAATCAAGAAATAGACCATAATACAATGCATTCACTTCTGTTACTTGCATTCTTGAACTGCAGATTCTACTAGTAATGAATAAAAACCCTTCGGGTTTAAAACTTCGTCGAAAACTAATTTGAACTATGAGCTATGTGCCAGTCTCGTCTCTCAAGTCCCAATCCATGTTAGCGTTGAATTAATCAACCAAAAAAGTAGCATAGCGCTTCATATTTGACCTTCATTTTCCCCTCCCTCTTTTAGCAACACAACTATTTCTCACCCAGTCCTAAGCCCTCACTCCAGAATCACAATTATCCAAAGCCACTCCATGTGCTCGCATTAGCACGTAGTTCCAAATACAAATCCTAAATAAACAATCCCTTTTGATGAACCTAACTATCTCGACCATCAACCGCGTCTCGAGTGATTTTGCATCACAGCGGGCGGCAGCAAAACAAACCCTAGAGAATCAGACCGCTTAATCTCCGACTCCAACCAAAAACGGCAGCATAAAACGCCTTCGGGACATCGCCCCGACGCTGAACCCCTAGAACGGAAGGGAGAGCGTGATGGGAAAACGGGGGCTGTGTCAGGATGGGAGACCTTGACGGAGACGATGGTGCCGAAGCGGCCGAATGCCTCGCGGAGCATCTCCTCGTTTGCCTCGTACGGCAAGCCGCCGACGTAGACCGAGTTCTCCTCGTTCACAGCCATCTCGCCGCCGGCGACGAGGACCTAGGGTTTTGGGTCTCTCTCTCTCTCGAAGACGACGAGTCGAGGAGCGAGCGGAAGAGATGGAGGGGAGAGCTGTCGGATCTGAATATCTGATGACGCCGTAGTGGCATCCATATCAGGCGCGCGAGCAATCTCTGCCGTCCATTTGGATCAAGAGGTTTCTCAGCGTGGCCGGAGGATTTTTTTTAAAATAATACATTTTTTATTCAAAATTTCATTTCTGGCATATTTTTTCAAAATTTATAAAAATAGCCTACCGTCGGTGGATGGTCCGCCGACAGAGGCCAAAAAACACTCTATCAGCAGATGGTCTGTTAATAAAGGTTATTTTTATAAATTTTGAAAACCCCGTAACAGAAATAGGATTTCGAAAAAATATATTATTTAAAAAAATTCGCCGGATCACGACCTGGGCCCATTTATTACCCGATTTCCCCGCATGCTGGGACTAGACCGCGACTGACGTGCGACCCATTTCAGTTGGGCCGGAACGGTATTGTGGCTCACGTGCGGGTCCATTTTAAATTGAGCCCGAACACGATTGCGTCTCACGTGAAGATCTATTTTAAACCTGAGCAGAGAGGCTTGGGGACGGAAGATTCTGATGGAAAAACTGCCGTATCTTCTGCACGCCGAGTATTCAGCGCAGGCAAGTTTGTTTCAGCTACATATTTTATTCTTAGTAGCCAACTAGTTTGAGTATTTAGCTAGTCTAAATTTGAAGAAATTAGTGTTTCCCAGTTTCTGGATTATAGTTCAGTTTCTGGATTATAGTTCACTTTTAAATTCTACAGTTACTGGTTCTCATAATCTAGACCCAGAATCTAAACTATTTATTTTAGCTTCAGTTCTAGACTTAGATTATAAAACTCAATAGCCGTAGAATCTAGAAACTAGGCTTCTCTAGATTCTCGATGACGCACATGCACATAGGCTGCCGATGGACATTGGTGAGACGATCGTTCAGTTGGCATTGCAAATCCTGCGCTCACATTGCAGCGTCGATTTCAGATATGTGCCATCCATGGACCATGGCTTGCAAGCGATCGAATCGTAGGAAAGAACGACATGTCGAGGCAGTCGTCGTTGGGTGCAATGCCGCTGGAGAAAGAGACGGTGAACAAGGTGTGATGTTCTGGTGTTCATAAGAGAAGAAATTTCGTACTTGGCTTGTGCTTAACACTAATTTAGATGCAAGATTACATATCTAGCCAGATGGAAGGGAAGCAAGCCCCTGAAAAAAACATACACAAACCGTTGTAAAGGACAACGTCCTAGTCTGGAAAAATCTCCAAGTATTCAATCATAGTCCTTTTCTGAACTTTGCAGTACGAAATATTAATAAGCATTCGCAAGCATCAGTGGCTGGATGCAAAAGATTGATGGAACCAGAATTTCCACATAATTGTAATTACCAAAAATGATGTTTCATATCTATGGGATGGAACAACAAACAGCTGTTCAAGCAAATAACTACAGACAAATCTCAATGTGAAGTCAAAATATATGCTACAACAACAGGAAAAAATAGTAATGGTCTGCTTATTTTCTTACCACTCTGCTGCTTTCCTCGGCAACAACCCATGACAAGCCAACTAAACAGCTTTTGGTTCCACAAAAGACTTATACTAACTAAATTTCCAGGGCAAGGAACTTATTGAGATTGCTGACCAGATTTTTCTGGGGTAGTACTCTCAGGTTGTTGAGACTGTTTGATGGCCGCGCCATTTGTAGAGTTCTCACTAGCTAGAGTTTCTTGGAAAGAACCATTTCCTGACCCAACAACTTGAGCAGTTGTTTCGACCGCCTTTGCTTTCATTTTCTCCCTCTCAAGCTCCTGCTTTGCCAGAGGCGAGAACTGCGAGTCAAGGGACCTTACAGCACCCAACCAAGCAAGAACAATCACCAACAGAATTCCTCCAAGGTAGGGTGTAGAATTTGCAAGAGATCCAAACGACAAGATCATGAACTGCTGGATCAAGGCACCACCAGACTTCCCCAGTGGGTTGCAGACCACATCAATTGCTGCCTTACCTTTGACCTGGAATCATGGAAAGCACACATGAGAAGAAAATTCCAAAGCCCATTGGTAACATATATTATGAATCTTACATCACCCTTAAAACTTTGGCAGGTTATACATTCTTAATGATAAGATAACATGAGAAAAAGATTGGACAGCTATCATAGTGGAATCATGTATAATAACGATAAGGTTAGAATTTAGAATAAAAAGGCACAACAACTTCAATATAATTCTATCGTACCAATGAAACTGCACTCCAGTCACAATCAACAAAACAATCAGGATATAGTAGAGTTCGCAATTTTTATATGTATGCATTTTACTCCCAGGTGTCAGGGACTATGCTTATAGCAACACATCTTGCATTAATATTAAGTGCATCAGGTGAAGTACTATTTGCCTAGCACAATATTCTGAAAAACAATTCCAGCAGAACTAGTGGGGGCAGGGTTAATCTGTTGATTCTGTTCCATTCTTCCTCATAGTATCTTACGTTAGAACAACTGGCATGTTTAATTATATCGAAATATGCATTTTGGAGACTAACCTTCATGTCCTCATCCAAAGGAATGTACGCCATTTCCTTGCAAGGGTCAAACAAACTGTATTTTGCACTCTTACTGAAAATGTTCTGCATTGCCCCAACATAGACCGCAGCAAGCAAAGGCGTCATTCCAAACTGGGCCATAAGAGGAGATAATGGCCCACCAAACAAAATCAGTGAGAAGAATCCAACTCCTGTGAGAAGCAACACAGCAGGAGTGATTGTAGCTGCGACTCCCCAGCCAAACTTCCTAAGAATTACTCTCCCTAACAACATCATTGTAAATGTGGCTATGCCAGTAGCAGTTGAGAAATCCCCCATGAATGAAGAATATTCATTAGGGCTTGGGTACTGCAACATAGCAACACAAGTTAACAACTATGCATATTATCACTAAAAATGCATATCAGGCAATGCGGATAAACTTACCTGTGCCTTCAGCTTTGATTTCCATGTCACCTCAACAAGGTTGATGCTTATACCATACGCAACGACCAGTGTGGCAAGATCCCTCACATACCGAGATGACACAAGTACCTTCAAACTCTCTCCCATACTCAGCTTTGGTTTTTCCTGTAGGATAACGTTTGAAGCATCATAAATGAAGGATGAATAAGCACAAGTTGCAAGGCCATAGAAACAATAAGAAAACCAACCTTTTTCTTCCGCTCAACTATTGGCGCAGCTGATTTATCAATAACAAACTTGTTCACTCCCCAATATATACCGGCAATTACAAAACCAAGCAAAACCACTATGCTCATCATGCCCCTCAATGAAATCGCCCATCCGTCTACCCCTGGACCCAAATTCTGCCTCATTTTTGAGAAGTATTTCACTGTGCGGCCCGAGAAGATGAGTGCCACGTTGGCCCCAAGTCCAAATAGCGGGTAAAACTCCTTGGCCTCTTCAACCGTAGTAATCTGCAAGCATTAGGTGCGCTGAGAATTTGTATATGTACCCAATTGTTTTGGAGCGAGAATCCAGAAATGTTTGGAATAACAATGTCTAACAGCCCGCAAAGGGCAGAGGAAACATCAATTTAGGGACAAGAGTTTGCAATTGCGATTACTATACCTGAGAGCAGAGAATGGAAGGATTGAATGTACCTGATTGGCGAATCCCCAGAAGAGGACGGAGATAACAACGCTGCCCCATAGCTCCGCCATGACGTAAAAGAGGCAGAAGCTCCAGACGCGCAGGATGGCCACGGGCCCCAGGAAGCTGGGCCCTAGCGCGGCGAGAAGACGGTCGGCGAGCGCGGTGGGGTGGATGGCGTCGCGCATGGGGTAGAGCAGGTAGCCGAACGCGCCGAAGAAGGCGATGAAGGGGAAGATGACGGTGTAGAAGAGCGCCTCCTTGGAGAGGACGTCGGCCAGCTTGGTGTAGAGCAGCATGAAGCCGATGGCCATGGGGAGATTGACCCACGTCTTGAGGAAGGGGATGATTTCCGCGCTGCTGCCCTTGGCGGTGACGACGAGAACATCCTTAGTATCCCGCAGGATAGTGTAATTGAAGAGGATGCAGAAGAACATGAGCCCCAGGGGCAGGATCTTCTTAAGCGTGCGCGTCTCCACGCCCAGGAACTTGGAGGACGACGCCGCCGGCTCCGGCGCGGACGC
>KE373024.1:805280-846705 GCA_000418225.1 Zizania latifolia | reverse complement strand
AAAAATAAAAATTATAAGATCGCCAAAAATTATTTTTCAAGATAAATAGGAAACTTACAGTACCACAAATTTTATAGGTTTACAATAAAATATAAATTATAAAATAACATGGTTAATTGACAATTCGAGTATTTCTAACTTATCATTGTTGGCTCCATTGGTTATAAGTGGCGTTGTATTCATCTGTAGACATTAGTTATAAGCCACATGAAACAAGAATATTTGCTTTGTACTCCTCTCAGCTTTGCCTTGTCCAAGCTACAGTGGTTTTCCATTCTTCATACAACATAGAATAAAATTTAGGATATTGCCACTCGTATATATATTTAGTAGGAGTAGCTTCTGGAATCAGATAAGGATACGAAAAAGGATGCGGATAAGGATATCCATAGGTGATATTGTCGTACGCTGTAGAATCAGAACTAGAGCTATAACTATCCTGGGGAGTGTCGAACGTTTGTTGTCGATCTCAGAGAGTAATTGTTGTCCTCTTTTCGGATAGCATACCATGGTCTGTGTCCTGAGTGGTATGCGTATAACTTGTCTCGCCTACAACAAAATAAATATTAGTCACTTAATGACATTACAACAACAAATTTATATAAGATATATGACTGTGAATTGAATTGACCTGTGAAATGGATTGGACTTCGTGTAAGCGATGTAGAAGTTGTGTGTGCTACACCGTCATCATCACCCCCTATATCATGGTCCGTACTTGCGTTCGAGCTACTATCATTAGATTCTTGATAGATAGAGCTACCATTTCCACTGTCAATTGATGTGTTGTTATCCACCAACTTTCCTTTGGACCGTCCTGTCCCTTTTGCCTTCTTTGGGGCTACTGGTTTTTTCTTCTTCTGGTATTTTCTCTTGCCTAGGTGTGTGTCACCAACAGTGTGGTCGGCCCAATGGATGAGAATCTTAGTACCGGTTGTTCTCATGAGAATCGTTAAACTTTACATACATGTAAATTAACATACCAATAGTTATAGATCTTACGTGCACGTGAATCAACAGAATAAGCCTTGTGACTCAACAATATGAGTGCTTATGTATCAATAGACTTAGAACAAATAATTAACAGGCAACACTCATCAAGAATGATATTTTGTTTAATTAAGCATATGCCATTAATCCAAAAGGCATGCATGCAAAGAATCAAACAATAACGAGTAAAGAAGATTAAAAGATAAATTATTTTTGCATTTTGCATTTTTTGTTTATCTTGTTTGGTTCATAACTTTGTGATAGTTCAATATTTTTGAAAACTAATTTCACCATAAATCATATTAATTTATCTACTATTTTAAAGAATTTTTTCATTTTTTTTTATTTTTTCCAATTTCCAATTTGAATTTTAAATGAAATCGGTCGGTATACCGATACCGAAAGCGAGCGGTATATCGATAACCGAGCGGTAACCGTGGTTACAGAACTGTTTTGTAAACCCTGGTGGGACAACTCGTGATTGCTCATGCTGAGTGTGGTGCCATGAACTCGTATCCCAGCTAAAAACTGCCACCATACGGCCCAACAGGCTCACAAATTCGCAAGTTTTTAGGCAACGAACAAGCTGGAAAGCCCACTCAGATATCCCTAAAACATGCTGTTACATGCAGAAGCCAGAAACTAGATATGTAAGGATGGATCGTTTGTGTAAAACACAGTACAAATTTACCGTTAACCTTGGGGCTTTGGCCTAGCTGCCACCATTGCCTCCGCCACTGTGCCGTTGTCTTTTACAGGATACTGCTACTTGTTAGAGAATAGAAGCCCTCTACGTACAAGAAAGGCGCACACACACGTATATTCTGGCTGGTTAAAAACAAAAGAAAAGTGTCAACGTCCCACGTTGCGTCCGTCGACCACTTACTGTTCACGTGTCCTTTGAGAGCTGTACATGTAACTTGTAACGTCAGGCACGAACTGGACCGGCCGTGTATTCTATTAACAGTTTTATATTACTAGAAGAGTCGATATTTGCCATCGAATTAAAAGGGTAAGTTAGTAATTTTGATCTATTGTATTTTGAGTATAATCGTGGTTACAAAATTTGTATTGCTAAATCTTTCTCGCCTCCTCTCCTACAAGCTGTCGAGGATACGAGCCATGTGTATGCGCTGCATAGCGTGTGTTTTCGTTAGCTAATTCTACTCCATGTAGGAGCATGACATGGAGAGCACACACAAGCAAGAAATCATCAAGAAAGATGGCAAGCTAAAAAGGGCGCGGACCAAGCTCGATGATGGTGATAGAGATCATAAGCAGAAGCTCGACAAAGCAGGAGTCAAACGAATTTTGAATGTCAACATTTTATAGCGATGGCGCCAAAGCAGACCAAGCTGCAGAAATGTTGCTATGGCGCGAGGAAAGGAAGGGGAAAATATGCATCTTGTGAGGAAATGGAGAGAGTAAATTATGCGACTCCCAACGGCTACACGCGATGGCTGCACGCAACGGCTTTGCATGTGTGTGGAATACCAAACAAATTCTGTACATAGGAGCGAAACTGAGCTTAGGGTAACTTAGGCTCGAATCTTACTCGTAAAAATGGACTTATACCTATATATATTATCCAAATATATGAAGACCCAACCGCAGCATGCATAGTCGTAATCTTCCAGACCAGTTTTGTCCCAGGCTTATGATCATGAATTCAACTACTATTACTCTTTTTCTCATTGAATGGTAAATAATGGTAATAGTCCTACCGTTTAAGGTATTCATCACAAAATTATTATCGCTCTATGAGAACACAAAATCATAAATTATATGATATGCGCATTGTTTTGTAATACGCATAAGAAATTAAGTTTTTATGTCTTGCAATTACTTTTTGAAGGTTTGGGCTTGCGTTTAGGATCTCTGCTTAAACTTATGGAGATATTATCCACTAATAATTTATTACTGTATGCTAATAGGTAATACGACATATTGTTAATTTTTAATTGAATTTTATATCTTTGCCATATTTTTAATTATATTTTGACATGTATCAGTATGAACATTTTTAGTCCTTAGTTTGAACCCTAGGTCTAGAGATCATGGCTGGTCACTGTTCTTGTGGTGTTACATGTATTCTGCTGATAGATTAACTAAGCATGCGATTAATTAAGGGTAGAATAGAAATTATAGAAAAATGATCAGCTCAGTATTACAGAAAAATATTATGCGGCTCGTCGAGTACGACACCTGTTCCGGTCCCGGTCACGCTTGTCCCAGTGCCTCCGCAACTGTGCCCTTGTCTTTTACGTGATACTGCTACTAGTTAGAGAATAATTAAGCCCTATATCTACGAGAAAGACGCGCACACACGTATGTTCTGTTCTGGCTGCTTAAAAACAACACAAAAGTGTCAATATCTAGTAGCGGTCGCACGTCCCAAGTTGTGTTCGTCGAGCTCTACACGTAACTTGTAACGTCACATCCGATACGAATAGAAGCGGGGATGTTTTTTGTTTTCTGAATTTTAGTCTATATTTATGTTTTATAATTATTGAGTTTCATGATCTGTGTCTAAAATTTATACCGTTTGAACGAGTTTTAGAGTCCTTTTGTTTCAACTTCTGGCAGCTGTAGTCCAGAATCTGAAACCGAAACAAACGAATTGTGAGAATCAGTAGCTGTAGAATTTGAAAATAGAATAGAATCCAAAAGTTAGGAAATGCCAGCTTCTCTAGATTCTCACCAATTAGATACTTAGGCTGTGTTTAGTTTAGCTTTTTTAACAAACTTCTTAGTTAGAAAGCTGAAAGCTGAACCAAACAAGTTCAAGGGCAAACCAGCTTCTCTAAAAGATACAATTTTTTTCTGTACAAACTGAAGAAGCTGTGAAAGTTGCTTCCACCTCAACTTTCACAGCTTCTCAGTCCAAACTTTACAAAAATTACCCACCGTACCATTGAAAGTTTGAAAAGTTGCTTACACACTAACTTTCACAACTTCTCAACTTTTCTACATCTTACAATAGCTTTTTCAGAATCTATAACTCAACTAAACACACGCTCATACTATCCACCTACTAAGATTAGATAGCTACTAAAAATCTCCAGCTGCCAAAAGCTAAAACAAACACGCCCTTAGATTCTAATAATAGCCGCAGCTGTCAGGAGCTTCTCCAAATAGACCTTTAGTCAAATTGGTAACATATTTAAAAAAGATTTAAGCAAAACAACAAATATCAGACAAACAGTGTCAATTGTACAGAGTTGGAAAAAGTTCGTTCTTGCTCGCCTACCTTGAACTCTGGTTAAAGCATGTTTGTAACGTCCTACATTTCTAATCAATAATTAACAGCCAAAAATCAAAATTTTGACAATATTTTCTCTGTAACTGTGATGTAATCCACAATACAATCACATGCAGTTTATAAATCACAAAAAGATATTAACTTTCTCACACCATAAAGTCACAAACATTCTATGCCTAGTAAACTAACTTCTTTTGAACACAAACTTCTTATTACAACACAAACTGCATATTACAAAATATGATTATTTAAAAGTATAGGTTGATTTATAATTATGGGTGATGAAATGATATGTGCAGCTATGGAACCCCATATCCAAAATATAGATCAATTAAGTAAACACACCTAAAATAGAGTTAAAAGATGTGAGACAAGCTCAGCAAGCAACAATTATGAATATAGGTATATCTCACTTATTCACAAGTTATTTTAGAAATAACTGATTGTATCAACAATAATCTTTAGTATGCTTTTGTCATCTTTCATGGCATTGACTTCTATTTCTCAAAATTTAAATCTTACAATCATCATATAAATATATGAATGCCATGATGCAACTCTATTTGAGAGTTTTGTGTTAGATATACTATCCTCTCATGCAGCTCCATGTACCGGTATGAGTCACGCACGATGGAGGTGACTGGCCTTTATCACCATATGAAATGCATATATGCATATGTATGTATGTGAATTGACGTCAATTCTTATATTTTCTTTTGATGAGATATAATACCAACAAAATAGCACAAGTGAATAAGAATGGATTAAATCTAAAGCAACATCATAATTTTAATTTACTTACAAAATAAGTAAGACATGAATATAAACATAGTATGTTATTTACCTTTATAATGGTGACGACAAATAAAATTTTGTTTAAGTACGATCGGAAGTGCTATCACCTATATAAACACATATTTAGTACTACATAACCAAAGTACAAATAGCACCAGAACATTCTTTCTGTGCTCCATAACGTCGTATATACGATGTTACTTGATCTACTCTATAGTAATCAAATTTAGATCTACTTAAAAGAAATAGCATTTTTTAAACAACATGTCACTTTGCAAGTAAAAATATTTCTTCTACTAATTCCAAAAAAGGGAAAATGGCATATATATACATCTCATAGGCATTTTATCAAATACATGGTGTGCAATGAATAAAAATAAGTAAAACCAATAAAATTTACCGTACAAATTGATGAGTGAGCAGTAGGAAAGCTTTAGAATGAGTAGAAGAAGAGATGGAGAAAAACGGACAAAGCAACGAATGGACGACGATAGCCCCACACAGCTGCGTATGCGGAAAGGAAGCAATTGAGGATGACAGATGTACCATGTAGATGTAGAGGAGATCGATGGAAACAAAAACATACGGTGGTCGATGAAGATTCTACGGCGAACAACAATCGAAAGATGCATAGGCATGAGAGCAAGAGGAGAAAAACACCAACACAGCACGGGAGAGCTCCACACAACACTAGGCCTTTCTGGATGGATCTAGCAGGCTCTTTCTCTTTGTAGAGAAACTAACGGCTGAGAATTATCGAGTCCGTTGTGATTCATCGGATGTCTGAAAATAGATGTTTAATATCAAAAATGGATTCATCTCGACGAGATCTACGTAACCACGGTCTCCGATCGATCATACGAGCAACGGATTGAAAATTCAAATTTTTTGATAATATGGTCAACATTTTTCTTCTCTGATTTTTTTATTACAACGTTTCACCCTAAACTCGAAAACACTCTGTTTTTCACTAAAATTTTTAGATCCGAACAAATTTTGGCCTCGTGCCGTCAGCTCCTATGTCTTCTTCAAAAACCAACACGCTACCAAAATAGCGTCGGTTCTCATAGATAAGCACAGACAGAGATGTAAAGACAACATAGGATAGGTTTGGTTCGTCACCTACCGATTTTTTTTTGAAACAAACGGTTTGATTTGGAGTCCATACGAGACAAATAAGTGGGAGATGTTAAACATTTTTTTGGAACAAATTTCGGTAGGTTAGCGAACCTAACCGGTCTTTTAAAATTTTTGAAGATCTTTTAAAATTCATAAGAGATCAATTCTATAATTTCGTATGCTGGCACGTTTGAATCTATACTTAATTACCACAAAGCACACTGCTCAAAATTCCTGCCGATTTTTCACGAGGGAAGAAACAAGTTAACTTATGCACAGGAGCCTTATAAGGGTTTGTTCTGGACAGCCCAATGGGGTGTTTGGCAACCGATTTTGGTTTCGTTTCTCCACAGAAACGGCAGAATCACTACAAACTCTAGGTTTTGCAGAGCGTTTCTGCTCTGGATTGATTCCCAGTTCCTGTGTAAACGGCGTAACGGAAAAAAGCCGTTTCACAGCGATTCTCTCACCTCGTAACAGTCAGTTTCGCTCAAATTACTAGCGCTGTCATTCAATACTAGACAGTCTCCACGCCAAGTAACAGTGCACACGAGGCAACCCCATCCTCTATTCCAGACAGTCTTCACGCGAAGCTTCCGGCGCGCTGCTCCACGATGGCCGCCGCGCCCCCCCGCTCCACGTCGGAGCACCGCCGACGCACCGCCTCCTCCGCACCACGTAGGAACCACGCCGCCGCCTCCGTTTCACGCCGGATTGACACCGATATTTCCCACTCCTGCATGCTTCTCAAAGAACTTGAACTTGCTACATATGTTCTGCTGGTATATATGCTCTGCATATGTTTTACCGGTATATATGTTCTGCATATGTTCTATGCTATATGACCAATTTTTCCAATAATCATTACTGGTCTGCAGGTGAAGAACTGAGAATCATTTCTCCAAAAGATTCCGATTGTTGAAGCCATGGAAATCTAAAGAAACTATTGTCTTTTATATTATATATTTTTAAATTCTATAGCTTTTAAGCTTTATAATTTAAAAATCTAAACTATTTAAAGGTGTTAAAAATTAAAAATAGCTTCGGATGCTAGCACTAAACCTGAACAATGCAAGGTCCAAATTTGTACACCAAATAATTTTTTTGCTCTATCCTAGGAACACACATAATTTAAAGCAAATATTGTACTTTGGTGTGGATCCCTTCCAACATGAAAAAAAAAATCTAATCTCAGTAAGCATAGAAGCAAATATGTCCCGTCTATAAATTCTTGGGTTGGTTTAATTTCCAGCCATGGCGCCTGCGTTGACTAAACAGCCGCCGCCGCCGCACTTCGTCCTCGTCCCTCTCGCGGCGCATGGTCACTTCATCCCCATGGTCCATCTCGCGCGCCTCCTGGCGGCGCGCGGCGTGCGCGTCAGCCTCGCCGCGACGCCCCTGGACGTCGCGCGGCTTCGCCGACCAGGCCGCGCACGCCGAGCTGCCGCTCGAGCTCGTGGAGCTCCCGTTCTCGCCGGCCGACGCCGGCCTGGCCCCGGACTGCCAGAGCGCCGATAAACTCACGGAGGACAGCCAGCTCCTCCCTTTCTTGAGCTCCTTGCGCGCGCTCCGTGCCCCGTTCGAGGCTTACGTGCGGGCTCTGGGGCCGCGCCCGAGCTGCATCATCTCCGACTGGTGCAGCCCGTGGACCGCCGGAGTGGCCCGTAGCCTCGGCATCCCGCGGCTGTTCTTCCACGGGCCGCCTTGCTTCTACTCGCTCTGCGAGCTCAACGCCACCGTACACGGACTGCAGGAGCAGATAGCCGCCGCCGGTGACCACCAGGAGACACACGTCGTGCCTGGAATGCCCGTATGCGTGAAGGTGACGAAGGGCACCGTCCCCGGCTTCTACAACGCGCCGGGTTTCGAGACGCTGCGCGACGAGGCCATGGAAGCGATGTTCACCGCCGACGGCGCGGTGGTGAACACCTTCCTGGACATCGAGGCCCAGTTCGTCGCGTGCTATGAGGCGGCGCTCGGCAAGCCGGTGTGGACGCTTGGCCCGTTCTTCTTACACAACCGGGAAGACAAGGCCATGGCTCTGTGCGGGATCAGCAGCACGGCCGCCGTTGACCAGCGCGCGATTACTGCGTGGCTCGACGAGCAGGCCCCCGGCTCCGTTGTCTATGTCAGCTTCGGCAGTGTCGTGCGGAAGCTTCCCAAGGAGCTGTTCGATGTGGGCCATGGCCTCGAGGACTCCGGCAAGCCGTTCCTCTGGGTGGTGAAGGAATCAGAGGCGGCCACGCCGGAGGTGCAAGAATGGTTGTCCGCACTGGAGGCGCGCACGGCGGGGCGCGGCCTGGTGGTGCGCGGCTGGGCGCCGCAGCTCGCCATCCTCTCGCACCGCGCCGTCGGCGGCTTCGTCACGCACTGCGGGTGGAACTCGCTGCTGGAGGCCATCTCCCACGGCGTGCCAGTAGTCACGTGGCCGCACTTCGCCGACCAGTTCCTAAACGAGCGGCTGGTCGTCGACGTGCTCGGCGTCGGCGTGCCGATCGGCGTGACGGTGCCGGTTCGCATGCTGGACGACGAGTCCATGCCTGTCGCCAGGGTCGACGTCGTGCGCGCGGTGTCGGCGCTGATGGACGGCAGCGAGGAGGCCATGGAGAGGAGGCGGAAGGCCACCGAGTACGGCGAGAGAGCTCGCATGGCCATGGCGAAAGGAGGCTCTTCGGATGAGAACATGACACGTCTCGCAGAGAACTTCATGCACACTGGAGTAAAAAAAGATTAATATATCATAGTTAAGTTAATGTGTGCAACGTTGTGCTTTTATTACTTTTTTATAATTTATTACCAATCAGATAATTAAATAAAAAAGCTAGACTAAAATATAACTCTATTTTTTTCAAAAATACATCACCGTGGGAAATATTTTTCTTAAATTTCATCCATTTTTTCATATTTTTAATAGCAAATTAAATAATTTTAGAACCACAAACATCATTTCAATATTTATTTTAATTGAGAAACCAAATAAAATTCCCTCTTATTTGGGCATAACGGTCCATTTATCTCCTGCTTGGCCGAACGACTGCGACAACCATGTTGCCGCTGCCGACGAGTGGGTCTGCTCGTCAACCTTCTCCCTTTTCCCCTTCCGTCCCGGCGCCGAGCGCCACTTTCTCCCGTCGGTGCCACATCGCCGCCAATTGCCGTGACCAACTTGGCAACTCATGCCGAGCCGTCCTCCCGTCCGTGCCATATTCGTCACCCAGGTTCCCGCGATTGCCACCACACTCGCCTCTCTGGGTCCCCTTTTAAATCTTTGTGTCGTATCTCTCTAACGACGTCTTTCCCTCCGCCAACCTGGTGTCCTCTAGTCGACCCACCTTGATGAGCATCACCGCCCTTTTTTCCGCCTGTCTTGTTGCCTCTGTTTTGCTGGTCGTTGTGTCATTGTGGCCACCCCAATCCATTGATGTCCGTCGTCCCTATTGCTACCTCCGTCATCCCTGCTGCTTATCCGCACATGCTTCGTCACCACCGCCTTCGCCCGATGCATCCCGAGCTAGGTCTCTCCTCCTTCCTCCTCTGGAAAATTTAACTATTTGTCGTCACCTATTCAAATACCATCTTTTTCATTGTAATTAATTTTTTGCCACTCTTTTTTTTTAGAAAAAGGCTTCTAAGAAATCCTGCTTTAGATTAAAAGCAGATAACGTAACTAGTTTTCATCGGAGATACCGACTTTACAGATTCAAACACCAAAACCCTCCTCAAAACGCCACCAGACCATCACTACAGACATCAAGCGCCGAAACTGATAAGAGCTACATCACTTCAATGTCCAAAACGCACCAACAGAGCACAAAAGAAACCACCACCACTTACTACACCTACAGCCAACCACCGGAATTAAACATACTATGATCCAATTTCACATATCTACCCTGATTTACTCCAGACGCTTCAGAGGTTTGGGGAATTGCTTGGGACCTCCAGCAGTCGAATCAACTGATGAAGCCTGGCACGGAGCAATTCGAAACAGCGAGAAGTTTCTTCCTTTAAACGCGCTGGGACCAGTTAAAGCTACTGGGTGAGACAAGAAATCAGCTTATGAATAAGCTAAAAAACGTTAGTAAACAATTTGTTTTGAAAGATAAATTCATTCCTCAGTAACCACAGCGCCCAGGACCTACAAAACGATTTTCATCCTCTTCTCATCTCGGAGATTTTCAACAAAATCAAGGAACTCCCCTCTGCTAGACGGGATCACACCTCAACCCAAAGCACTACTAATGAAACACCACATAAAATGAGCCGGAGGGCAACAGAAAATCAAATGGTCGATCGATTCCATTTGACCACACAGTTTACAAGCTGGATTACCTTTCCATTTCATCGCTAATAGCTGTTCCCCCATCTGAATCCTCCCTTTTAGCATCAACCAAACGAAAATCCTAACCTTAAGAGAGACACTACACCTCCAAACTCTCATGCTCCCTACATCCCGAACCCCCCGTTAGTGATCAGCTTGTACAACGATTTGGCTGAAAAACCCTTCTTATCTAACAACCAGGTCATTTCATCAAGGCTATCTGTGAACACCACATTATTCATAATAGACAACAACCCCTGCCAATCATCCAAATCTCCTTCCCTCAAGGTTCTTCTAAACAGGCCCCCATTGTCATTCTGCGCCAAACCTTCAACAATGGTAGCATCAGGGCAATCACACATTTCATACAGCCTGTGGAATTTGATTTTTAGTGGCACATCTTCATACCAAACATCATGCCAAAAAGAAACTCTAGTGCCTGAACCAACCTTAAAACCAGACCCTAACCTGGTCCAAAACTTCACCTTATGAATTCCTTTCCAGAAATAGGATCCATACACTGAATTAGATTGACAAAAACCTCTCTCCACCTTGTATTTTCTCCTCAATAGATCATAATAGCACCCAGGATGACCACTTTCCATTCTAAAAATCCATTTACTTAGTAAAGCTTGATTGAAAACCCCTGTATCTAAAAAACCCATGCCACCCACATCCTTGGGGCACATAAAGACTGCCAACTGACCATATAATATCTCCTCTTGTTTTCAGAACCTTCCCAAAAAAATTGTTTCTAATCATATCAATCTTATGATGAATCTTTTCAGGCAAAAGAAACAACCCCATGATATACATAGGAATACTACTCAAGCAAGCATCAATTAGTACTAACCTCCCCCCATAAGACAAATGACCAGTTTTTCACATTGCTAGCTTTTTCTCAATCTTGGCCACTATTCCTTCAAAATCTGCCATTCTAGGTTTGGATAAGTTGATAGGTAAACCCAAATACTTCATAGGCCAAGCTCCCAAATTGCTAATCTCCTCATGAGAGGTGCCAACCCCAAAAACTTCACTCTTCCGGTAATTTATTCTCATACCAGATATTTTTTCAAAACAATACAAAATAAACTTTGTCACCATCAAATTCTGTTCATTAAACTCCATCATTAAAATCGTATCATTTGCATATTGCAAGTGAGTTAAACCCCCTTCAACAAGATGAGGCACTAGTCCTAGTAAATGGCTATTTTCACTTGCCCTGATCAACATCTCAGACAAGGCATCCCCCACTAAATTGAACAAGAGAGGTGACAGAGGATCCCCTGTCTAACTCATTTGTATGTCCTGAATAAACTCCCCACCTCTCCATTGATATTTACAGCCACTCTCCCCCCTTCGACTACTTTTTTTATCCACTAAATCCACTTATCATCAAAACCCTTCCTTTGAGGCACCTCAACCAGAAAACCCCAGTTAACTTTGTCATATGCTTTCTCAAAGTTCAGTTTCACAATCACCCCCTTCTGATTTTTTCTTCTCAGCTCATATATCACCTCATGAATGGTAACACCCCCCTCCAAAATATTCCTCCCAGACATAAAAGCAGATTGTCTATAGTCAATTACAGCATGAGCCACTTTATCAAGTCTACTATTCAACACCTTAGTGATCAGCTTGTAACATACATTCAGCAAACAAATTGGACAAAATTGCTTGATATTAATTGCATCTTTAATTTTAGGAAGCAAGATTATAACACCATAATTAATCCTTGAAAGATTAAGGTCACCAACCAAAAGCTCATCTAACATTTCCTTTAAAATTGGCTTAAGTTGGGGCCAGAAAGCTTTAAAGAAGTTCACTGACAGGCCATCAGGACCTGGAGCAGTGTTGGACTTCATAGTTTTCAAAGCAATATCAAGCTCTTCATTTGTGAAAGGGACAACCAACTGCAAACTCTCCTCTCTAGACAATCTACCTCTATTTCTCCACATGGAAGGGCATAGATGCAAGGCAGGAGCAGGCTCAGACCCAAAAAGATGCTTATAATAGGAGTAAATATGTTGAGTCAGACAATCTCCCTCTACAATCTCTACACCATTATGATCTACAGACAAAATAGTGGCTCTTCTTTTTCTCCCAGAAGCTATTCTATGAAAGAAAGCACTCAGAAGCTATCCTACGAAAGAAAGCACTATTAGCATCCCCCTGCAAAAGCCATTACTGCCCGCTCCTATTCTGCCAATAACATGCTTCTTGATGATAAATTTTCATCAGATCTCTCTCCAGCTGATAAACCTATTCCCATTCTCCAGCAGAAATATTGTGAACAGAGTCCTTTTCCTCCCACTATTTAATGTCATCTTGTAACAGTTTTTTGTTGTGCATCATATTACTTGTCATGTTAGCCCTCCACCCCCCATGCTTTTTCTGAGCTGCTGACAAATACATTGCCAATGATCCAGAATATTTACTTTTGATCTCACAGGCCATTTGCTTAACAGCCAAGGTTTAAACTCAGAATGAAGCCACACATTTTCAAACTTAAAACCCCATTTTCTCCTCATCTGATCCCTGTCTAAATCTACCATCAGAGGGCTATGATCAGAACCTATTCTTGGGAGGTTCTGTACCAAAGCTACAGGGAACAAAGCATCCCAACCACTAGAAATTAGAACATTGTCCAACACTTCCCTAGTAGGATTGGCTTGTTTATTTGTCCAAGTGAATCTACTCCCAGCTTTGTGAAGCTCCCTTAATTCCTCTTTATTAATAAAAGCACTGAAAGCTTTCATCCACCTCTCATTCGGCACCTCCTTTGATTTCTCTTCAGGACACCTGATCATATTAAAATCTCCCCCCAACAACACAGGAGTCTGTTGTGAAGCCAATTTTACCAGAGAGCTCTTGCAGGAATCTTTCTTTTACATCATCATGAGCAGGCCCATATATATTAACCAACTCCTAAGAAACCTTTGACACTTTATCCTCCACCACCAAACTTATGAAGAACTCCCCCTAATCAATTGCTTTTACCTCAACCTTGTCCAGATTCACCCCCATCAGCAAGCCCCCAGAATGACCAGCAGATGGCTTGGTTAGCCAATAGAAGTCTCTCCTATCACACAAAAAATCTAATTCCCTGATCTTAAAACTATCTCTCATAGTCTCTTGAACACAAATGAAATCAAAACCATGTTTCTTTACCATATCTAAAAGGAGTCTCTTCCTACCACTACCCCCCAAACCTCTCACATTCCAGAACAGAATTCTCATAAAACACTATTTGGATGAGAATCATCTAAAACAGCCCCCTCATCAACCACAGGGCCAACCAGAGATGTGTGAATAACCCTACTACTAGTGAAACACTCATCTACATCAACCGGAGGCTTATCAACTTGATCTGTGTTGGTTTTCTTTTTAGCCAAACAAATTAAAGCTTGTGTAAGCTCTTTAGCTTTTAGAAGTTCAATATTTTGTTGAATTTCAACCTCATTATTTCCTAAAATTACACCAGAATCAACAGCAACCTGAGCTAACACTTTAGAGTTAACATTATAGAAAGCAATGTAATGGGATGTACCTGATAGGTCATTGATTTGATCCACACGTTGCTACGCCTTAACAGGGATTGGAATGCCATCCCGCTTGATTCTTGTACTGAATCTCTGAGCCACAGGAGGATCCCTCTTCTTCCTTGCCTTTTTCTTCTCTGGGGCAGCAGCACAAGGAGGCTTCTGGGACTCCAACAGACCCACCACAGGGGAATTAGTTTGTGGAATAGCATTGATGGGTAAATCAGATTGGAAAACCAGTGGCACAATGGCCAACCGCATATCCTCAAGAACCACCTGTTTCCCTTTGTCACACTTTGTCTTAACCTCTTCATCAACCCCAGAATTACCCTCCATATCAAGCTGTTCTTCCCTCTCTAACCTCATGAGAATATCATCACTAATATCCTCCTTGAATTCTGGTATATTTACTTTCCCCCATCATCAGAATCAGGACCACTATCCAGATGAGCCATGTAGTGTTTTGTATATTTTGAGCCAGCTACTTTGTCTCCCTCTTTACAACTGTGCACTGAATCAGAGGACTCCTGATCCTTCTTCTCATCTTTTTTGATTCCTCCAGCTTGGAACTCCCCCCTACATCATCTCCCACTTTAGTGCTCTGTCTGTTAGGTCTGAAAGGGGTAGTAGAATCATCATCAAGCTCTGGCACCCAAGTGATATTGTATCCAACATGATTAATGAAGACCTCAGTTGACCCACCAATACAAGATGGGTTTCTGCATGCAACCTTAATCCTAACAGGCCCATTGTGGCTCAAACTAGATGTGTCAATTTTTAGCAATTTACCAACTAGAACTGCCATTTTGGACATGTCCACAACTGTCCTGGCCACTTTTGGAACTCTAAGGACCTTTACCCATACCTGTTTTAACTCTCTAAAAGAATCCTTCAAACTAGCTATGATCTTGAATTTTTGAAAACAGAAGAATTCAAACCTTGTTAAACCCTTCCTGGCTTCTTTAGATGGATATTTAATCAGATATTGTTCACTTCCTATCTATTTTACTTTCCAATCCCAATCCAATTCAAACAGATGATGCAATTCAGTTTTGATCTTCTCTTCTGAGCACTCTCCCTCTTCCATTGTCAACAGCCCCATAACCGAAGAATTTTCACCTTGCTTCTCAGGTTTTTCAGTCTGCAGGAAATAAAAACCCTGGTTCAGGATACCAAAACCACACACCTCCAGAGCAGAAATCACAGAAAAACTCCCCCCAACATGACCCTCAATCATCGGGTATTTTGTAGAGATGTGCCCTGCCTGCTTACAATTGTAACACAAAGTTAGATTCCGGCAATTTGCTTGATGATGCCCATTCATTCCACAATTATAGCATACCAAAACCTCAGCCCTTCCATCTCTAAAGCCCTGAGGTTTACGGCATTGAAAAGCCAGACCAGAATCATCTCTTTTGCGCAGATCAGAGAACCGCTCATCCTGTCTAGGGAACTCCCCTTTCCTTCCCTCCCAATCACTATGGGCGCGTGGACGAAACCCTCCCTCACTAGATCCACGGCCATCACCTCCCCAGTTCTCACCCCTGTCAAACTGTCGCCGTTTGCCACCATCCCTATCCATTCTACTCTCAACCACAACCTCGGCAAAAGAACGAGAATCAACAAACCTGGGCAAAACCCACTCCACCCGCCGTGCTGAATCACCAAAACGCTTGATCTCTGAAGCCCTCACTAGGAACCCTAGATGCAACGACGAGAATGTGAGCGGAGCTGCTTTCGGGAACTAGAGCCATTGCTTCTCCCCCGAACGCCAGGAATGGTCGAAGATATCGCCAAACGAAAGACCCGAAGGACGTGTAGGGGCGAGATGAGCCTACGAAGCCCCGGCATCATCCAGCCGTCGAGAAAGGTCTGGGCTCCCCCCTAACCAGCGGGGCCAGGTCATGCCCCACACGAAGATGACGTCCCGCCAGCGGCGGCATGGAGGCCTCAACGCCGATGGTAAACGGCCCGCTACCCGAGGAGAACGCCTTTGCCCCCTAAGAGCCCATCCATTTTTTGCCACTCTTAATATGAGGTTGCCTGTTTTTTGCCATTTTGCAGGCTGCCATGTTAGCGTCCCGCAAGGTGAAATAGTGTGAAATTACCATTTTGTCCATGCTCCCCCATCAAAGCTTTGAGCAGCCCCAGCTGCTATTCATCCACCAGTCAGCAACAAAGACTAGGTCAGCAAGGCAAACAGGCGAGGAAAGAATCAGAGATAGGGGAGAACAAAAGAAGTTTTAGAAACAATTACATCGAAATCATTGAACCTAGGTTAGAGAGAGAGGAGGGATAGAGTAAACAAATTTCCTACGTTGATAGTGCACTAGCCTCCTTGGGAATTTGATTGATTTGCAGTTGTAGTTTTAGCTGCTCATCAGTAATCGATCCCCTCTAAAAAATCAACAGGTTAGGCAACATTATTGGAACTCCGATGGGTTGGCGTCGGCACTGTCAACATCGGATAAGCAGAGAAACATGGCCTCCAGGGCCTCCCTCAGCTCCCTGTAGCCCTTGCACATCCTCAGGTAGGACGCGTCGTCCATGCTCATCTTCACAAGTGAGCCCTTGACCGCTGCGGTGGCCAGCGAACGCATCGTCGTGTTCTTGTTGACCTTGTCTTTGTTGCTGACTAGCAGATGAAGGCCTGTTCAAAGCTTTGGATAGGCGAGCATGGGCAAAACAGTAAATTCACACCATTTCACCTCACGGGACGCTGACATGGCAGTCACATGGAGATGAGATGACACCTGTGAGCTGCAAAATAGCAAAAAATAGATAACCTCATGTTAAGAGTGGCAAAAAATTAATTGTCGTCCCTCCAAATCACATTGTTCGTATCAACCGCATCTTAGACCCTATCATGTGTCGAATTTCGTTCAATCTGTTACACATCGTGCCACACTTGTGCTCGGCCGTGCCCCCTCCATAGTTCCATTCCCCTGTTTTCTGCACACATCCACTGTCAAATCTTATCTCTCTCTCTCCTCGTGCAAGCCATTGTTTGGTCGCCACATGTTTCCCTCTTCTTTGTCCTGTCTTCGCCGTCGTTGCCACCCTTGCATTGACTAGAGCTCTATGCTCCCTCTGCCTATGTGTGTCATCTCCTATGCACCGCCACCACCCTATTCATGTGCTCCACCACCAGTTGCCATCGAACATCGTTTGGCTGAGACTCCCTTGAGCCTGAGCCCCTCTCCTCCTCTGCTTGTGCTCGTGCCAACTCTACTCTCCTTCTATTTTCTCCTCAAGTAAAGCCATCCCCTCTCTTGTTCACGGTGCGTTTGGTACATTCACGGTGCATTTGGTACAAATTATGCACCCTGATTTTGAAGATAATCTACACCAAATAGTCAAATTACACCCAATCATCTAGATTCTCGGGTGAATCACTTCTACCTGATTCACCCATTTATGGATGAAAGGAGAATCATCGATATCGCAGCTTCTCCGGTGAATCCCGCATCCCAGTTTTTCCAAAGTATCCAAAGTTTTTCTAAAAATTACCCGCCTGTCATCAGTCTATTGTGCATTGACATGGATGACATTTTGCACAGCTCATTTTTTCTCTGAGCTAAATTCCGTTGAGTATGTATTTGCAATTCAGTATATGATTTTGGATATTATTTATTACACTCACACCTAAGAAACAGAACCAGAACTTACGGGCATTTGATTTCCATTCAGTGTAGATAAAAATGTCTGTTCTAGAAATAACACATTTCAATAATTCAGGAAATTTTTTCTTGCTGCTAGGAAGACCCCAAAAGGTCAGAGGTAAAGCAATCATTTCAGACCAACATACTTTCTTACGACAATCAGAATCTAGTCATCCAATCAAACGATTTCACAACTGATTCTGATTCATCATAGAATCAATTTTCTAGAGAATCAGAATTATAATCAGAAGAATCAGGATTTAGAGCCAGATCAAACGAGCCCTCAATTTTCTGTCAAGTATGGTCAAAGCCCAATCAGCCCTTCTTTGATTGACTAGTGGGCCCCATAGTTCATCAAGCCCTCGATTTGACATGCATGTCCTACAAATATTAAGTCCTCTAATTTGATATTATAGTTGTTGTTATATATTTATATAAAATATGTTAAAGTTAGAAAATTTTAACTTATAAAAAATCAAACAACTTATAACATAGAAAAATCAAATAACTTGTAATACTTAACAGAAATAGTAGTTATTTGTACATTTCCATAAAACTTTCCAATAAATATGTCATCCTAAGCTAGCTATATTGGGGCAAGAGTTTATTTTGCCTCTTGGACATGTAAAAATGGAATTTTATTATGTTGTAACCTTTTTTCGAAAATAATTTTGAAAATTGACCTTCCAAAAACTTATTTCATATCTAAGCCTTTGGGCACGATATGATTGTGATGTGGTTAAGATTTGACATAGCAAGTCATTACAACAATGCTATAATCACTATTTATGACATATTTATTTGACATAGCAACATTTATTTACTTGCCAATCCATCTCGGCTTGACGTGGCCTAGGCTAATTTTAGAAAAAGTTTTTTTTGGGGGGTATTTTGGAATTCAAATTTAAAAGGTTTTAAGGAAGCCAAAAAAAAAAATCAAAAATCAAATTCAAATCTCAAACCCCTGCTGCTTCTGGAACTCCCTTGTGATCCGACTCTGAATTCCACATGGGCCTAACAGAAACCGACTTTATATATAAACGCAGCAGCTAAAATGGGGCACGAGACGAAACGAGACCCAACCCACCGAAGTACCCAACTGCGCGGTCGGGTGGAGGAGAGCAAGAAGAGCCAAACCCCAGCGCAGGCGGCGAGGTCGGCGATGGCCACGGTGGCGATGGACATCTCCAAGCCCCCACCGGCGGCGTCCGGCGACGAGGCGGCTGCGAAGGGGAGGGGCGGCGGCACCGGCGGAGGAGGGGAGGGGCTGCGGCAGTACTACCTGCAGCACATCCACGACCTGCAGCTCCAGATCCGGCAGAAGACGCACAACCTCAACCGCCTCGAGGCCCAGCGCAACGACCTCAACTCCCGAGGTGACCGCCGGGCTCGCCTCCTCGACTCCCATCCCCAAACCCTAGCCGTCTCCGTGGATGGAATGCCGCGCGCGGCTTTGTGCGGTCGAATTGGATCGTGTTGGTGGAAACCTAGCTTGCTCTGTGTGCACGGATCGTAGCCAAAGCCGCGATTTCGAGTTGCGCCCTCTGCCGTAGGAACTTTTGGTCGAATTTTGTGCGGTTAATATTAGATCGTGTTAGGCGGTTAGGGGAACGTAGCTTAACTCTGTGGCACGCATTGCGACCAAAGGCACAGTTTCAGTTGCTCTGTTGGCTGGTCATATGCTGATTTTGAGAACTTTTGTCAATTTTTGTTGTTCCCTTTTCTTCAATTGTCTAGTATTTCACAGGATAATTGTTGGTTTGCATTAGATGTTGCGATTCTCTGCTTTACTTATGCGTGTTTAGATGTTTATAAGGTGGGCTGACTAATGTAGTATTCAGTTTGAGTTGCAAATTATGTCCATGATTACTGGCGTTTAGCTGCGAATAAATGTGGATGCCAAATCTGACAACAAAGCATGCATTTATCAGTTTCTTGACTGCATTTGGATGCTTAGTGGTTTTTGCCTCTATGTATTGGCTATCATTGTGGAGTTCTTAGGAGGAAATACACTACAGTTCTGCCTTTCAAGCGTTCCGTACATCTAGTTGGTTACCAAAATGTTCTGAGTTTTTCCAAAATTGTTCAATGTTGCCTTTCATATGAGGAATTTGTGTTAATGCGACTGACAAATAAATAATTTCATGTTGAGAATCCAAAACTGAACTCATTTCTTGCCGGACGTTTAGAATGTGATTGATTTAGTGTTCTTCCTGTGCTCCTAATTTGTCATTTCACAGTGATTTATAGCAGTATAGAACTATTGTCTTGTAGTGTGCTGCATGCTGCTTATATTAGGGATCTATGCAAATCTTCTGTTGTCAGTTTGTGGTGCAGTTCTTTGTGCAGGTGGTATTTTCTTATTTTTGATATTTTTATCTGAATGTATCCTGCAATTTGATTTCGCAGTTAGAATGCTCAGGGAAGAGCTGCAGTTACTTCAAGAACCTGGCTCATATGTTGGTGAGGTGGTGAAGGTCATGGGTAAATCAAAGGTTCTAGTGAAGGTAAATTCTCTTTGTTCTTTTAAACATTGTTTTCTTTGATCAATTGATCACTACTTTAACTGTGACATTTCTATTATTTGTCCATGGACTTATCACTTAATTTATATTAGTTGGAGTATTTGATCTCATTTCATGTGGCTATCATGTACTCTCTATGGTAAGTTTTTCTATGTGCAGTGACAATAACAATCTTGTCAATATCCATAAATAGTCATATCTTGCTAAACTTATCTCCTTGTGAATCCTGGTTGACTTCAACTTGTGAAAATTTACTAAACAACAGATGAACATTATTTATGCCCTTATAGACAATTCCACAGTTCTGTATAAAAGGATGATTTCAGAATCCATGAATCTCCTTGCATGAAACTTGTGTTATTACAATATGGCAAGCTCAGAAGAGCTTCTAAATCTCAATTTTTCATGTCATTGTTAAATGTGAATGCATGGGTATATGGTTGTGATTGTATTGTTGGTCTCTCATCTGGCTTTTAAAAATTTCAATAGCTTGGTGTGAATCTGCACTCTGGTGACCTACTTATGATTTTCACATTGTCATTTTGGTATTTTGGTCTGGTCTTTTTTAATGGAAGTTCTAGTTACTCATGTAATTGTTCAGGTACATCCAGAAGGCAAATATGTGGTGGATATTGATAAAAGCATCGATATTACAAAGATCACCCCTTCAACAAGAGTTGCTCTTCGAAATGATAGCTATATGCTCCATTTGATCCTGCCAAGCAAAGTTGATCCATTGGTGAATCTTATGAAGGTTGAGAAGGTTCCTGATTCTACTTATGATATGATTGGAGGTCTTGATCAGCAAATCAAGGAGATCAAAGAGGTTTGTTTATAATTTCAATGTATTATCAGCGCATCACATTTTACACTTTCTAACTTATGAACTCAACTTTTAGGTCATTGAGCTTCCTATCAAACATCCTGAGCTATTTGAGAGTCTTGGAATTGCCCAACCAAAGGTTTGAATTTTTTAACAAGACCATCGTAGTTGATCCTTTTTTTGTATCTAGCAGAAAATATTTATTCCCTTTTTTTCAGGGCGTCCTTCTTTATGGGCCGCCAGGCACAGGAAAAACATTGCTGGCACGTGCAGTTGCTCATCATACCGACTGCACCTTTATCAGGGTGTCTGGTTCTGAGTTAGTTCAGAAGTACATTGGTGAGGGTTCGCGGATGGTCCGTGAACTCTTTGTGATGGCCAGGTATGCTGAGCAAAAGATTCTCTGATTTGTTCTATTATAGCTGAAACATTATTTGCTTGCAACCTAGATTATAGTTCCCCATATGCATTCTCTGGTATCAATGTAGGCTTAATTATTTGGCTAACATATTACAGGGAACATGCACCATCCATTATATTCATGGATGAAATAGACTCCATTGGATCTGCTAGGATGGAATCTGGAACTGGCAATGGTGATAGTGAAGTCCAGCGAACCATGCTTGAGCTTCTAAACCAACTTGATGGTTTTGAAGCATCAAACAAAATAAAGGTGTGCCATATGCTTTGCATATGTTCTTTGTGCTGATTTCATGACTGTGAAGGAGCTTTATTGTGACACGTTAAATGTTCCATGCAGGTTTTGATGGCAACAAACAGGATAGACATCTTGGATCAGGCCCTTCTGAGGCCTGGTCGCATAGACAGGAAAATTGAATTCCCAAATCCTAATGAGGATGTACGTGCTGGGGGACTTACCATACATTGGTTGTGTTGATTTTGCATGGTTGCTGATTATGTGCTTAATCTTTTGCTTCTTCAGTCACGCTTTGATATCTTGAAGATCCATTCAAGAAAAATGAACTTGATGCGTGGTATTGATCTGAAAAAGATCGCAGAAAAGATGAATGGGGCTTCAGGAGCTGAGCTAAAGGTTTGTTTAGTCTCTACTCTCATCTCTAATGAACCATGTGCAGTCTCACACAACTTTATATGGTATCTCTTACTGCCCATCTATTTATTAGGCAGATAAAATGTATTTAGGCATTTGCTACTCTGTTCCAAACTGTATATTGCACCAAGCATGCACATGATATATATTGAGAAATGAGAATTGTGCCTTCATATAATGCTCGTCCTGAGACAATTCTGACCCCTGAAATTTGATAGAACCAAGGTTAGAAAAAGCGTTATGCGCTATGTGTGCGGTGGCCTACTGCATAACGCTTAGGCGATTTATGTGTGCTTAAGCGGCACTTAAGCGTTGTTGACTTAGTCAACGAAAGACAAAAAGTAGACATGAGGGAAGAGGGGAAGAGGGGAAAGACTTGTATCACAGATTGCATGTTAAAGGAGATAACAGGGAGAAGAGAGAGACCTGGCACTCTGCAGGGGGCCGGCGACGGTGGCATCTGCAGCAGGCGCCGGCAAAGGCAGCGTTTGCAGCGGGGCCGATGAGAACAGTGGCTGCAGCGGGGGCCGGCGAGGGCGGAAGGTGGAGGCGCAGAAGTTTCTTTTTGTCTTTAGCCTTTTCTCTCCAGCGACCTACTTTTATCCTATGCACAGCTTTTCTCCTGCGCGGCCGCGCCCAAGTTTCCCGCGACAAGCTTCTCTCCCGCGCGCAGCTTTTCCCCCGTGGCCGTGCCCATGTTTCCTGCAGTCCCGCGCGCAGCTTTTCCCTCCCGTGCGCAGCTTTTCTCTCCCGCTTCGCCTGCGCTCTGCTCCGCTTCTGCGACGCTTAATCACCGCATCACGCTTAATCGGACCGCCTAATCGTGCCAGCGCATAATCATCCGCTTAGCCCCTAAGCGAGGCGGAGGGCCACCGCATCGCGCTGAAGCACGCTGAAGCGCCCGCTATTCACCGCTTTTTCGAACATTGGATAGAACTGTGGTTTTAACTGAGCTATTGTTGTTATGTGTCATTGAGGCAGCACTGAAATTTGAATTGAATTGTTCTGTTCTAACACTACCAGCATATATGTGTTTTAACTACAACTAGGGAGTGCCTGGAAAACTGAGCAGAATGTTCTATGTACAATTTCACTTCATATATACTTATGAAGAGTCACGTTTAATTTCGCTTAAAAGCAGTGTGTATATGCTATGCAAGACCTTGCTTGCTTCTGCTTGGAATTACCACCATGATTTTGACCGTCAAAGTTTCATAGAACATCATAGTTCCTAGTATCATATTGAAAGCTAATGTGATGTTATTCACCACGGCTTCCATTTTCTTCTTCAGGCGGTCTGCACAGAAGCTGGAATGTTTGCCCTCCGTGAGAGAAGGGTGCATGTAACACAAGAGGACTTCGAGATGGCAGTAGCGAAGGTGATGAAGAAAGACACGGAAAAGAACATGTCCCTACGGAAGCTCTGGAAGTGAGGGTCACACCGTTTAGCTTTCACTGCGTTGCTAAAGCTGGACTTCTGCCATGTGAGCTCCATGGTTAACTTTAAGATTTTAAGATGCACCTCTGATAATATGATGTTGAAAAGTTGAATTTATTCAATTAGCAAGATACTCGATAAGACATTGCTTAATTGCAATGTACCCTGCGTTGCTTGCTTGGATTGTTTGTTAGGCTTGTTTGGCTATGTTCTATGAGTTACATCCATGGCTGTGCTGTGACTCGTGAACATGTGATTTTCGAATCCCCTGTTACGCCATACCTAAAGATTAGCTGTGCCATCGTAGCTGTTGGGGTGAACCAGCATGATGGAAACTTGATGTTCTAGATCAGATCTGCCTTGGTCTGTGTTGCAACTTGGCCATGCCCCCTGACTTCTTTTGTAACAAAAGAATACCTTTGCTCTTTCGCATCTCATTTACAGATCAGGTGATGCTCTTTCGCATCATAAATCATGTGAAGACCTGGTTATTGGAAACCCAACATGCTGGAGAATATTATCATCCAGATTGCCCAACGGGTCTTGTACTTTCATGCAGTGGCCTTGCGTCTCAAGTCTTTTAGATGAGTATACTTTAGGAGACCGGTGGACGATTCGTACGCAAAATGGATAGCACACAAGCAATAGTAAACTAGGAACAAAAAATGGCAGCATCTGCAATTGCTCCCATTGGCAGATTACATGCTCCCATCTATGCATGTGGTGAGACTTGGTTTATGTGATTGCAATGCCAAAATGAGAGGACAGTATGGCCACAATTCTTTTTAGCTCTGTGCATGGTTGTCTGTGAGTAAAGGCTGTTGCATCTGCAGTCCTCAGGTGACTGATGGACATTAGAGGGACTGGACAGAGATTACTAACACGGCAACTCTGCAAGTATGGCATGGTTGTAGCACTACTGTACCACCAGGCACAGGCTACTGACACGAGTAGGCGAAATTTACAGACAATGTTGTGTTTCCAAAATGTTCAGGTACACCTGCAATTTTCAATTGAACATTGCATTCATCAAAACCACTACTTTCTACTGCCACAACTAATAAAAATCCTATGAGCCCAGGTCAGAGACAAAGTCCTTCATTAAGCATCGCAACCATCCATCCTTATCGCCAGAATATTTCCAATAACAAAAGAACTCGATTCTCAGATAAAATTGATTTCAGGAGTTCCGAGGGCTTGTCCATCAGTGCTTGCAATTTCATGTCAAGTTATCAGCACCAGTACACCCAAGGAGACATGAAAAACAATCCAGGATGATAAGCATTCAACAGATAGAGAAACCACAGAGTGGTTGTCCTGTACTGCAGTCTAATGCACATGCACACTATTGCACTGCATTCTCCTCTTGTGACCGTAAATCCATAATAAACCAAGCAAACTCTTGACTCAGGGAAAGGAGTGGGGTGAACAACAGTTTCATCACACTGTCCAACATGGACCCCCCAATCTATCAGATAATCCATACCTGCCCAGCCCTTGAGTGATTGAATATGGTCTGGTTTCACTTATTCATCATCCTCTATGTGCAAGATCCAAACCTGAATCCCTATCTCTCTCTCTCTCTCTCTCTCTCTCTCTCTCTCTCTCTCAGTTTCACTGATTCAGGGCTACCTATCCTAGATGCACTGTGGCTACATATATACCAGATGCTAGTTATTGCATCCTCCTACGCCCTTCAGGGTGCATTTACTCTATGCCCTGAAGGCTAGTTGAACGATCTGCCTCACAAAACCAGGGGGGACGAGATCAAAATGCCAAACTTTCAAGACACTACAAGGGTCCTAACAGCGCAAAAAAAAATCATGTATAATGTGAGAATTTGAGCTGAATTCTGATGAATCAAATCGACAAAAACCTTTTCTTTGAACAGTCTCTGCAGTTGCCCCTTTGGTACATCTCCTTGGAGCCAGGTTATGTGTCAAAAAACTGGTCTTGCAAAAAGGCTAGGAACACGGACACATGCACACATGTAGGTAAGTCTTAACATAAACCCACATGCAAGTGCACATGCATGCAAAGGTCCAGCATCTGTCTGTGCCCCCATTTGATGAAACCCTCAGGCACATGATAAACACCAGAGGCCCTCACATGGAGATGCAAAAATCCCTGGGGCCCCTGCTGCATGCCGAACTGTGTTGTGAGAGGGGGAGGACTAAAGATTAAAGAACACTGATAATTAGTTCGTTCTTGATTTGCATGAACATTAGGAGAGCAAGATGAGTCAGTCGTGAAGTAGTAGTGCATTCATGACCGTGCAATATTCTCTGAATAATTGCATCTTCCAGTCTTTATCTCGTTCTTGATGCTTAGTGTTTATAGATGTCAAAAGCACGTTGTAGTTAAACGGCAATGTTAAAATATATGTGAGGTTGATTTTTGCAAAAAAATGAAGGGTCAGAGACATCTGCTTAGAACATTATGGCATCGGTAATTCTGAATTTCTGGTTTCTGCAGGGTAAACTTCAGAGAAATCAAACAGTCGGTGGATTTGGAGAGCAGAGGAAATGGCCAAAGAGTACCTTAAAACAAAGGTCTTGGCATCATCACATGGAGGATTCATAATTGCCCATGCAAATGTTTCCCTGATGTTATGCTTATTCTTTCGTCCATTGATTGGTCCCATAAAAGATGTCAAAAAATTGTGCCCGGACAATCAGATGTGAATTGCAGCATGGAAAGAGTACTACAGATCTTGAAAGTAAAAACAAACCACTTTTCACTGAGATCTGTACTCAGATCAGGATATGGAATAGGTGAGATGAACAAAACTAGTGTTCAGATTATGAACTACAGGATCACAAAATGAGCAAATGTAGCAATGCAGACCTCATACTGATTAACATGAGCTCATTGCTGCAAGACTGTCGAAATCTTGATAGCTCGGCACACCGATTAGCATAAGCTCAAAATGAGCGACAGTAACTGTATCCAACAAGTTAGGCCTTACTGCCTTTATCATAAACCACAGATAAAGCCAATCTTTCAGTCAGTTCTTGGAATGTCAATAAAGATCTATTAGGAAGTTTTAGATTCTAAGAAGTACTATCACCGTTTCCGAATGTAAGTCATCCTGATATTTTCTAGATTCATCTATAGATATATATGTCTAGATTTATTAATCTATAGATAAATCTAGAAAATGCCAGAATGACTTACATTCGAAAACGGAGGGAATAATTGATAAATATATATGTAATAAAATATAGAGAAGCTAGTGTTTTCTAGCTTCTGAATTCTAGTTCATTTCTAGGTTGTGCTGCTATCAAGTTTCATAATATGGAACTAGAATCTGGACCGTTTGATGGGGCTTCAAATTCTGCGGGTGTCAGAAGCTCCCTCAAAAAGCCTCTGGAAATTGTGAGACAAGTTCATATCAAATTTTGCTAGAAACTTTGCCGACTCCTGCGATAGTAGGATAATACATATTTATCTATGATAGCATTAACATTTCTGCATTTGTAATATGGCGCAAAACTGTGTCACTCTTAGAGGTTGATTGGTTGTAGCATATGCCAATCTTGTAGGTGCTGATGAAATTTGATGACAGATTATTAAAAGAAAGTAGTACCATTAGTGATAGAACATGGACTCGTGTTCTTGACCGTACATCGTGGAAACGCCCCCAGTGGCAACATGGTAAATTACTCGCGCATCGAAGGGCAGGTCGACAAGGCAGGATCCATTTAAGGTCAGGTCGCCATTGCCAAGAGTTCAGAGGCTCACTGGCTCAGAGCTCGCCATCTTCTTCATCGATCGGTTTATCTCTGTGACTATCTGCTCCTTGTCTCGTCCAGCTCCGGCAAGCGAGATGGGGAGGATAGCCATGGCGGCCGGCTCGGCGGTGATGCTGCTGCTCTGCACGGCATGTGGAATGACGGTCGCGATCACTGACGGTAACGTGCTTGGTTTGGTGTGTTGGTGATGCTGCTGTTTCGGTTTTTTTGCATGTGTGTAACGCGCGAGGCGGCGGCGCCGGTGCGGTGCGTGCAGGGATGCTGGCGAATGGCAACTTCGAACGGGGACCAGCGCCGTCGCAGCTGCGGGGGACGCGGGTGCTGGGCGCGACGGCGATCCCGTCATGGCAGACGTCGGGGTTCGTGGAGTACATCCCGTCGGGGAAGAAGCAGGGGGACATGGTGCTGGTGGTTCCGGAGGGCGCCTACGCGGTGCGCCTCGGGAACGAGGCGTCCATCCGGCAGCGGCTCGCTGGCGCGGTCCGCGGCGCGCGGTACGCGCTCACGTTCAGCGCGGCGCGGACGTGCGCGCAGGCGGAGCGGCTCAACGTGTCGGCATCGGGGCAGTCGGCCGTGCTCGCCATGCAGACGATGTACAGCAGCAATGGGTGGGACTCGTACGCGTGGGCCTGGGTCGCCGATGCCGACGAGGTCGACGTCGTCATCCACAACCCCGGCGTCACCGAGGACCCCGCCTGCGGCCCCCTCATCGACTCCGTCGCCATCCGCACCCTCAACCCCCCTCGCCGCACCAACAGTACGTCGTCGCGCCGCCGCTCGCCATTCTTGCATCTCGGCCATCTCGCCATAGCTGCGTGCTCCGTTCGCTAACCAGCTGTTCGTCCGTGTTACAGAGAACCTGGTGAAGAATGGCGACTTCGAGGAGGGGCCATACATCATCCCGGGGACTAAGTGGGGTGTGCTGATCCCGTCGCTGGTGGTGGACGAACACTCGCCGCTGCCGGGGTGGATGGTGGAGTCGCTCAAGGCGGTGAAGTACATCGACAGCGACCACTTCGCGGTGCCGCGTGGACGGCGCGCCGTCGAGCTGCTGGCGGGGCGGGAGAGCGCGATCGCGCAGGTGATCCGCACGGTGCCGGGGAGGCAGTACGTGCTGTCCTTCACCGTCGGCGACGCCAGCAACGCCTGCAAGGGGTCGCTCATGGTGGAGGCCTACGCCGACAGGGAGTCGACCAAGGTGGCGTACGAGTCGACCGGCCGGGGCGGCGCCGTCAAGCACGCCGTGCTGCCGTTCCGCGCCGCGTCGGCTCGCATCCGCGTCGTCTTCTTCAGCTCATTCTACAACACCAGGAGCGATGACATGAGCTCGCTCTGCGGGCCGGTGCTCGACGACGTCGCCGTCGTCAGCGTGCGCGCCCGGCCGGCGAAGCGTGACTAGAGTCTGCCTGCCGTTGGCACGATCTCTACACCAAGAAGTTGGTCGAGGCATGGAAAACCAAGGATTATCTATATATTCTCCAGTAGCTTGATTTTAAGCTAAATGCCAATTATTTTTGGTCGGATAAGATTACTCTGAGATTCGTGCAATACTGACTAACGAGGACTCACAATCTCCTTTTGGTGTTTTGGGGGTCAAATTTCGACCCCGAGATGACGAGATCCATTCAAAATTCATGGCATGACCGATATGTATGGGGAGCCCTGAATTTTGGACGATAAAATCTGAGCAATTTTAAACAAAATTATAACAGCTCTAATCTCATGTTCTATTTCAGTATAGGTATGACTAATCTAGGGCTTCTCCGAACATAGAAATTTCATACGATTTTATAGGATTTACTCCCACTGTTTTAAAATTTAAGTTGCCCGACCTTTTCAAAGCTAAAAAATTTCAACTTTAAATTTGATTAAGTTTAAGTAAAAATATATTAACATTGATAATATAAAATAAATACACTATTAAAACATATTTTATGGTTGATTCAATGAAACTAATTTGATATTATAATTGTTAGTATATCTTTTTATAAAATTAGTTCTAAAGAAATTTGATAAAAAAACAAATGACATACATCGTAAAACGAAGTGAGTAGTACGATTGATAAAGAAACCTGAAATTTGTTACCACAATTGCACCCTACGGACGTCGTCAATCTAATAGAGCATAAGGCAATTTATGGTCGGTGTTCATCGCTAGAACATGTTTAGCCACATGATCAAAATAGTTTCAACCGTTGGATTGATAAGTCTCTTTAGTATTAGCCGTTAGATGAAAATAATCTCCCCTTCCCCACCAATTAACCCCGGCCAGCTCCACCTATGTAAAGACTCTCTGATTAATTTGGCGACCACTAATGCCGTCACTTTTGGATCAACGTTTCCATTCCATGCATATTCTCATTCAATTTTTTATATTCATATGCTAGTGAAAAAAAGTATTATATAAAGGGATTCAGAATCACATATATTTTATTTTCCTCGACAATGCCTATATTCAGTGAACAGTAACCACAAGATTTCCAATGTTCGTCGATAGGATCTAGTTCTGCAATTTTTTAAAAATAAAACTCAAAAATATAATTTTAAATTAAAAACCATTATTTTTAAAAAATTGGAAAATCCAACTGTAAACCCTAATTGGGCCTGATTTTGCCACGGAATGGGCTCTACAGGCCCAAATTCGGCCTCGAATCAAACGGCGCCTACATTTCTTGGGCTTGGACAGCCTCCGATCTGGAGGCGACTTCTTCCTTCTTCCTTCCCACGCGACGCGACGGCTGCGGCGGCCGGAGGCCGGAGCGCACGCCTCCTTCCGCCGGTTCCCCCCTCGGTGATTCCAACCGAATCGAAGGTACTCATTCGTCTCTCGTAGTCGTACCGTCCTCTCGGCTCTCTCCTCCTCCGCGCCGCTTCATGAGCCGCAGTACAATGGTGACGGACTCTTCACTTGCTTGGGCTGGAACTTGGAACTTTCGTGACTGTTTACAAGCTCTGGATTGTCCTTTACAAGCTGATCTTAGTTTTTCTTCCCCTCCCCCAGTTTACCCATCCAGTTTGTAGATGATTTCTCTGATGCGTGGTGCAGCGGTGGTAGCGGCTTTTCTAGAAATTTATTTTTGCCTTCTCGCTTCTCTGCTTGGTCGCAATGCGTGCGTTCATCCTTGCAGGGTAGTGGTAACAGGATGCAATCTTTGCTGCGGAGTGTCTACCGAGCCGGAAGCCGTGGCTCTGCCGCGAAACTCTTGGATTCTGCAGCTTATGGAGTTGCACAGTCGGGTTCTAATCAGACGTCCAGCAAACACCTGCGGAGTTGCAGCTGGATTCGTCCAATTGGGGTGTGTGTTTGCACCAGAGATGAGTTTGTTTTTGTACTTTCCGTTTGTGATCCTGCTAATTTCCCTTAGAAATGCCTTTCACGTCGATATCTTCATGTGCAGGATCCAATCATTTCGGGTGATGTTGTTGGTACCAATGGTTTCTGCACGAATACATTGTCAATGAGGGGTTTGTCGACCGTGGCAAATGCCGAGGTTTCTCTCAAGGAGGAAAGTTGTAACTCTCCTGTAGTTGAGCATCCTCCACACATTAAGTTCAAGAGACCTGACAAGACTGCCAGACACATTATGAATGTAAGCCTAGTATTACACAAAGGAATCATATAGCATCCATTAACAGTAATGCTAAAATGAACACTTAAAACATGTTGTTTTATTTGTTATCTTGCCTTGCAGATCTTGAACAAGGAGGCAGTTGACAAGGTCTGTGGGGAAAGAGAGATTCCTGATATACAGTCTGGATGTATTGTTCAAATGAGATTGGTAAGCATTTTCATCCTCACTGTTCTGGTATTCGCCTGTTCAGTCATGTCTGTTATTCTGATTATATTATGTATGTAAACAGCAAGTTCCTGAGAACAAGCGGCGTGAGTCTACATTGAAAGGCATTGTCATAGCAAGGCGCAATGCTGGGATCAATACAACTTTCAGACTGCGTAGATTAGTAGCTGGTGTGGGAGTCGAGTCTGTCTTTCCACTGTAAGTGACACCAAATATGTGCTTTCCTTTTCCATCATTACATATGTACCATTTCAATTTTTAAATTTGGCATATAAAGATTGAATTACTTGTTTTTTGCTGTCTATTCCTGCATGAATTACTACTTGTGTTCATTCCAATTTGAAAATCGTCATCATATTCTTTTCATTGTGCATAAACTTAACGTTAAGTTGCACATGGCTAATTAAGTACACCTGGAACTATATACATGTGATTTCTTTATTTGAAGTGCAGGCAGTTTGAAAATTGAGAAAAGTTCTTTTTTGGATATCCAATGTCTTCTTGATATTCCCAGCAGGCTTATGAGAACAGTTTACTGGGACTACCTTCATTCTGTTGCAAATCCATGTGTCAAATTTTCTGAACCATATCGATGAACACCTATTTAATGAACTCCAAATAGTTTATTGTTGAGATGGATACAACCTGCCGATAATACTCAATACCAAATGCATATTTGTATATTGACCATTTTTTGTAGAATATTGACGCGTAGATTCCAGTGTTGTGTTAGCGTTCCATTGCAAAATGGAGATTATAGGTCATACATACCCACTTCCAGCTATGATGAAACTGCAATTTTCATCAACATAGCACATGTCCACTGTGGTATTGTGCGAATATTGGAATAATGGCACAAGGAAGTAGGATAATTTTGTATGTTCCATGTACTTTATTCTGATGTTTATCTTAATCTTTCATGTACAAAATTAGCATAAGGTGTTGGAAGTCAAATATGAAAGATATTATTACATATGAAGCATTTTATTTTGACTATTTTCTTGACACAGCTTCTCTTTTGTGCTCAGTTACTCTCCAAACATCAAGGAAATCAAGATCTTGGACAGGAAGAAAGTCAGGAGAGCAAAGCTGTATTACCTGAGGGACAGGATGAATGCACTAAGGAAATAATACTACATCAGCTCCCTTTACGATTTTGTTATGATTTGATCTGCAATGTTTTGGTGAGATACTGCTTTTAGTGCAAGAAGTACACTATTTAATACCAGCTCCTAAAGGCCACTGTTTGTAGTTCTGATAATTTGTAGGTTCAAGTAACAAGCAATGCAGGCAGACATCTGCTTCTGTGGTTCTTATCTTTTCTATGTGTAACCACTAATCACTAGTGGACTATGTTGTAACCTCGTTGCGATGATAAAAATGATCAGATCTCTTGCTCCTCTCCTCCCTCTTTTCCTGTTTGTGTTTAAGATAAAATAACTTGGAATCTTAGCTCATCAAAGCATAAAATTGTTTCATGATACAGATACACATTTCCTTTCTGATAACCAAATTATTGATTTTCCCCAGATTCTATAGAACTTCGATGGTATTATCATCATAACAAAACCTTCTAAGATGTTTTTTTCCAGTGTTTGGTTAAGATGTTTTTTGTTTGGTTGAGAGGACAAAGTGTGATGTAATAAGTCTAAAATATTATTAACTAATTACATTATCTAGAGAAAATAATAAAATTATAATAAATTATAAAGTGGTACATGTTCTCATCTATTTACTAAACTATGCACAATTAATTTTTTCTTAACATTATCTAATTATGCCCTAATCATCCCAATTAATATTAATAATAGATAGTTATCACTAATACATGCAAACTTTATCCTAACAGTCACTAATTAACTGTAAGCATGCTAATTATGACTAATCAATACTAATGTAGTCCTAATTTAGTCCCCGAACATGACGGCGCCGCTGATTCCCATGTTGAGCTCGGAGAAGTCAGAAGACTGACCTGCAGCTGCCATCTGATTTGTAGCGCCCGTCTCAAGGATCCATCGCGTGTGATCGCCTTATTTTTTTTGTCTCGAGCTAGACGAACAGCGATGCTGTTGACAAACGTTGTAGCCACCAGCAAAGTGGGCTCATCCTCCTTCGCTTAGGCCATGTGTGCCTGCTCGTCCCTTTTTTTCTTGCGACATTCATGAGCCCAGTCACCCGACTTGTCCGCAAGACATTTTCCGATCAAATAGTCGAGGGCTACGAGTTATATACATATTGATCATGTATTTTTTAAACTTGAAATTTTGTGTTGTTGAATTGGTGCGATGCATGTCGAAGTCCCGCCTACTTATTCTGAAAATAAAACTATGAGGTCTAATTCAGGCTGAGCTCCTTAGGCAACCGGATAACTTGATAAGTTGTGGTCGAATTGAGACACAGGTTGAAAGCACTTAAAACTGGTCAGGTCAAATTAAATTACCAGCTTGTGGTGTTGAATAATTACACTTAGCATAGTAGGATTATAACTTTCAATGAATTATTGAATTTACATTTGGGGAAATAATAAGTGTTCTTCTCACTGGTTGTACAAGATTACATTCAGACCAATTGTGGTGCAGCATCCTAATGATATGGTTGTGGAAATGCAAGTCAAGGTTTTTGCCTAGCTTCTCTTTTCCGACCAGTCGAATAAACGGGATATGCTGGCAAGAAAGCATTGTGCCCCTGAAAATTCCGGCCCAACTAATATGGGCCAGAGCTGCACCCGCGATTCAATTCCGGCCCATGTCGTCAACGGGGACGAGGCGGTGAGCTCCTTTTTCCTCGCCTCCCCGCTCCACCGCCGTGCTGCGTGCAATACAGCCTCCAGCGCATGTCCGACGAGCTGGAACCCCGTGATACGATCGCCAGCCGGCCGCCGGCACGATCGCTCAGCGCGGACGAGGCCGCCTGATTGGCGCCGTGACGCGCGCGGCGGCGGCGCGGAGACATGGCGCCGACAGACAGACGGCGGCAACATCCGGCATTCGCACCGGTCGGCGGTCCCAGCGACCGCCGCGATCGCGTCTGCGCGCAGCATATATCGCGCGTCGTCGCGCACTTACCTGCGCGCGCCGGGCCAGCCGCTGTCCCCTCCACCGCCCACGTATCCGCGCCCGCGCGCGCGCGTGACTCGCGCCGCCATCCACCGTCACCACGCGCGACCGGCTCACGCAACGCCGCCGTGAGTGGCCGCGGCCCTGCATGTCACGTGAAAGCTGGCGGCTGGCCCCTAGCCTAGCCAGGTACTCTCCTAGCTGACGCCACGGGAGTCACGTGCCGGCGGCCGGCTGCCGGGCCGGCCGGTGATGGAGACGCAAATGGGCAGCGACGCGGACCGGACGGTGTGCTGCGGTGGGCCACACGCCGCCACGGACAGATCGACACCGCACGCAGGAGATGGCCGCGGCTGGCTCAGCCGTGTCCGGTCCGTGGGCTACTCCTGGGCCCACCGGCAGTTACGTGCGGGGAACAAAAACAAAACGAATCGAAACGAAAAACAAATCCATCCAAAATTTACCACCCAACATTCTCAGCCACTCCCACCAGCAACCACTCGCTTCCTTCCCAAAACAAAACGAAATTCAAATATAAATTTACTAAATTCAATCAATTTGTGAGCTATATATAGCTAGCCACTCTATGAACAAACACTTGAGGTCCTATTTGAAAAATATTCTACTCCCTCCATCCCATAATATAGCAACTTATAACCGAATTTAATATTTCATGGTACAACGAATCTAGACAGACTGTCTAGATTCGTTATACCATGAAATATCAAATTTGGTTCTAGATTACTATATTATGGAAGATTCTTGCTAATGAGATATTCATAATCTGTTTATCAGAATCTTAAGCATCCCAGTCCATTGATTTTGTGGCATCTTCCACACTAAAAGAGAGGTTAATTGGTTGGCATCTTGTTGTCGAATGAACAAGCGGCAGAGAAGTCCAAAAGATCTTGAGCTACTACATGCCCTGACCAAAATGTCTCTCCTCGATTAGTTTAGTTATGAGTTCTTGCTAATTAATTCAACTTTGGGCTCCACATGCAACAAGAACCGCGTAGTCGCCACCCAAATGCAAACAAAAAGTGCTAAAAAATGGTCGATTAATTTATATTGCAATGAGTGTAGACCACTTTTCGGTTTGACATGCATCAAGGAACACGGACCGGACATGTCGATAATGTTTGTTCTAACTCAGGTAGGTACAATGTCAAATTAAAAGCTCTTTAATTTTATTTGTAATCAGAAACGGATCCATATATAAAATTTTGAATCGTCCAGAAAACTGATGGAATCAGAAATGGTCAATTAAGATCTTATAATATTACTTTAGAAAATGAGATTAGTTCGATCAGAATGATTTGCATGTAGATAATGAATTCTTCTTTGGTCATTCATGACGGCTAGTGTTGCAAAACAATATTTCTTTTTTGTTGACGTGTGAACAAAACACAAGAAAAAAAATCATAGCCGGTAGTGACTGCCAAACATCTTAAGAATTTTGCTTGCGTGATAACTCTGCTAAAGTTCAATCAAAATTGGCGGAAAGCATACAAATATTTTTCTATCAACAAGTATATTTATACACACACTGCACTATGAAGGTAGATCATAAAATACAATCTGCAAGATTTACATCATGGGCCACTTTTAATTAATTACGAATTTTGGAAATGAAAATATAAAGCCTATAATTAATAACTCATGTAACACAATATTTATTAATTATAAATATCTGAATTATTAAATCATAAAATATCTATAATCGAGACTTCAAACTGAACCAAGTACAACGGTAGCCGTGTAAGGCACGGGCAGGCGACTAGTATATATATATATATACAATTGGAGGCCCATATGATGAGTAACAAATTGAAAACAAAATGTTTTACCTACGTGGCATGCTGATTTAATCCGAATCGCAGAGTATATGCATAAATGTTTGACTGGACTCTGTCTAATTAATGCAGTATAGACGATGTGACGTTAATTGGACTAATAACTACTCCCTCAGTCCTATGTTATAGTAACTTGGAATAAGATTTAATATTTTTTAGTACAATAAATCTAGGTAAAGATGATATCCACATTCGTTATATTAGAAAATATTAAATCTGGTTCTAATCTCTAGAGGATCGTGTACGTTTACCCGTGCACAGAAAAAAATTAATTTCAACGATGGTATGCGTAATCGGTCCAGTCAAATCCCAAAAATCGATATTAAAGCGTGTAATTATGCGTTAAGTTGCATCATTCCTGACGACCGTATCCAATAATACGTACAGATCGACGGACCAATTTGTCAAGAAAACCTTTCCCATTAATCGGATTATTCAGCGCGTAACGTCTTTGACTTAATTAAAACTCTACATATCAACAATGATCTTGATCAGTTAGCCAAGTCTTTGCCCTAATTATTTTAATTAGTTGTTACGGATTGTTTTTCAAAAGGGAATTAGTTAGATCAAAAGAGTATGTTTGATGTGGCGCCTTAGCGTGTACAAGTGGGGAAAGCGACGAATGTTATACCTAAGTCTTCAAGAATTATGGAAGCTTTTTGCAGGAATTAAGTCAAGAGCAACTTTTTTTTATAGGAAGTAATTAAAGGGCTACCTTTTTTCTTAGTGTATACGTTTTTGGCTCGTCTTCAATGTACAAATTTGACAATTAATTCATTTCACAATATATCATCAATAACTATAAAATTAATATCATATGGAAATACTTTTAAATTTAACTATAATATATGCATAATACAAAAATACATACTTTTAGTTTATTTATCAGTTAAAAGGTAAAAAGATTAACTTTTTAAAATATGTGAATGCCTTCTATTTTTTAGATAGAAGGAAATACTATAAAATAATCTCATTAGAGGACTAGCTAGTAGGAAAGGAGGAACCTCAATTCGGACTCAATTCATTAATAAAGCCTACGTAGAATCATAGATAATCAATATATGAAAATTTTCGTAAAAAGTACTCCTACTAACTAGAAATAACATAACCAGAAATCAACGGTTAATTATGAAATCTTTAGAAAAATTAGCCGACAGATTTTCAGTTGGGGAATTAATTTTTGTGATAGTGTATTGACAGTTCTTTATAAAGCAAGCTTTGCAGGAATATATATGTGCTGCATGCATTACCCTCTCTCTAGCTCAGCTCCTAGCAAACACAAAGAGATCGAATGAATAACGTAAGCTAGATCATAACTTCAAATTCTTGTAGGGTAACTTTTATGACAAGATAAGATATACATATACACATAATAACAGAAAGTGTTACGAATAATTTTCTGAAAAGTGAGTTCCACCAAAATAAATCATCAGCTTTCAGCAAAACCGGACTGTAAATTAATCCTCCTAGCTACTTAATTAATTAGGACTGATTCCATATACGTCAAACAACGAACCATTCTAATAATCATTCCAACCGGGGATAACATTCTTTTTTGGGTGTAATGAACTATCACAATACAACACATTGAACATATTGTCGTAGCAGCAATAATGTATATACATAGATAGTAATGTGTCTTGACAAAAATATTGAAATATAAGTAAATTATCCGCTATTCTCATATTTTTAAACTTCTCGGTAAACTGGATACATCTCAATATTATTTATTTTGCGACCAACTCAATAAAAATAAAGATAAAATTAGTGAAATAAATTTATTTCATGCGAACATCTCAATATATATACATCATATCCGATGCAATTTCAACACGGCTAAACATTTTTTTCTTACTTTTATGTTATCAATTGGCATTTGATTATATATATACTAGAATTTATAACTATTATTATACTACATGTTATATACAAAACGAAAAAATACACTTTACTACCCTCAACACTGTGGGCAAAGTTTGAATATAACCCCCCAAACTATTTTTTATTTAACTCCCTCAACATTTTTGAAAAAGTTTACTTTTCACCTTTACGTGCTGACTATATCTGATTTTGCTGACGTGGCCGATAACAATTCGATTTTGCATTTACTGGATACTACGTGTGTGACGGTAACTAGCAGGTCCCATGGTTGAGTACTGTAGTAAAGTGTACCTTTTCATATACAAAATTACATCTATATCTATATGCAGGTGTATATATACGTAGAGTAACTTTTCCCCATATATCGGTCCTTCTGATTAATTAACGTTTTTTTTGCAGCTAACTAAGAACCATTGATGAATATTAGACAACACTTGTCATGCAAAAGAATAGGGTTCAGTGGAAACACTTTTTTCACACACTTTCGACATGGAAGATATATGTTATTATATTTATGCATCTACAAGAATGCAGAGTATATATTAAGGCCATACACTTTAGTAATTAACTTGCTAATCTGCAAATATTCTCCAGCAGAATCAGGCTACGTGCCGGACAAATTAAGAAAAGTTCATGTATCATGAGACGATGTGAAACTCATCTTAGCCCAGAACACATCATGCAGTCTACTAATGGGTTCCTTTTCTTCTCCCTTCAATGATTCTGCATTCATTCACAAGAATTTGAATCTTATCGGAGAATTTTAATTTATGCACATAGAATTTGGAATATTGGAATCGCATTACGTGGCTTCCTGATGACACACACACACACACACACACATTCAAATGATAGATTTGTGCTCTTTTTAGCTCAAGACAATATGTTGTGACAGTTCGTAGTGGAAAGTTAGATTCATTTGCTCATGATGGAACTTGCACCCATGGAATATATGACCTACCAAATAATATATACATAAATCATAAACTGACTAGCTATAATCTATCCTGAACTTTTGCTTGAATAGTAACATATATATACATATATATAGATATAATATACAGCGTGAGACGCACTGCTTATTATTCAGCGCGAGAGGACCGTAAAAATTTTACGGCCCATCATAAAAGTGTGCGTAAATTTTTTACGTCGATAGTAATCATTGCTCATAATGATTACTACCGGCGTAAACATTTTACGATCGCTTTTTGTGATGGGTCGTAAAAGTTTTGTATGTATGCATGTATGTATGTATGTATGCGTGGTAGTAGCTGTTGATCTGACACTCCATATATATCTTTTTTGTTTGCAGACACTTACACCACAAAAAAAAAGCATATACTGCTATCTAATCTACATCTTCCAATGAATATATTCTGGCAGCTACTGGCTACGCTCAACGAAAGCTGAATATATTTCAAAATAAAAGGTGGATATATCATATGGAATATGCTAGCTATATATATTTCCCTCTAGTGACTCTTTTGGAAAGTAGAAATTAATTTTACAAGACTTTTACAGGTATTAGTGTAATTCCTCTAAAATTCCTATAACTATGAGCAGCTCTACGATAAATAGTATTTGAGATATATTTCAGTTCATATGCAAGTAAAAATTTTGTGTCTAAATGACATACTGTTGAAGAAGGAAATTAATGCTTTGACTGTTCGACGTAAAATCTAAACTGCAGCCTTGATTTTGATACGTCAATGGAGGATGTTTTCCTAGAGTTCGACAAATATCAATTGCTGAACACACAAAGATATGCTGACATCGACTGACAGAGGCATTACGACAACCATGAATATATATCAGACAAATTTGCATGCCTTTTAATTAGCGGTTGTTTGCGTCACAGAAATCTGATAAAAAATCAACATGCTGCAGACAGACAACAACCATAAAAAAATTAAAGAACGAGGAGAGAGAGTAGTACGTACGTCGGTACGTGTTCAGTTCTTCCATATGTGTCGTCCGTCTCAACTATCTCACGCATCTCGATCGATCACTAGTCATGCATGTACGTACTCGATCCTAGCTACGTGAGGCCCTCCTTCTTCTGCCGCCGCGGGGATGATCCATATCTCATCGTCCTAGTCCTCGTCGATCGTCCTCTAGCTAGCTACAAGTCTACAACGACCGGCGGTTAAATCCGCGGTTTTTTTGAAAGCCCTGTACTGTTCGCAGATGTGGATGCCATCCTTGGTGCGACATGGAAGGAGACGAATCGCGAAGGCCGGTTAATTGCTGGAGCAGCAAAAAGCAAAGCTAGCTGACACGGTCGCGATCGCCGCATCATGATCAGTTGTCCAGTTGAGCCATGGCTGCTAGCTAGGTAGCTTGCTTTCGCGGCACAGCAGCAACAATAATGCGCGCGAGAGATAGATCGACGTCTCGTCGAGGTGTGTGTGTCTGCGTGGGCGCGTGCGTGCGTGGCGTGGTGGCCACGAGGAATTCACATGCGGCGGCCGCGCGCGCTCGGCCGGCCGGCCGGGGCCTGGCCGGAGCTCACGGGCGCTCGCTGGTGGGGTTTGGTACGTAGCTGCCGTTGTGTGCCGACGCCGCGCGCACGTAGCTGTCGAAGTTGTCGTCGCGCCTGGCGACAGCGAAGGTGTATCCGTTGCAAAACAAACAAATGCTGGCCGGATAACCCTTTATAGAGAGAGAGAGAGGCAATCGTCTAAACCTCTAAATCATATATACATGTCTATATATTTTAGATAAAAATAGGTTAAACCAATCATACTATGCCTATCAATCTAGAAAGATATAAGAGGTAGTGAAGGAACATACATAATAATATTTTTCGATATTTTTCGGTTTATGCGTATCTCATTTCTTACATCTCATTTCTATCTTAGTGTCTCATTATTCTACCTTTCTACACATTTTCAAGCATAAGAACCGACACCAATAATAAAGGGGAGAGCTTGATTCCATGGATAACTAAGAAATTTATGTTTAATTTCTTCGATTTAGAATAAATCCTCGCGAAACCCTCCTATCAAAACTATATATATACTGATTTGATTGTATTTTATAGTGCTTTATCTGATACAAGATATATATTAGAGTCTATTAGATTATATAGGTATAATATATTATGGATATGCTGAACAATTTCACGAATAATATAATAAAATATTATTCTATATTATATTTAAAGAAATATAAAAAACCTCTAATTTTATCTCATCTAAGATCTCCGGAATGCTAATAACAACCCTAAAACCTTGGTATCGAATACACGAGAAAAAAGTTGAGCGTGTCAAAAATCGAAGCCACGAGCTAGCCCCTGTCACGTTTGCATCCGTGGGTGGTGGTGACGTGTGACTGTGTACTGTGTAAGTGACGTAGTGTGGTTGCTTAATCACCGTCGTCGTCTCGTCGTCGTCTGTCCACAAGCTTGTGCGATCTTTTGGATTCTGGTTGTACATATGTGTATGCTCTGTTCTGGACTTCTGGAACAGTACTGGGATTTTTTCAAAGCTTGTGCGCTTGTTACTATGAAATATCTTGAAAACTCGAGGTTAT
>KE373024.1:754386-790133 GCA_000418225.1 Zizania latifolia | reverse complement strand
TCCCAGGTTTAAAGGAGCTGAGAGGTCGTCTCTCCCCCCATTCAGAATATAGCCAATCATCATGCCGTATCATGCAACCATCCACCCTCCTGTTGGTTATAGTGTGGCTATGGCTAATGGCTAAGTTTGTGTGACTATGGCTAATGGCTAAGTTTGGATTATAATAATTTAGCTTACTAGTTAAAAAGGTAAATCAACAACCAATTTATTACGTTAGTTTACTATAATTTACGACCTAAATTATACTTGGTGCAATAAAATTAGCAGCGCAACAACAGAGTTGATAACGTATTTGTAAAATGATGACTCGAAAGGTTTATACAGGTTCAGACTTTCAAATGGATAATAGCCCTACATACTGTTTTCTAAGTATTTGAACATTGCTCTGATTATAGAGGGTTCGATCTTCCGTATTGTCCGAAAGTGGTCGGTATTTATAAGCAAAATTCTAATTTGAAAATATGAAGGCATCCCCTACATAAAACCAACTATGTCGGTACTGTTCATAAAGCTACGTATAGCTACAAAGTAATACTCCGTATAAACACTTAAGTACTCATTACATGTACAAGAAAATTCATAGTCGGTTATTTTCCTAGCCTTTGAAATCTTCAGCATTAACTGCTTATTTTATCGGAGGGGACGGGGGCTATTGGTTTAGCCCTCGTTTCAAGGTGGTATTGAATTCAAGTTTCCCAGCTTCAGAGGCCAATCTCCAACCTGTGCTTAGAGCCTTTATTACTTCAGAGCGAGGGTTCACGAAGGCTCTTCGAACAAAGGCAGTTTCGTGAACTTCTGTGACGACTTTGTAGTCTTCTTTACTGTCAGAGTAACATGGTAATCATATTTTTCCAACAATAGTAATCTAATAACCTATTGAAACTCGGGTTTTCATTTTATTACTCTAGAAAAGACTAAAATATCCATTACACTTTGGTGCAAATTACCAACCGTCATCACATACATAAATACTAACTCCTCTCCATCTAAATACTTCATTTTGAGAGAACTGTCATCTTTTGGTATCGAAACACAATAATCATAAATATCAATAATCTAGGCTCCCAAACAGCTTAGAGCTTATTTTCTTTCAGGTTGTTATAAGCCAATTTATTATAATCATCATATAAGCTGAATTTAAATAATTGGCTAGTATGCTTGCTTGTTTGACTTATATATATGAAGAGATTGAAAGCGAGGTATTTAATTCTTGATATGAACAATAGGAATATTGGATCCTTCTGTGTATATATATATTATATTATGATGATTTACAAAATGGAGAAATACATCATGTACAAATTTTCTTGAGCTCGTTGCTAGTCTACCTGCATGGCCACTCTGCGTCATAGGAGGGAAAGAATTTATCTTTTTCCTATAGATAACCATGGCGAATTCGTGCTTGAGGATGATTTCTTTCCTACAAAAAATAGATTGGAATTGAATCAACTGACTTGGATTTATTTTTTTTAGTTTCAAATTGCTCGGGGCTAGAACTATACCAGTGTAAAAAGGTAGCTGCATCTTGAGCTTGAAGTCCTCAGTTGCTTCTGGTACTGACAAATTTTGAGGTTTTGTTGAGCAAAGAATGTCCCAATCTCAAAAAAGAGGGGAAAAGCCCCATCATGCCTGTGAAAGGGCAAGGCAAATTAAATAAGTGATGTAGCTTTTCTACATGTTGAGCAGGCAGAGCAGACAACTATAAGCTTGTGCATTGAAATTATGTCCTTCTAATTAATCAACTAATCAATTGGTATCATGTGTTCAATCTATCTCTTAGAGAGGAGCTAGAAGAAAATAGGTTGACAAGTGCATGCATTTCCATAGCAATGCAAAGGGGGCAAGGAATTTTCATATTTCCCGTGAAAACTTTGTGAGCTTTTGCTGAATAGTAAGCGTCATTGATCATTTCCCATTCTATAAGCAAAATTCAAGTCAATACATATCCAAGATGTTGATATTGCATATAAGCATGCCCTAAGACTAGGAGTGACAAGTGAACAATTCACCTAGATAGTCCACTTCTATTACTTGTGCTAACTATAAACCAGGTGCTTTGACAAAAGGGTACACATGTGGCTTTTGCCACCATTTATGCTCCCATGCCATCATTCTTTTGGAACAGAAACTGTACAAATAATTCAAATATAATTCAGAACTTAAGATTCACTTGAAGGGTCATGTACCACCTACCTTTTGCTCCAACTCTATTGAGCTTAGCTTCTGGAAGGCTATTTAATATCATAGGATTCATCGAGTTGTGGTTTGGAGATAACTGGTATGGTACCTAGAGAGAGGACATCACTTTCACGGATATAAACACATATCCATATCCATCCGATGGACTAATAACACGAACACATGCATGTCAAGTTAATTCGTTCATTAATTTGCATATTTTTTCCTTTTGAGAATATACCGCTACCTAAATATGCTTATGATTTACTTGTATTTAGGAACTTTGAATTGTATCGGCAAGAAGATATTTTTATTTAAGTCAAGTTTGTTTCAAATGAGCTTAACTTTCTCATAAAACTCCGTTTAGGGTGTTCTTGAACTTATAGAAATTTTTCAACTTAATTTCCACTTTAATTATAGGGACAGAATAAATTTGTTACTATATATAGTCAGGACCGAATTATAACAGTTCAGATTAACAAAAAAAATTGTGTTCATATACAACTTGTTAATTATTACTTTGAATTTTAGAATAGGTAAAATAAAATAATAATAAAATAATTGAGACTAAGCTGAATAAAACTTTGGTTGCACTTTCCGGATTATTAAATTGGGAAATGGAAAAGTAACAAAATAAATCCCAGCAGTAACTTTTTACCGGATAGTAAATTGATTTGAATGTAAATATATACTTACACGCTTAAAAATACAGAACTGATGGTTAGAAAATGAAAGGTTTACTTCTTTATAAATATGCATTTAAAAAACTATTCAATAGTTTTTTCACATATAATTTCTAATAAATCCTTAAACAAATACTCCTAGTTAATCAAAAGTACGTGATCTGGATGGCATGCCCTGCTTGCAAAAACCATGTGGAAAATTTAGTTCTCAGCAAACATTTTGTTTTAAGAAAGTTTGCCGATATTTAAATTTGACAAACTTGAAAAGTGGAGTGAATTCGTCTTCTCCTCCACACCAAACATCTTCAATTAAACAACAAAGTGCCAAAGCCTCCTCGTTGACCCTTCAAGTAATCTCTCTCCTCTCTCCCCCTCTCTATCTGTCCTCTGCTACCTCCCGGCCCCATGGCCGCCGGCCTCTCTCCCCTCCCACTATATAACAGGACCGGCCTTCCCTTCTCACCCGAGAACCTCCACGCCATTGACACAGCAGCTCGCTCGCTCGCTGGCTCGCTCGCGACGACGTGGCACGCGGCCTAGCTCATTGGTAGCTCTGCTCTGTTTCAAGAAACAGGGGAATGGTAGGAGTGGTGGTGGGGGAGGAGGAGGGCGCCGGCGGCGTGGGGTGGCTGACGTGGCGGGCGCTGGCGCTGGCCGTGGCGGCGTGGGTGGTGATGCACGTGGCGGCGCGGCTCGCGGACGCGCTGTGGTGGCGGCCGCGGCGGCTGGAGGCGCACTTCGCCGCGCAGGGGGTCCGCGGGCCGCCGTACCGGTTCCTTCTCGGCTCCGTCAGGGAGATGGTGGCGCTCATGGTGAAGGCCTCCTCCAAGCCCATGTCGCCTCCCACCTCCCACAACGCCCTCCCCCGCGTCCTCGCCTTCTACCACTACTGGCGCAAGATCTACGGTGAGTCCCCCGTCCTTCTCGCTCCCCACCCTCCGGCGCCGCCGCCGCCGCCTCCGCCATGCGCGCGCGTGTTGCTTGCTCAATCTCTCTCTCCCTCTCTCTCTCTCACGCGCAAACACACACATACATGCGCCATGCGGCGCGCGCGCTGCAGGCATGTGTGGAGACGCAGTGGATGGCTTAATTGCTCATCTTTTTGGGCGGTTTTGGTTGCATCTGCTCCTGATCTGTTCCCTCCCCTGCCTCCTTTTCGTCTCTCTCTCCTCTCTTTGTTGTGGCTGTTTGTGGCCAGTGCTCAGCTTTTGTCTCATAGTTGTCAGCTCAGCTCACCTTGCTAGCTTCTCTTTCTCTCTCCATCTCTATCCATATGGTGCTCCCCTCGCCATCTACCTCGTCTTCTCTTCTTCGTCTTTCTTGTTGCTGGTCGCCATTGCTGCTGCGATCGGAGCTTGCTTTGTTTTTGGAGGTTGATGATGTGAGTAATTGGGGTTTGGCGATGTGATGTGCAGGGCCGAGGTTCTTGATTTGGTTCGGGCCGACGCCGCGGCTGACGGTGGCGGAGCCGGAGCTGATCCGGGAGATTTTCCTGACGAGGGCGGAGGCGTTCGACCGCTACGAGGCGCACCCCATCGTGCGCCAGCTCGAGGGCGACGGGCTCGTCAGCCTCCACGGCAACAAGTGGGCGCTCCACCGTCGCGTCCTCACCGACGCTTTCTACCCCGACAACCTCAACGTAAGTACCGGCGCCGGCGCCGCCGTCATGCTGCTCCTCCTCTGTTTCGTGTCCATGAGCGCGTGGTTGATCGATGGGTTTTTTTGTTGCTGTTGCAGCGGCTGATACCGCACGTCGGCAAGTCGGTGGCGGCGCTGGCGGCGAAGTGGAGCGCGATGGCGGCGGCCGGGGGCGGCAGCGGCGAGGTGGAGGTGGACGTGGCGGAGTGGTTCCAGGTGGTGGCCGAGGAGGCCATCACCCGCGCTACGTTTGGCCGCAGCTACGACGACGGCCGCGTTGTGTTCGCCATGCAGGGCCAGCTCATGGCCTTCGCCTCCGAGGCATTCCGCAAGGTCTTCATCCCCGGATACAGGTACCTCGTGCTCCCCTGCCGCCGGCATTGATCCATCTGGAATTCACCTCCAAATTGACAAAGGAAAAAAACACGATCTTGCAGGTTCTTGCCGACGAAGAAGAACAGGCTGTCGTGGAGGCTGGACAGGGAGATACGGCGGAGCCTGACCAGACTCATCGGCCGGCGCAGCGACGAGGCCGACGGCGAGAAAGCCGACGGCGGCAGCTTCCGCGACCTGCTCGGCCTCATGATCAATGCCTCCCAGAAGAAGCCGCGGGAGACGATCCCGGTGGAGGACATGGTGGAGGAATGCAAGACCTTCTTCTTCGCCGGGAAGCAGACGACGACCAACCTCCTGACGTGGGCCACCGTGCTCCTCGCCATGCACCCGGACTGGCAGGAGCGCGCCCGCCGCGAGGTGCTCAACGTCTGCGGCGCCGACGAGCTCCCCTCCAAGGAGCACCTCCCCAAACTGAAAACGGTAGGCCGGCCCACCACCCCCCTTCGATTCCGATTGCCGGAGCACATGACCTCCGAATTTTTTTTGCCACTCCAGCTGCTGACACACCCCTGCGTGCTGATCCACATCGAATATTTTTCTCCCGTGACAGCTCGGAATGATCATAAACGAGACGCTCCGGCTGTACCCGCCGGCCGTCGCCACCATCCGCCGCGCCAAGGTTGACGTGCAGCTCTCGGACGGGTGCATGATCCCCCGCGACATGGAGCTTCTCATCCCGATCATGGCGATCCACCACGACACGAGGTACTGGGGTCCGGACGCCGCGCAATTCAACCCGGCGCGATTCGCCGACGGCGCAGCGAAGGCGGCAAAGCACCCCCTGGCGTACATCCCGTTCGGGCTAGGGTCTCGGATGTGCGTCGGCCAGAACCTGGCACGCCTCGAGGCCAAGCTCACCATGGCCATCCTCCTCCAGCGCTTCCACATCACCACGTCCCCAAACTACGTACACGCGCCCACCGTCCTCATGCTCCTATACCCCCAGTACGGAGCACCCCTGATCTTCCATCCACTCTCGTCACCACCGTCATCGTCATTGTCATCAAAGTTTACAAAACCAGTCGATGATCGGTCACCATAGCTATTTGTTCAGTTACCGTCGTAACAGTTATCAGACCAATTTTTACAAACTGTTTCATGATGAGACGGTCGAAAACCACGGTACCTATTGTCGGAATTGAAAAAAAAACGTGATGGTTTAGTGAGATAGGGCCTAGGAGCTGTGGGTCAGCCCAAATCATAGGACAAGTTGAAAAAGACCCAAAATGCCCCTCATGTGTATAGCCCATGCCAAGTGGTACAAAAGAGCCAAGAAGCACTAACTTTTTGTCCTTGGGGCCCACCCAGGTTGCCAAGAATACCCTCCTTAACAGACCAGCCTTTTGAGATTTGATGACACACAGCAACCGGCACCTCTTCTTTTGTTGCCTTGCCTTTGGCTTCTGGTGTATGTATTTGTACAGACGTTTTATTCCATCTTCTACACGAGATGAAAATTGCAGAAAATTTGTTTGGACAACAGAGAGAAAAAAAATGGTTGTGTTGTTTTGTGTGCCTTCCACACGGCGTTCCTCTTCTTTTCGCCGGTCGGTGATCCACCCCAGTTGTACAAAGAAATCCCTAATTAACGAACAAATCAAGCTCTGCTTCGGTGATCCAGTTTGTGCAGGCATGCCCGGCCTGCAAGAACTTGCATGATTGTCCATCATTTGGACAGAGTTTATGAGCAGAGCCTGTTGGATGTGCTCTGCCCTGCCCCAGAATCTTGTTTTCCTTTTAGCAACCAATAAGATACCTCCTAGTTGAAATAAAAACATTCGCTAAAGACGACTATATACATTTGAGTTGACTAAACGATTTAAACATTGGATCTGTTTGGTTAGCTTAAGATTCTGAAATGTTTCTGATAAAAACATTCGCTAAAGACGACTATATACATTTGAGTTGACTAAACGATTTAAACATTGGATCTGTTTGGTTAGCTTAAGATTCTGAAATATTTCTGCTACTAAAATGACATGCGTTTCTAGTACTATACCTATTAGTGAAAAAGGCTTGCAAACAATATATCCAAGCATAACAAGTAGCAAACTATATTTGTCTCACTTGTAATGCTACGCAACAATGTGGTATATCTAATATATTTGTGTGTTAGTGTACGTCCATCGTAAATATATGTAATAAAAAAAGCAAGAAACAAACGATTTGAGATCACATGGTAGGCAGCCACCACACCACTCACAAGCAAAAATTTCGTGCCATGAGCTGACGAGCCGATGAACCAGAAGCTGGCAGAGGCGCCGCTGTTGAATCTCAAGGCGGGGAGGCATGGGAACGGCGCCGCGCCGGGGAGGGGAGCAGCAGCCAAAATCCATGGTGGGGTCGGCGACGGCGATGGCGACGGTGACGGCGAGTGAACAGGTGGGGGGAGATCGATCGATCAGTGTCTTCCTGCCTGCCTGCCTGTCCTTTGAGTTGGCTGTCAATGCCGGGAGGAGCATTCCAAATAGTCGCACAAACGGACAGCGTGTGATCACTGCCATGCACGCTATTTTACCACTGATTTGATAATGAGAGAGGGGGAGATCTACCACGTGCGCAATCTTACGCGTGTGGTACTACACGAATAGATGATATATTTGTGCTAGTAGATGGTAGATGAATAGATGATATGTTTGATCATCCCGCGTCACCGCCGTCACGAGAAAGTTAGGGATTGTGTGTTAAACTCTAAATAAAGTTGAAACTAGATTGAGAAGGACCACAATACCTAGGTATTCATGTTGATCGGAAAATAAAGCGCTAAATAGATTGGATGTTTTGTATGGCTAAATAACTCAACGCGCGCTACAAAATTATAGCAAATTAAAATTTATGTAAAAAAATATATCTAACTTGAGAGCCTCGGAATTTATAAGATCATGTACGATTACACATCTCGTATTTGCCTATCAGTAAGAGAGGCAAGGTTGTGTCATAGACTATAACTTAGAGGGGATTGTGGAGCGGGGAACGCTCAATTGTAGGGAAGCAAAGTTGAAAAAAGAGATGTTGATATCCGTTCGACGTGCCATTTTGACTTTGTGCTGAATTTGTCATGTACCGCTGGAATTCCTGATTTCTCGATGGCGACCAATCGGTTTGATCAAAAGGGAAAATATTCTTGTTGACGGAGCAGAGAGCAAACAAATGCCACAAAGTCCAAGTGGTACGTATGCACACAACCTGCCTGTGGGTGTATAGAACGCCGGAATTTGTAAGCCGGTAGCATTGTCCACACGATCTCACGAGTTGTCGGAGAAGGAAGAAAAAAAATTACCATGTCCATGTCCTGGCACGGTTTTTCTTAGCACAGTAAAAACAAATTCGTTGAATTTCTGATAACATCTCATCGCACAGAGTTTTTAAGTGACTGCAGGTGATTTCATTTGAGTTTTTAAATAACCAGTTTTTCCACGACGAAGGCCTGTGTTTCTGTTGGACCAATCTTTTTTTTTGTTATTCTCTTGAGAAGCAGAGGGTGATTTTGATTTCTGATGGACCATCGTGACAACGAGACGTGTGTGTGTTTACTGGTCCAACCACTTAAATGGAGGGACATGTTTTTTCTACGCATGTGCTGCATTTTTGTCTCCCTCACTGGGTTGTTTATGGAGCAGTGGTATGCATACATATTTTCTGAAAAAAAAACTAGTGACAGTAAAGTCCGATGCGACACCATATCTGTCGTTTCCGTTATTTGGGGCGAGCTAAACCAAACGTAACATGATCGGAGAAAAAGCGGAGAAGCCGATGTTTTTCGGCTTTTTGATATTAGTTTTTTTAATTCTGTAACTGCTGAGGATTATAATATGAGAGAAAATTTTAAACTTTTTAAGTGAGCTAGAGATTCTAGTAGTTAGAAGAACCTCCTTTGAATAAGGGCTTATTTTATAATCACACATGCTAATACCTGCACCTGTTGAGGAGCTAGGAAGGTCCGTAAGAAAGCTACTACCTCTGCTTTTTTAAATGGGAAATTTTACTATCCTTGAAGTACAATAATATTATAATTTTTAGTGTTAATTTTAATATCTATCGGTGTCTCAGGTACTAAAAGATACTAAAATTAACACTAAAATTATGATACTCTTTGTACCTCCTCAAAAACTTTAAAATCACTCTTTTAAAATAAGTTAAACGGCTCTAACTTTAACTAATTATATATATAACAATAATCATAATATTAAATTAGTTCTAGTAAATCTACTATAAAATATATAAATATAATATATATTTGATAGTATAAATACTAATATATTTTTATTTAAATTTAATCAAAGTTACAAATTTGACTTAATAATTAAATGACTTATACTATGAAGACGAATGAGTACTTAGAATCCCGGTTGTTGACCTAATGCGCAGATAGAAAACGAAGTATAACGAGATTAAAGTAGGATGGACACGCCTACCCCTAGGTTGGGCGAAACTAACAACCGTTTCATACCTGTAACGAGGTAATTCTTCGAGATAGTAATGGTGATGTCCTATTTAGATACATATTAAGGAAAATTTTACGATCTCTCTTGAGAGGTAACACAATTTATAGCGTTATTTTTGGTATCTGTCAGTATCTTAGATACTGATACTAAAATTAACACTAAAATTATGATACATTTTAGTACCTCCTCAGGACCATAAAATCACTCACGTATTAATATTGCATATTCTATAGGTAGTTTCATACTGTTGGTAGAATCAATCATGTTTTAGTACTTTTTATTGATCATATTTTGAGTGTAATTATCATTAGTAAATTTGTATTGATCTATCTCTTCCGTCGTCTCCTCTGTAGCACGGATGTTGTATAAACTATCCGCACCACTCATTTTTAAGATGATTTTATCATTTCTAATTTGTACTACCGCCAATCAAAATAACAATACAAATCAATTTTAGTGCTTAGACAAAAAGAGAGAATGGTAATGCACATGAAAGTTTCTCCACATATATTCACTATGCTCAGATACTTGGATAATGTGGAGGGCCTCAGGTCAGCACTGCAATGGGACCCTGCTGCCTTCGATCGATCATTGGAACGGACTGTTTGTCAGTTGTGCATCTACTGAACGCCAAGGACGGAGACATGGCCTTGTTGGTTAAAGAAGCAAAAAACAGCTTCGTTCAGAGGCAAGGAAGACATACGTTGCGAATTCTTGCCGGGAACAGAACATGATCAGCCATGAACATACTTTTTGGTTTGGTTTTGATTCCAATTTCCTGTCACGTATGATTCAGAACGAATGTATTTTGTCCCGTGGTGATTAACAGAATCTTGTTTCCCCAAAAAAATAGTAAAAAAAGATCTCTTTTAGGATACACCTCTTACAAATTAGAATCTATTAGCAAGTAGGAGTTAACAATAAATATTATCCGTTATATTTTTGAAAATAAAAATTAAATGATGTATTAACCAGCTATTGCATTTTACATGCTTCACACAACTTTTTCCCGGCGATCTCTTTCATTAAATTGGTAGGAGTAAAATCTGGCTATCAAATCTTTCAAAACAAAACAACTAATTAATAAACATCGATAATTAAATTTCTGAAAAATATAAAAAATAAATATACTAATTATATGTGACATATTAACTCGTATGAGGTAATATATCGCCGATCACTTAAAATAGATGATCTATATATGCTTATTCGAGTGTATCATAAAATTTGTCTAGTAAAAAAGCTCGAGGAGATTATAAAGTGCTAAGGGTGTAACCATCTTAGGTCGGAGCAGACATGTGTATAGCTAGAGCAGTGTGGATTGCGATGTTTGGGTTGGATAGGTTGCTCAAAGACGGACGGTTCCAAGATAAGGGGGTGACCATATTTGCCAGCATGCATGCAGCCCTATTATCATGTAGTACACCGAAAAAAGTACACCTCTTTCCTGGCATTCCAAATCACTGGTCCAATGGAAGCCATCAATCATTGATGAACAGAGAGCAGAAGCCTCACTGTTTTCTTCTTTGTGAGTGCCATGCAACTGTAGCCACCACCCCTCGGCAATGGCCACGACGCGCTTGCATGTTGCATCGCGTTGCATCTCAGAATTCAGGTTCCACCAGATGATCCTGATAAGCACAGCCTGTGCAAGCAATGCCAATTCAGTTATTGCTGCAGTGCTGCTGCACATCTCGACACATTTTCCTCTCGTTTCTTGTGTGCTTTGGCCCGGCCATTTGGCTGCCAACCTTTCTGCAGGGAGGATGAGGGGGGGGTCCCCCTCATGCCTCATTGATCTTCCTCTTGAGAGATCCCCCAATAATTTGGTGCAATTGTGAGCTGAGGTGATGAGACTGCTGCCCCTGGTGTGGTTTGTCATGTGTGTGAATTTCATTCTGGTCCCCTGGAAAAAGCATGTGGGAAGAGAGGGGATTCCTGGTTACTGGCTGCAGTCACTGCACTGGCCTTTCATAAAATAGAGGAGGGAGCCATGTGCCTCTCAATGGCTCAAGGCATTATTGTTAGGGATTGGCCTCAAGATGTGAGCAATCTGGGATTTGAGCCATTGCACTGCCCTTGTTCTTGAGTAGTAGTAAGGCTCGATGTCGTTTTCGATCGCAACAGTGGCCTGAAAAGATGCGAGGGAAGAGCAATTTATACCGATGATGGGTGAAGTTGCATGATCTTTTGTTTTCTAGACAGTGATCTGAAAGGGAGCAGACTTGTAACTTGTTCTCCTACATGCATAGCCCTACTCCCTTGCTTTAGGGAACAGCCCTCCTAGTGACAAACAAAAGCATGATATGGTACATCATTGAATTTGCAGTGTGAAAAAAATGGGGGGTTAGGAGAGGGAACAGAGCAGCTTGCATTATTGATCACAGTTCAGACAGGAGATGGAATGGTGCTTTCAGATGCAGAAATAGCCCCTTCATGGCAGGAAGGGGGTGTGGCTGGTAGGAAGCAGGAGCTCACTTTGGTGCCTCACAAGAAGGCACTAGCACCAGCATTTTGTCCTACTCACCAGTCACCACACAAGGGTCACTAGTATATTGCTCACTCTGATTCTGATGTTCCTCCAAGCCCCTACACCATCACAGCCCTCTGCAATTCTATATTTGGGGACACATCTCATGCCTATCCCAAAGTTCAACTGTGGCAGCTCAGAATATAGATGGATGGTGCTAATATTCCATGATTCCAATTCAGCAGCAGCAGCAGCAGCAACTCCAGCTCAGCAGTATCCCAGTTATAAATGTCTGCAAGATATATATTGCACATTGCAATGCAGTCCTAAGCCATGACATAGTACAAGTAAAATAATCTTCAGACAAACTCCTATGAATATAGAATGCTCTGCCTCAACAGTGACCAGAGGTCTCCAACTTGTGCATAATTCAGCAAACAGAATGACACCTATCATCTGCATGGCAAATTGCATACAAAAAAACTATTTCAGCGGGTTGCATGTCAGTAACTCAGAGGGTACACAAGTCTCAGCTTCCTTCTGCCTTCTCAGATGATGGCATTGGCATCCTCACAGTATCATGGAAGCAAGCAGCATTTGACTCCAGAGATAATTAAGTACTAGCATATGGGCATGGCAACATGTGCAATTAAGAAGTTGGTTGTCTTAATATTTCAGTTCTAACTTCCAGTGCAATCATCTTCAGAAGAGAGTTATAATTCAGTAGTAAAGGACACACGCCAGGTGGCACTGGAGATGATGCTCTGGCAAGCCAACAGCACTGGAATGCTGCAGGGATTGGCATGCTTACTCAGCACTCCAAAGACTATTAACTGGCAAATTAATGCATGATCAGCCATGGAAAAAAGATTCTGGGTCACTCAAAACCAGCCCATGGCATTGAAAACCGGGATTCCTCTGGTCAACTCCTAAGAATGATTAGCAGCAACAAATGTGGTATTAAAGGGGATTGTAACCGACAAATATTGGAGGTTGACCCCCCAACTTCAACTCTCATTCGCCACCTGTGAAGTTCCTAATCACTAAATAAGAATAATGCGTGGAGCTGGAAATGCATCATCAGAAGACATAAATATTCAGAACTAGTATTGCACTCTACGGTGTCGGCAGAGAAATGATTCAGCTTTACTCTATTTGATCTCCTTGATTAACAATGGAGCATGAGATAAACGACGAGAGAAGCCAGCTTTTATATATATAATGTGTGCGAAATCTCATGGATTGGAAATTCAGATTATGGCCCCAAGTTCCAATGTGTCAACAGAAAACAGCACTGGTTTTTGACAGGTAAAGTCAACTCTTAAAAAAACTGAAACCGTCAGGGTTAGCTGAAGATGAGTACTGCAAAACCATCCATTCCACACAACATGTTCAGTCATCAGTGTGTGTGCGGATCAAGTGTTCCTTTACTTAGCTAGCACTGTACTTTCAGAAACTGGTTTAGAATTCCTCTCCTTCGAGTTCACAGCTGTCCCAGATGTTCACAATCTCCCAAGAGAACTCGAACAAGTGGTATCTTTCTCCTCTCGATTAAATCTTGGGAGCCTCACAAGATTAATCTGCAAGTACATACGTACGCTTTGCTTGCTCGCGACAGATCGAATGCCACAAGATGGCAGCTCGTGGAAGCTTCCGAATGCAGGAACAAGATGAACTGCTAGCTTCGATTTTCTATCGATCGCTTCCTGGAAAATCGCGGCAGTAGTACTAAACAATAGCAAGAGCATCACAGTGCACTGCTCTGCACTCGAGGAAACCGAGATCCCAAGAGCGCGCAACATCCATGGCGTCTCCTAGATTAATTGTTGCAGGGAGAGCCCATGGCATGCACGCCTACGAAAGAACAGCCTGCTCGAGGCTCGCTCGCATGCAGGATATGCAGCTAGCTCGATCAGCGAGCTTGCGCTAATTAATCAGACCACACAGTGGCACAGTGCTACAGTTCACCGTTCAGTTTTATCACTACCAGGATATGTACTGAACTCTGAACAACATTCAGAAGCACTAGCCAAATAGCCCACGCGTGCTTACTCTTAGTCCCTTGCTAGCTAGTGTCGTCGACCAAGATTGTGAGATCGTGTGAGCGACCAAGAATTTTATTTTCTTTCGGCGTACTCAAGAAACTAAGCTGAGAGGATCATTTCAAACGCAAGAATTTTGTAGAATTTTTATATAAAAATATAATTTCTATAAATTACTTTGAATTTCTTCAGTTTCAAAAGAGGCATAATTTATGTGAAATTCATCTATTCTAAACGAACGAGCCACATGTGTCACCGAGGTTGTAGCCGAGAGCCGTCCTGCATGCCAACGACGGCACAGCTGTTCCGATGGATCCCGGCGACGGCGGCGGCGGCGGCGGGCGCCGTTGCATCGCGCCGATTTGGGGTCGGAATAAGAAAGTGTCACTCGCACATGGCGCCAAGCGAGCATGACATGAACTGCTTGCAAGTGATCGAAAGCTGCTAGCTAGGCAGCTGCTAGCTCATGGGTTCCAGCTCAGCGTGAGAGACATCCGAGGTCCAATTAATAGGCCACATGAGCAGCTAACCACTTGATTACGAGCTACGAATTTAATCCCCTCCACTGATGGTGCAATCTCCCAAAGTAAATCCCTCTCATCACCGTTAATTATTGATAATTAGTTTGCTAGCCGGCTAAGAGCACTCTTAATGCTCCACGTAGGATAGAGTCCATATCATTAAATAGAGAGCTACCTAGGATTTCTGATGATTTGTCAATAGATTTATCGAGTAAAGAGGATCACTCTTGGTCTAATACAGTACGAGACACCAGCTTTTTAGGAAAACTAAGGTGACAAAGGGGATGGGAGGAGAGAGGGAGTGAGGGAGAGGTGAAAAAGGATTAGTGAAAATTTTTATTCTAAACCCACAAGTAAAAATGATACATTGGGAGAACAGTTTTTAGAGTTAGACATGGCTTAAATTAAACTCCACTAAGTAGTGTATGCATTGGGATTGTTTTAATACTACTTTGTTTACTTGCTTCCATCCATGGCTGCCCTTCTCTCTCTGGTGGTAGCTAGGAAGCTGGTTTTGCACTGCAGCTTTCAGCTGCATGCAGCTAGCTGCCCTTGATTTGTGCCAGTCTGTCCCGGAAAGAACGCAAATGGTCACCTTAATTACACTATGATTAAAAGAAAATCCCTGCTGACATCCTATGGAACGAGAAGGATCTATAGTACTATACTATATACTAGCTAATATGCTAGTATATACTAATATTAGTTTGGATATATATACTATTTCTGATTTCTTACTTATATCATTTTAGAATTATGTACCAGAATTAAGAGAACCAACTCAAACGAATTTATTGTATCTCATTTATTCTGCTTTTGAAAAAGTGAGATATTTATTTATGAGATGTGTATTATTTACTTGATAAGGGTCAACATGAAAAACTTGTATTTAAGAAAAAAATAAAAAGTATAAAACAATTTATATAAGAAATCGGAGCAGGGGTATACAGCTTTGTGACAGCATCCACACCTGCTCTTCTTTAGAGGAAAGAGATGGACGTTGTTTACTTGGCCAGAGGACGAAGCTAGCTAGCCGATCATCGGAGACCGGATTACTGAAGCAAATCCGGGCGGTCCGTTAACCTAAGCTAGCGATATATAGTATATATCCGGTGGTTGTGCCTTTCATTACAAATAATTAATTTAGGATCATATGACAGACAGGAGCATGGAAAACAGGGAGTACACTACTCTAACCTAGACTAACTTTGCTTAACTACATAGGTTCTTGGTTCAGATTTCCAACGGATGGAATTGTTGTTGCCAACTCAAACATAAGGGGTAATGACTGTATATGCATAGTACATCTACTGCAGTTAAGCTAATTAATTAACTATTAGTTAGGGGTCATGCTCATGCATGCAGATGGATGCAGTACATAGTAGTGGTAGCTGAACTAGTGGCTGTTAAGTTATGAAGACGACGTCTACTGAAGAGGCACAGCATTAGCATGCACAGTCCCAGTGATGACACAAGAATCTTAACTGAAGCACTGCCCCCCATGCATCCATCATCATCAGCTAGTTGGAGATCAGTATCATCATTCATGCAGAGAGCCCAGAGCTGGGAAGGACAGCACATCTCTACTAGAAATCTGGTGGTCACTACCAAAAAGGCAACCTTGCAGCTGCCAAAATGCCAAGCTTGTGCAGAGCAAGATCCCAAGAACAATAGAGAGAGAGAGAGAGAGAGAGAGAGAGTCCCAGAGGTAGCTAGTGTGCTGCCTGGTCAGCTACTACTGCCATTACTCACTGGTGGATGAAGAGAGAGGCATGCAGCAGCACTGAAGAATGAAAGGAAGGAAATTATTGAGAGAGATGATGGAATGGATGGATGATGCCATGCATGGGGCTAGCTACCTCCTCCTGCGAGCTAAGCTAGCTAGAGGCCAAAGGGCACAAGCTGAGCTCCCGGCTCCGGCCTTCTCTCCTATCCTCTCGTTCCAGTACCCTAATTGTTGGTAGTACTGTACTGCGAGAGTATAGTACTCCCTTAGCTCCATCCATCGATCACATGTCCAGCACATGAGAAGCTGCATACACAGCTGCTAATGCTGCAGCTAGCTGTAGTATACTGGCATATGGCATAACCGTGCACACGCTAGCGTACGTTACGTCGCGATCCGTGTACCGATCGATCGATCGATGAACAATCATGAATATTGCCTCTGCAGATACATGTCTATAGCTAACTCATTTTACCACTGAAGAAGAATCAAAATCAACTAGCAGAAGCTGTCAAACTGCATGCATTATGTACCAATGCAATGGGCAGTGGTTGCTAATTAATAATCTCTTTCAGATTTATATATGCACATGATGGAAACAATGAAGTTAGCGTCGTCAGAGATTATCATCGATTAATTCAGACTACATGTACATGCTAGCTAGCTGCAGCTAGCTGCGTGCCCCTGAATGAATTTAACGGACGAACAGAGAACGTGCCAGTTACAGTTAGGAATCGAATTGAATCAAGATTACACGAAAGGTAGTCGCTAGCTAGCTATATACATCAGTGAACCGTACGTTGCCCTGCAGGCACAGCCAGGCTACTTACGTACCCTGCGTACGTTTGTCATCGCATGGGACTGGGAGGAGAAGGGAGAGATGCATGCAACGCATGAGAGAGTATAGTGTTAGCTAGCGGTGAATTGAATGTGATGGATGGCCAGTACACAGCTGCAGGACTATACGTATGCTTAAGTGACGCAAGCAGCAGCTTTTCTTTTCCGTGGCAGGACCTAGATAGGACGATGGATCGATCGATATCGATCTATATTCGCATGCAATCATGCAGCGCAAGCGAGACATGAATAGATCGGTCGGGTAGCAGACCTCTAGCTCAAAGCATAAGCTTACAGTAATTAACAACATGCATCCATGTAATTGCATTGCAATGCACGGTAAGTAGGTACTTGCGGTAAAAACGGAGCAGAAATTGATAGAAATAAATGTTATCTCATATTTTTAATAGAAATGGAAACAAATAAGAATATAAAAAATAAATATAAAAGCGAATAATACTGAAAATAAATATGAATCGAATAAGGAACAAACACAAATACAAGACTGGATATATATTAGAATAAAAAACACTTGATATATGTAAAAATTACGGCAAAACTACTAACGAGGTTCAGTTTGCAAGATATATCCGAATATTGACACAAATTGATAAATGATAAACATATATAATAAACTAAAAATAGGCTTTATATGAAGTTTTGGTCGTAATGAACATATGCTTTTTAATTTACAACAATCAATTATATATTAGTTTTACATAGTTTCACATAATGTGTAATCAAAAGCCAATAGTTAATATGATATACTCCATAGTAAAAAACAGTGAAAACGGTATATTCCCGTATTTATTATGTGGAATATATGTTTCCATCGAAAATTATTGTTTCGTTTCTGTTCTAAAATATTATATAGATTTATTATACTATAAAATATTTCATATGGTATTAGATTGCCGTATTACCGGAGGAGGGAGGGAGTATTTTATTTCTGTTACCATGGTGCTTTATGTTCGATCATTTTTGCTGTGACTGACCGAAACTTTCGGCTTAGTTGATGAGATCAGTGTACGAGCTACGTAGTACAGGGATGAACAGAAGATTCATGTGGGTAGGCAGGTACACATTTATGTCCATATTGCTTTATGTTCGATCAGAGATTCAGACTTTCAGAGCTAAGGACGTTAGCTGCGGCAAGCGGCTGGGCGCAGAGCGAGCTAGAGGTCGAGAGGAGAGGAGAGCCAGCCCATGCTACTACAGTACTACGTACGACGGCCGATGCAATGCAGTGCAGCTAGCTCCCTTAGCCACCGGCCGGCCACCATTGGCACGCAAGGCGAGGCGATGGCGAGCGGCAGCGAGGGGAGCTAGGGAGATATGCAGCTAGCTAGCAGCCAGGCCGCAGGCGCCATGATGGGGTTCGTTACGCTACCCTAGCTGCTGGCTGCTGCGGCGCGCCTGCATGCATGCATGCCGGGGTGCAGGTGCAGTGCAGTGGTGGCTGGTGAATGTCCATGTCCTGGCAGACTGGCAGGCGGCAGGCGGTGGCGCAGGGGGAGGGAAGGGAAGGGGAGCGCGTCGCCTGGTCCCCGGCTTGGTCGTGTCCCTGTCTGCCTCCTAATTACCCTGTCTCGCTCGATTGATAAATCCCATATCAATATAAGTACGTATCACACCTACTATTATTGTTTTCTTTTAGTCTCGCGGCCTGGTCAATCCGTGGCTACCTGTTAACATAATTAATCTGATTCAACCAAATCAAATCAAGTTATGGAATTTTTCTATGTAGTTTATTCTTTATACTAACTGTATTTTAAAATATAAGTCACATAAGTTTTTCACGGTTTTTAATGTAAAATATTAACTGATTTTATTCTATATCATCAACAACCTTTAAATAACAACATATAAAATTAATTTCAAATATTAATCTAACTATATAACATACATAACACTAAACCTAAATGTTTTAGCTTAATTATTAGTTAAAAGTTATAAATATCAATTTTTCTAAAAATATATATGTCTTATATTTTAAAATGTAAAGGCTCCGTGAGAATGGCGTATTTTCAAAGAAATTTTAAAGAATTTAGTTTAATTTCCATAAAAATCCTATAAAATTCTTATGTTCAGAGCATCCTTAAACTTGGTTAACTCTCTTTAGTTATTGGAGTGACGCACAACCATCATTTTTTCTTTTCTTCACACACTGCCTCGTTTATTCCGAAGCTCAAGTTCATTATAGAAATAATTAATCCTGTGTCTTTTAGACTGCACCAGCTAAGCTATAATTCTTACGTAGGACTACCTCTTATATATTGAGTTCTCGGTATATGGATAAGTAATTGTTGCAGACGTGACTCTCGACTACCCTATAATTATATAATTAGACTGTTTATTAGTTTAGACCGAGAGCAGGTCAAGTTTAGTATTATCGTCCGATATAGTTCATGGAAGGAGGTTATCCGATAAGAAAGGTTGAGTCCTTATTAGATGACTGGACTCCAGATATAATATGAAGAGATATGTTTGTATTAGAATCCATGTAATTAGGAAATTAGCACCCAAGTTTGGTAGATAATCCTAGATCAAGGTAGAGTCATAAGTTGTTGGACTCACCTCGTGAGTATATAAAAGAGTTGAGGCACCTCCCTCGAAGGACAAACTTTTAGCATCCAATCTCAAGTTATTCATCTTACCTTCGACGCTTTAAGCTTTCATAGCTTAATTACATCGTATTGTAAACACATCCACCATATTATACACTAAAACACTAGACATAGGGTTATTATTCTCCGGGGGACCTGAACCAGTATAAATCTTGACTGTTATATTCTAGAGTCGACCATCGGGTTCGAAGACGCTAAGCTTTCCTTACATACATCTAATCACCACCTCGGGTACTCTCTTAGGTGGACTGCTCGGTGATTCACCGACAGTAATTGAGTTACATGCATTAACAAGTTCACCTAAAAAGAATAATTAATTAATATAATGATGTGGCACACACTAGCTACATACGGTTTAGGGTATAAACACTTCATCCCATAATATTATAACTGGATTTGATATTTTATAGTACGACGAATCTAGACAGTACCACTGTCTAGATTCGTTGTACTATGAAATGTTAAATCTGATCTTAGATTATTATTATGGGACGAATGGAGTAGATACAACTACTTAAATGTGCTGATTTTTTTTCCTTTGTTAGGCCTTTTTTTCCTCGACTTCGTATTGCTCCGTGTTGAGATAAATATTATTTATTTTTTAAATTTTAAATTCTACAAATAAAATATCAAAAAATTTAAAACATTTCGGCATGCTACCCGAGATGGCATGGAAAGAACGTATTGCCGCACCGTGAACACGCCGATGAGGATGGCATGGACAAAATTAAAGATTTAGATAATTCATTAGATAGATTGTTCTTAAAATTATATGAAAACGTGTCCAAAAAAATATGTTGACACACTCATGCTTGGGGTGGCCATAATTACCTGAACCAAAGATTCAAATTAAACCAAATTAACCAAAAACAAAACCGAAATGACCAAAACCAAAAAAAAATGGTTCTAACCTGTGAAACCTTCATATGTCGAAAATATTAAAGATTTTCTTTGGAATTCCTAGGCAAAATTAATACAATGCTGATGCAAAAACTAGAAAAAACAATTTGCGCCAATTTTTTTCTGTTTGCACGTGAAACGTCACCCTGAAAAAATACACTGTTTGCAGGCATTATGTGTTTTAGTTTCCTTGGCAATAATTCCTCTTTTCTAGACTTGTACATGGACAGGACAAAGATCTCTCCAGAGCATCTAGCTTTATTCCATGCCTACTTTTTTTTCCTTGTTCCTATCTAGAGCCAATCAGAAGTAGGAATCTCTTTGACATGTTTTGATTTAAATTGTGAATATGAGCACATCTTCTGTATGGAAAAGGACATATATGGCTGTCAAGTCAGTAGAAAAGGGCAAGTATGGCTGGTCACCTTGCTCAATAATTCCACATCTTACCTGCAGGCTGCAGAATCCCCATAAGCAATAATAATAATAATTAATTTTGCAAAAAGTAGAAGACTTTTTCTTGCCATCCAGGGAAACTAAACTGTATCTGATTCTCATTTCTTCACTGGTCATGGATGTATATACAGACTGCACCCAAACTCCAGAGAGAAGAGTGATTCCCAAAAAAAAACAATCAAATCTCAGTTGACAGATAAAAACGGCTTTGTTTTCTGTTACTATAAATGATTTTGCATGTGTGGATAATGATGTAATCTCTAAGCCTTAACAGTTAAAAGGATAAGGAAGACTTTGTTTCCTACCACAGTATCTTTCATAGCTTTATCCAATCCCAGTGATGAAATGAACTTCTGTGCTGATAATTCTTATAACCAAGATCATGGATCTATTGACCAAAATGGCAGTCATCAATTGTTTTGCTATTCAGCTTACAAGTGGTGAGCGTATCAGAATGTATATCTGATAACATCAGCACAAAGAAACTAATGAGAATCATACACTCAAGTTGCAGAATTGCAAAACTCTGGACGTTTGTCTAAGAGAACCAACAGATGGACAAGGACCAAGGTAGCAAACAGGGTTCTCTTACATAACTTACAGTATTTTTGCATGTGAAAACGGCTCGTCGATGGAGTGGCTAATCTGAATCATACGGTAGAAACCTTACAGTACTCTGCTGCCTACCTGATGGATGACTTCACAAACTCCAGGCCATAGTGCTTTCCAGCCATCTGGCATATCTCCTTGGATCTGTCTGCTAGCTGCTTTATCTGTGTTATTGACACACCAATGGATAGTGCAGTGAAAAAGGTGTGTTACATGATGAACAGCACAGCTTCAGGTGCTCAGCTAATGCATCAAAAGAATGGATTGTCAGAAAAAAACAAATATGTCAACCCCAAGAAAAACAGAGATGAATCATCCTAAATAGATATTTTTAACAACTCATTTTCAGGAAAGAGATTATAATGCTGTGTGCTTGGATTCCAATGGATGAACAGGTGAAGGAATATGCTCCAAGCCAAAAGGGACAGATTGCACCAGGAAAAGCATTCTTCCCTAGCAGAAAACACAGGGTGCCCCAGGCCAGTGAGAATAAAGCTGCCATGAGAATTCCCTTGCCATTGCTGCTTGAACTTCCACATCAATTTTTTTTCATACCTTGGCTTTATTATTGGTAAATTTAATAACTTGGAAGGAAAATAATAGCAATAAGTACAGACGAAATTGAAGCAGCCATTGAGTTACCCCCATTCTCCTCCAGAATCATTAAATAGCTACCTCCAAAGACTGACAGGAGTACATGGAGCTCAACTTCAATCAGCTCTGCTTCAGACTAGGACCACCTGAAGCAATAGTACAATCTTTGTTAGAAAAGCCTGCAAATGTGGTTACCAAACGCACCAAAGTGTGCCGTCACAATAAAGTGAACATCAACTCTGTTATATCCACATGTCGGCTGAAAAAAACAGAAAGTGTCTGTTCTGTTCGCACACAATGTTTTGATAAGATCTCCTGAAATCACCTATGAAGTTGCACCCAAGAATCTTTTGTTACATAGAAGTTTGCCAATCTGTTCTTGCTGCCAATCCCAAGGGAACCACACCACCTAGTTATCAGTTTCTTCTTTTTTTTCTCAAGTGAAAATATTGTAGCAATTGAAAGCATAAACACAATGTTAGTGTATACTTGTTCTATCTCCAAAAACGACGTCAGCATTTTTTTCACTAGTAAGTCTAGTGTTAACATAACCCAGGGCAAGTGATACATTTTTGTTTCCATAGGGTCCATGCAAATTTCCCAAACATAGTATTACACATACCTTACAATCTTTGTATGTCCTGTAGACAGAAAAAATATTGCAAAAATTGTGAAAACTGCAGGAGTGGTCTGGATATGTGTAAGAAGTGTTTTGATTGCATCATCTAGAGAAGCTATTAAGAAGTGTTTTGATTGCATCAGCTAAGTTTAAATACATTAAGACGGCATCGTGATTGAAAATAATGTATCAACACTCCACAGTTCAAACTTCAAAGCATTTCTTGCTTGTAGTCGCAAAGAAAATAGGTGGCCAACAAAGAGGATATATTCCATACTCCTTCAGAAACAAGTTATGTATATATCAGGTATTCAGGTATACATATGGATGCAAGTGGGCTGGCCTGTGAAGCCCCTTATAGGCCATTGGCCCACAGGTTGGCCCACTTAAATGTCCTATAAGCAGGTTTGTGGGCCAGCCCACTTGCATTCAAAAATATTGTGTTCAAGAAGTTTAGAAAAGTTATCTCCACCCTGTTAAAGGTTTGTACATGGTATAGAAAATTGTAATTGACCCAACCATCGACAGCAACAACAAGGCCAGAAATGGACTCATATCTTCTCCATAAATGTATCTGTTAATAAGGAACTACAAAATTTCTGCAGTAACATCTGTGCTAGTACTTGAGATAAATCAAAGGGCAGAAAGTACTTATGTATTTACAGTTTAAGTAATGGAAGACAATTGACAAATCTATTGTAAACTACTGACACCTCAGGATGGACAATATGCCTACTTACCTGATTCACTATCGCATCAAAGTAGGTTGCAGGTACAGCTGTATAGCTCACCACTCGTATCACCAAATCAGTAGTATATCGGTATGAATACTCTCCCTGATTGTTTGGAATATGGCCAGTTAATCTTACTCTCATAAAGCCAACACTATCAACAAACTTTGACAGATGAACTTCAAAGACTAATCTTTAATGAAATGTGAAGATTGTTACATGACCTAGAAAAATCTCTAAATAGACTTTACAAAAAAAATGATCATATGTACTTGTTACTGTGTATTTTGTGACCATGCTATATTTATTTAGTTTTGAACAAAAACAATGGTCTACATAACAACCCTGCAATCAAACATAGAGCAAATTTTACATTTATGATGTATGTTATCCTTGTCCTTTTATCAAACTAATATTGGACGCCGTTGACCATTGATTGCAAGAATTATAAATAAAACTATGATTTTAGCAATTTATACATTGTTCTGGGCCATATAAGTTCAACCGTGTAATTTTAAAAAACACATGATTTATAGTCGTAATTGCACAAAATCCCAGTTTTCTTGGTTATTGTCACTAAACCCCAGGTTTATGGTCATAAGGTACACAAAGCATCATAACCTAGGGTTTTGCCACTCACCAATAAACCAAGGGTTTTCTGCAACTATGGCCTAAAATCTTAGGGTTGTGTGAAGTTTACTATTTTTTAATATTTTTCACTCAGAGTATATCTAACTACTCCTCTCAGTATTATTCCTGTTCCAAAGTCCAAGCAAACATGAACAGAGAAGATAAAACACTACCAGAAATATCAACATATCTCAAGCGAAACTAGTAATCTTGAGTCATAATGTTTAAGCTTTATCTTTACATGGTATTAAATTCTTCGTTGCAACAGTAATGCATGTGGAACTTTAGCATCCGAATTTATTTGCTGACAAATATAAAAATGAATTTCTTTTGAAATTTCCATGCAAAAGGTAAAAATACAGGAAATAAAGAAAATAAAACAAAAATTTTATATACCAACCAAAGTTTGATGGAAATGTTGCCACATTGATCACCATGTAGACCATGTGACAAACTCCTCCATCAACATGGACCTACTGAAGGATGCTTTACAAGCCTCCAACTTCGGCCCTGGAAAATGCATGAGAAACATCAGATGTTATCTTTCCCCTTTTTGTCTCTATTGTAGCACAGACACCATTGCAAAAGGGATAACAAATTGTCCAAAAGAATATTAGAAAGATGTATAGCTTCTAATGCAGTGAGCAAAGTGGCCTTACAAGCTAGTACCTAGTAGTCATCTATCAATGTCAGCATAATGGTAGGATAAGAGAGGAGGATATTGATAGTGTTTGAAAGGTGTTTTGCCACCAGTGGAGCAGAATATATATCTTTTTTGCATAAGGATGCAAAAGATATAATAAATATGCACAACTCAGCACAGTCATTTAGGACAGCAAAGTAACACATCAAAAACATAATGGTCATTAGCTGAAGTTACCAACCTCAAGGACTCAAATTTAATTGCATGTCAAGTCAATTAAGTCATAATCACAACTGTCAAAAAATATAAGAGAATCATACACTTATCAAGTGGTGTAATATGCCATCATCACCAAATAACAGTTCTAACACCAGCAGCATAAAACAATTACAAGATAGTATGAAGTTAAATAGACAGCTGGGTTCCATAAAAAAAGAGCCTTGAGTTAATAGGGGAACAAAAGGTAGCATCTGAGAAGTTACGGAAAATCTATCATACAACCTGTTTCCATGGTTAATACAGAACATCAAGTGCTCCAGCAACAGAATGTGATTTCAACACTGGCCATGACTCTGCAATTGTAAAACAAGTGATATGCCTACATAACCACCAAGACAGAACCTACTGTTTCATATGGCTATCTAGAATGAACTGCAGAGGAAAGCAAATTCCTTAACTCAGATAAATGTTCATCAGTTGAGATGTTCAATGTAAGCCTCAGATTAGTCATCATAGCCTCTTGCTCCCAGCTAATTGACCCAGATGCATATAGTGCCATCAGTGTTGCGCGATAAGCATGTAACTCAAGCAAATGGGTTTCTTCTCTCAGACCATCATTAACATGAGCAGGTGATTCTCTTCCAGATACAGAAGCTTCAGCATCATCAATCCTACTAGGTGATTCTTTTCCAGATACAGAAGCTTCGGGTTCATCAGTCCTACTATGAACATCTCCACAGTCATACTCTTGAGGATGTGTAGGTCTATAGGGGCTACCGCAGGGATTGCAACTACCAACAGAGGATGTGACACTAGCAGTATCACTATCTTGAGTTGTTACAACAGGATCCTGATGATGAAAATTAGTGTTTACTGCTGCCAAATTTGTTTTATGAAAACCAATCGCTCTGTTATTTAAGGAATCATGCATGTATTTTTCACCCAGCATGAAGCATGGGGAATGGACAGCATCTACCTTATTCATCAAAAGAAGAGAATCTCCAGGAACAAGAGGTAGGCACCTTCCATCTCTCTGAGATGTCTGAAATCTCTTAGTTACTTCACTGCACTGCATGGGGAAAGCTGATAGGGCAGATGATTTTCTCTTCATGCCTCGAGACATATTGCCCTCAAATGCATTCTTACTCCTCAGTAGAAGATTGCTGTCCCTTGAAGGCTGGACTAACTCATGGCCAAACTTTCCACATTTCAACTGGTTCCTAAGTGAACCACCAGTGCATCTTGCAGAATCCTGAAAGTAATTACCAAGATACATTAGCAAGTGCACAAATTGGTACATGCTTCAAGCATCATAGTAGAGCATTTAAAAACAACAAAAACAAAGCCACGCCAACTATTTGCCGTATCTTATCCATAATTTCCATAAAAGGCATTAGAAATAGCGCAGATTACAGTTTGTATACAAAGAACTGTTATTTGACAATTTGAAGGGATAAACCTTACCTTTGGAATAGCAACCCATTTGCCGTCTTCCCAGAGCTGCCTTATCCTAAGATTGGACTCATGCACTCTTAACTCTAGGGAGGATCCAAGGAGTCTGACAAGATAGTAACTAAAACCAAGCAATTCCACCACTTCCGCGACCTTCCAAGAGTAGCTGTCAAAGACTTCAGCAATATCACCTATGACCCAGCATACCAGACCATCTGAGGATGGTGGGCAAGGCCTCATTGCCTTCCTTGGAACCCTTTCCGCAGTCACACTGCTCTGGGTTGAACATGAATAGTAGTTTACAAGGTAGGTGTGTCCATTGCCAGAAACAATATCAGCAGGCCTCCAGGAACCCAGGGGTGCATCCCCCTTATGCAACACCTCCACCTTTCTCCCTTTGCGGAATTTCATTGGCTTCGATTATTTCTCAAACACCTGCTGCGGACAAGAACAGAATTACAGAAGAAATTTAGTAGTCCAATTATTTAGATTGGCAGTGAAGACAAGACAAAGATCTAAACTTGCAGAACAGATTAAACAGGAAACAGATGCAGAATGAAATGGCACAGATGATATTCTCACTCCAATAAATTCACTGCAGATTGGCACTCGGTTACGTGCACTCCCAAGTGTATCAGTTTAGTTTATATGCCCTAACTTTAAGGGGACTCAGATTAAATTGCCACAATTTCAAAGTGCAAATGAAACCGAATCATAAGTACCAAATTCCCAATCTGACGAACACACATCAACAAACAATTGACAAATCGCTTGGATACTCTAAAAGAAAATAATCAACACCCGCGATTGCTTCATCTACACCAAGTGTTCGTGTACAGGTCAACAAACAACAGGTTATCAAGGGTAACTCAAGATACTTGAAGCAAAATTGCCATCTTGTTCGACAACACTTCAAGCATGATGAAAATTTTACAAACTAAAAATACGGCATTGAGAAGAAACAGATCAAAGATCCTACGAAATCCGTGTAGCAAAACGATCTAATCACTAAACATAGCAGACTAAGAATCTGTCTGTACTGGAGAACCGGAGCAAAGAAATCACCGCAGTTAATCACCAACTAATCAACCAGCGCTATGCGCCTCTCTCGCCGCCTCCATCCCCGCGCGGATACACCAAGAACAGCGCCCCCCAGAATAATCAAACAGATTCAAAAAAGAGAGAGAAAGAGAAAACTAGAACAAGCACGAACCTTGCGACGGCGGCTGCGGCCGAAAGAAGCACGGAAAAATCCGCCGAAAAATTCCTCCGATCCCGCGGAGCGCCTTCCTCGATTCTTGATCCCTAGGAGGAACCGATTGGACGAGGAGAGAATTGGAGAGAAATCGGGAAGCGGAAAAAAGAGCGTGAAATCGGATTTTTTTTAATTAATTTGGGAAGTCCGTGGATTTATACAGGAGACGTGGCGTGGTGGCGCTTTCCACAGGTAGTCGCATCTCAGCCGTTGGATCCCAACCGCCGTCCCCTGTGCGTCTCGTCCACCACGTCAGCGTCAATCCTGGCCGTCTGATGTAGATCCGACGGCTGATATGGGTGGGGTTCTTGCCTGCGGTAAAATTCCTTTCTTGGGTTATCGGTTATGAGGCCTCTAGGACAGCTTAAAATAAGCATGACATAGTATTGATTATTGGATAAGGAGTGATATAACTAATTATGATTATTAGGCCTATTTGATATAGCTTAAAATAATTAAAATTATAACATAATCTTGATTATTAGACAAGCAGAAAGATAAATGATTCTTATTATGATTATAGTAGAAGCTGATTATAATTTTTAATTCACTTCTATTTTAAGTATCAGCTGCCATTAAGTTATCCCAAAGAATGACTAGTTATGTGGCTAATTATGATTATTATTTGAACTAGCTATAAATTTTCGTTAGTCATATAATTCACTTCTACTTTAAGCATAATCTATCAATAAGCTATCCTAAAGGAGGCATGAATGGTATGATACAAATTGAGAAACTGGATGGTGTGATTGGCCTTAATGTGTTATTCAAAATTACTTCGTCCGATTCGTATTGTATATTGTTTGATTTTTTAAGTCAAATTTCATCAGCTTTGACCAAATTTAAAGAAAAAATATAATAACATCTATAATATCAAATAAATACAATATTAAGACATATTTAATAGTGTATTTAACTAAACTAATTTGATTTTATATTTGTCATTATATTTTTCTATAAAATTGATAAAAGTCAGAAAAATTAACTTATACAAAATTCAAACACCTTGTAATATCAAACAGAAGAAGTTTTTATGCTTTTTTCTAAGAAAAGGAACTTTTCTATTGCCACAAAAGTGACTCAGTTGTCTGCAGTTTTTTGTTTGCAGTGTGATTAATGGATTACATTATTGTTTAAAAACCCAAAAGGACTTTCTTTACAAACAAATCTTTTCACGAATTTCAAGCCACTTACGTGGTGGTCTGTGCCTCATTGTAACACTAGAATTCCGTATGATTCTTAACGTCCCTTCACCTACAAAAACTGACAGCTTTGGCAAATTAGCAAAGTATTGGCTTCTTCTCAGCAAAAAAAAAAGGTAAAATTTTGAGTGTTCTTTAGCAAAGGGGATTCATTGATTTATATTGTAATCAAGGCCAGTGCACAAAGGATTCTGTTTAAGTGGCTTATTGATCACGCATTGCTGTTTAAAATTGTCCCATGGTTTTGGATCAGCTGGTTTCATGGTTTTCCTTTTCTTGTGGTGCAGGGCAAGATGACCGGGGAGAAGAAGGGGGAAAAAGCAATCTGTTCCAAACAATTGCATGAGAGATGTGCTCATCTTCCTCAAGAAAAAAAAGCCAAGATATGCTCATTAATTAGTAATGATCAAATCCTTCACGGTTGTTGCGTGTCATAGGCATGGTTGATTGCATGAGTTGGGCATTCATCCCTTTCAGTTCCAGCCAGGTATAAATTAGATCAGAGTTTGTTAGGGCGCGAGGAAAGGAAATGCAATAAATAAATGAATATATAAGTATTTCCTCCTCCGTTACATATTATAAGACGTTTGACTTTTAATAAGTCAAACTTCTCTGATTTTGACTAAATTATAAAAAATATACTAATAATTATAATATTAAATTAGTTTTATTTAATCGACCATGAAATATATCTTAATATTGTATTTAGTTGATATTAGAGATGTTAATATATTTTTATTTAAATTTGATCAAAGTTAAAGAAGTTTAACTTTTAAAAAGTCAAAGATTTATAATATAAAACAGTTGACAGGTTGTACTGTACTAGTTCACCGCTCTTGTAGTCTTGTACCCACCATGGAAAATGAACTGTAATTTTTTAGCACTTCTGGTCTCTGTCACCTGTGATTGATTTCACTAGTTCCATATGATCATCTTATCCTTGAAAACAAACCTGTGTGCTAATCCTGGATCATTGTTCTTAATTTCCTTCCCTTGATGTGTAAAGATGGGCTTATCGCTATCGTCACCTTTCACTTGCAGATTAGAGTTGGCTTGTTTATCATGGACACCAGATGAGGGCATGGATTTGGCCCTTTTGGGTATTGGCTTCACCTGTTTGTCAGGTCTTCACGTTTCGTACAAAGCAACCAACCATCCGTTCCTTTCCTGCCATCAATCAGAGTAAAGTGTGTGATAAGATAGGGTTTGAGTTTGGCAGGATTTTTACTTATGAGAGAGATAATCTCTCTTGTTGATGTAAGCTACCACCTGGCAACAAGCAGGTATTCAGAATTCACTGGTACTTGTTATTAACAGTTTGTTTAGTTTTTCACTGTCAATTCAGATTAGTTTAGTAGTCACCACACTAGGTGCAAGGGTTGATGTAAGCTAAGCTAGCACCTGCCACTGCCAAGCAGCAGGAATTCACTACTTGCTAGTTATTACAGCAGATGTTAATTACATGGCTAAATGTTACAGTTTATTTAGTCTTTCACTGTTTATTCAGACTAGTTTAGCAGTCACCACACTATGTACAACTGTCAGGCTGCAGACTGCATGTCGTCGCTGTCTGATGTTGGAAGTGAAGCAATTAGTGTGAAGCTGAAGCAATTCTCATGCTGCGCAATTGCTCAAGCTCAGCTGCTCCTTTTCACCTGCTTAATCTTGGCTGAGTTAGGGGTCAATTGGCGTTTTCTTCGCGAGGAATCGGAGGATTTTCCTTTGGCAGGCTTCTCATCAAGGCGATTAGATGCATAAGCTTCTCCCATCCTCTTCCTACATTCTTTGCTTGCAGTCTCATGAACAACCACTGGAACAACGAAAAGAAATTTGATAAATGCGCAGCCATTGTGCTAGTCATATCTTCTGAACCGAAAATATTGCATTTTTACCTGGTTTTGGGTAGTCTTTGCCAATTATGCACTTAGCTTTCTTCTGGATGCTGAGGGGAGCAGTCCAAGGTTCATAGATGTACTCCCTGGGCATGTCTACAACACATGATTCAGATTAATTATGGAATCATCATAAAAGAGCTGTTTTTCTTGTGCTGAAGTACCTTTCAGCACCGGGATGAAATGCCTGATGTAGTTTCCATTCGGATCATACTTCTTTCCGAAGGAGATAGGGGAGTAAATTCTGTGATACTGTTTTGAAGGACATTGCAAGAAGGTAAAGAAACTATTAGACTGAGCAAATATGTAGATCATAAGGACTTCTCGTTGCTGACCTGATGAAAGAAGGATGAACAGGAGAGCCACAGCCAATTGCCGTTATTTATAGCCCAGTCAGAATCTATCAGTAGCCTTTCAAAGACGTCACGGCCTTTCTCCCAGTGGACAAACTTCGTGTGAAAGAGAGAGATTAACAAATATCAAAATTTCTTATCTTACTTTGTTGTTACCTAGGTTCTACTTTGCGCAATATTGACTCCACTAAGTACCCCAGATTCTATTCGCACAAAAAAAAGATAAATTCCGAGCTAAGTAATAACTAATAAGGAGAAATTAAGGGTGCATCTCACGATCAGGCTATTTTCAGTCTCCTTTCTTTAGTCAAAATGATTTTCCATCAACCATTTAAGATAGGATATTATGGATGGCTCCGTTGGATTATATCCCATTTGTATCACACATGACATTTTTTATTTTTTATACCAATTGAAGTCAAGATCTAGTTTTACCATAATGCCTACAACTTTTTTGAAAACTAATAGGTTATCAAACCATAAAGAGCACCGTTACGGTGCATTCTACATTTCTACTAGTACTATTATATTTCTAGTAGATCAATCCTAGTCGTCGTACTTTTAATTAATTATAATCTATGTATAACTATTATTAGCGATTTTTCATATAATACTAGTACATCTTCACCTTCAGAATTATGCTAGAGGCAACGAACTAGAAAGATTGCATTGCTAGAGTTTTATACATAGAAAATTACCACCTAACTCTCACATAAAAAAAAAAGAATGATTTTGTCATCTATATATTCTACTACCCCTTATTAGGTTAGTAGTAGAAATTAATCTGAACCGTTTAAAAATTAAAGATCTAAACAATGCACCATAAAAATGGTCAACCATAAAACGTTCAAATAATCAACATCGCGGAAAGCTACTATATAGATCATCATACATACCAGATCACCCCGTGTGAGAAAGCAAGCAACAGAATGGCGTGCAAGATGATGCATCCAACCCCACCTCCTCAGCTGGCAGTTAACAAAACAAGCAGGAGCTTCACATGATTTGGTAGTTACAGGTGATGCAAGCAGGAGCCTCATCGGTGCACACTTGTTATGGAATTTTTTTAGGGCAAACCTGAATCATAATAGCATCAATCCAAGGATATCCTGTCCGACCGTCTCTCCATGCAAGAAACAGCTCTTCGTTCTCCGTCCATGGAATCTGGACAGAATGGTGTTTGCATGATGAACGAAGGGAGTTGTATGTAGCAAAGGAGCTGGTAGGATCAAGTGAAGCAGACCTGCTTGCATATCTTGTTTCCTCTCATTTGATCAAAATTAGGAGTCCCAAAAGACACTGTGTAGAAAAAGTCCCGCCACAGCAACTGTAACAAAAACGGATGTCAAGTGTCCATTTGCTCAAAAATCAGAAAAAAAAAACAATGCAGTCATAAATAAATTCACCTGGCCAGTCAATGAAACAGGTGGGTTCGTATGCTTTTTGGCACTCCTGTAGATCTCCTGGATGCAGTGGTAGAAATATCTCGACGAAAGGCAACCAAACTGCCACCACAACAATTCTTTTCAGCGATGTACTTTTACAGATGGCAATGAAATTGGCTTGCAGAATCGCAGTAAGGCTCACTTTCAGATACGGCGACAGGACCGTTGTTGCAGGTTTCAGGAAAGCGGAGGGATCACCATTAGGTTTCTCAAATCTGGCAACCCACTCCTGTTAAAGGGGGACAGTACGTTATCAGAGTGTAACAATTCATAGCAACAGTACAACAGGTAGCTTCCATTTCCAGATTGATCAAAATTCAGAAGTAATGAACCGAAATGCATTCTGATTTCTGAAGAATGATGCACTTAAGCACCTTATCTTGAAGTGATTCTGTCATTCTCTTCAGAGCTTCTGTCTCGCCGCCTCGGAACGGCGAAAGCTCCTCCTATAGGTTTGATCGGCTATCCAGTTAAGGAAATCTCAGACTTGATCAAGCAAACAGTATTTGGACAAGTGTGCTCTCACCTGGCTGATATCCCCATACCCAAGCTCCTCCACTTCGGGCACCGACAATAACTCATATCCCCCGGTATCCCCAACCGGCGGCAGCTCGGAGTACTCCTCCATTACCGGCTCCGGCGGCTGCCCGGCAATGGCCACAAACGACTGGTATGTCAACGGTGGCCGACCTCCGTTCTTCCAGTTGCCAAAAGAAAGAAAAAATAAGCACAGGACTCCAAAGTACAAACAATCTATCAAGAAATGATCATGATGGCACATGTACTGACTACTGAGTTACCTTCTCGATGATTTTTGCTGGATGGAAAAGGGTGTGACTGGTCGGCGAGAACACATCGATCCCCGACGCGGCCGCGAAATCCTTGCACGATAAGGGGAAAATAAAAAAGTTGAAATATTTGTGGTCTCCGGAGTCCGGAGAAGACTAATGGTGAGACGAGTGTAAGAGGAGGGATCACTAACCATGACCTTCTTGTCGCGGGCCAGTGCGTACGGCTCGGTGTCGGACTCGAAGCACAGCTTCCCAATGTTCCACTGCGATGCAAGAACTCGAGAGGTTAATGTCCCGAATATTTCTCCACCCGGTGGAAAAAAACGTGCGAGATTAGTCTGCATCAAGAGCTGGTGATTAGAGAGCCGCTTACGTCCTTGAGGGCCGCGCAGACGGTGTCGGCGACGTCGTCGCGGGCGCGGAGGAGGAGGAGGCGGGAGCCGAGGCGGCGGAGGCGCGCGTCGAGGTCGGAGAGGCTCTCGAGGAGGAACCGCACGCGTGCGACACCGGCGCGCGCGGAGCCCGGGGACGGCGCGGCGGGCTCCGGGCGGAGGTACCGCGGGTCGAGCACGAACACCGGGTACAGCCGCACGGCGCCGCGCCTGGCGGCGTCCAGCGCCGGGTTGTCGTGCACGCGCAGCCCCTTCCGGAACCACACCATGACCGCCGTCGCGGCGTCCATCGCCGGCGGCGGGTTGGTTGATTTTGGTGTCGTACTGTCGTGGGAGCGCTCCTGCGAATTGGGGGAGTAGCAACTTGCAACCTGACGGTGGGGGAGGGGAAGAAAAGTGGGAGCCGTTGATTTGAGATCGGACGGCGGAGTTTTGAGCGGGAAGGGGTAACCGTAGCGGGTGGCGCCGGGAGTGGACACGTCGGTTTCTTCCTTGGCGGCTTCTCGTCCTCGTCGATCGGACGATCCGGTGTGTCGACTTTGTGAAAAGAATTCCATTTCAAAATTATAGGTTTTAACATATTTTTACCAGAAGCGAATTTTCTCAATGTTCTACAAACATTATTACTGAAACAACGTCGCACATGAATGCACTGTGGACTAGGTGCTAGCTGCAAAAGGTTCCTGTTCATGAGCACAACAATTTCACCATATAGAAATAGAAAAAACAATCAAGGCGAAAGATGTGTCTCGATCAAGTCCAATAAAAAGCACCACGATAGATTAACTCATTGAGTGCCACGGCGCACAAAATTACATCCAGAAAAACCGTGTTGCAAGTTTTACAAAACCATTCGCTAACCTCGAATTATGATTGTCTAGACATAATAGAACCAAATTAAGCATCCAGAACATGTAACATTTCTACAATGATAAAAAAGCATCTGGAGCACCTCAAAATGGCTTCTCTACCCATAACATCACAAACCCCAAGCTGCAATGCGGATGGATAGAGCCACGGGCAAAGCGAGTAAATAAAGTCTTTTCCTACTTCCCGGCAGAATCAGGGGAGCCATCTCCATAGGAAACCAAACCCTTCTTCCCTTCAGAACTGGCAGAGGGTGACCGGGACTTCTCATTACTGGCTCGCTTTGGGGACGGAGAAGCAAGCGGGGAGCGATCATGTCCTGCAGGTGGAGACCTTGATCTTGACCCAGACAGGCTCCTGCTCCTCGACATTGAGCGCGCAAGTTTCCCACCAGCAGGAGAGCGACTACGCACAGGACTCCTGCTGCGTCCACCTCCCCTTCCCCGGTCTCGATAAACAGGACTCCGTGAGATGCTTCGGCTCCTCCTCCTGTACCTGCTAGGCCTCCAGGGACAAACAAAACAGAATCATGGAATGGAACAACAAACTAGACTTAGGATACGCGTACCTACATATTTGGTTGAAGGATGATCTATAATAACAATACCGCAACTCACGTGTAAAAAATATGACCAGGTGATGAGAAATAAGCACAAAATTGTTGCATACTTGCATTTATTAATCAGACAATACAACAGTTAGTGTACCTTGGTGATGCTCTTCCTCTGAGTGGGCTACTTCTATACCGTCTAGGAGGTGATCGCTGACGAGAGCCTCGGTAACTCGTATGTCTATAAAAATAAATTAAGTAAAATTTTCAAAAATGAAAGAATAATAGAATTCAAAGGTTTAGTCAGTTACCTGTCACGATCACCTCTTCCACCATAGCGGAAGGAATGATCAGGAGAGGGTGATCGATATTGTCTTGCAAATGAGTAACGGTGAGTGAAACCCCGCCCCCTTCTTACGCGCTTTGACCCATCAGGAGAGGCACTCCTTGATGGGCTCCTACCACGATTCTGTGCAGGTGATATTGCCCTGCGAGATGGGCTAGCACTTCTGCTTACACTCCTGCGAGATCGACCACCTCTTACAGGGCTGATACTCCTTTTAGATAGTCTCGCTGGGCTCCTG
>KE373024.1:728938-739319 GCA_000418225.1 Zizania latifolia | reverse complement strand
CCCTCGCGAAGCGCGCCGAGATCGCGCTCGCGCTCCGCCGCCGCCGCCGCCTCGACCAGGCCACCACCGACCTCACCGAGGCCGTCCGCCTCAGCCCCGAGAACGCCCGCGCACACGCTCTGCTCGGCGAGTGTTACGAAAGGAAGGGCCTGGCCGCTGAGGCACGTGACGCTTTCAAGACCGCCGCGTCCATCGACCCATCACTCGCCACCGCACGCGAAGCTCTCCGCCGGAGAGATGGTAGCGATGATGGCGTTGAAAGTGACTGAAGTAAGCTGTCTTACAATCTCAATTCCTGTACTGAAATCGTGCTGCTTGCAAGATACTATTCAGGGACAGATCATAGCTTGTTATTAGAGCATATCTTGCAAGCATGTAGATGTTAGTTTGAACAGAAGTCTTCAAAATGTATGCAAATGACCTTGCGCTTAGAACTTTATTACAGACCGAACTACTTGTACAATGGTAACAAGAACTTAGTGTTCAGATTTCTCATTGCCTATCTTGGTTAATTTTGACCAAAAGATGTATCTTTCGTTTCATTGCAGGAACCTGCTGATGGGTGAACATTTCTAACTCTTGCCGTTTATCTGGGGTGGAATGAACAATCCCCTGGAAGTTGAAGACCAGCAATGGTAAATGTGTAATATTATGTGACTTTTTCTGTGGTCGGTTACCTTCAAACATATGTTACTTACCTCAGTCCTTTGTTGTATATTAATGGATATGCAGATTTAGTATAATGGAAAATTTATAATTCAGTTGTTGGTTGCTATGCTGTTACCTACTATGGATTCAGCTCAGATGTGCTATCTGTTTTTTATGTACTCCCATACCCTTCTTATTTTAGCCCAGATCCTACAATGGTTGAATGCTTGCAAAAGTTAAACTTATGTATTTCTAATATGCCTTGTTTCCTTTTCTAAAATTTGTTTTTTGGGGTAGTTTGACATTCAACACCAAGATGCTTTGCAGCAAGCAATGAGCTTCTATAGTCATAATCCATCTTCAGGCCATAACAAGGGCTGCACTCCTCAAATATAGGGAAATGCTATAATCCCATATTTTGAGGTAGCTTATCAGCTCAGTACACATTTCATTATCCAAAAATGAAAAGTATATTAACCATGAGAGAGAAAATGGAATAAACAAAAGATGGTAGGAATCATAGTTGTTATGGCGTCACCATATCGTCGATATATCACTGTGGCATTTTTTTGCACATCGCCACGGGGATGCCACGGCGCAAATGTTTGTGGCGACTACCATATGCCCGTGGCGCCTCTCTGGCATCCTATGGCACCCGCGATGGACATGGTGGGCGCCATAGAGACTGGGGTGGTGGGGTTAGGGTGGGGCACTGGGGTTGCCACGGGTCCCAAGTCATACCTCTTTCTCTTTCTCTTTCTCTACTTATCCGAGTCATGAGAACCTCTAGCTGCCCGCCGCCCACACCCTCCCTGCCCGCCCGGACTGAAGGAGCCACCGCCGCTGCCTTCAGCCAGGAATACTTGCCAAGAGGGCCCAGTAGGAGCCTAGGAGGTTAGCAAAAGTTCTGTTAGTGTACTAGCTTTCTGGTGCAAAATTTAAGCTCCCACATTTACCTAGTTTCTGACTTGATTATCCCTGAAAATGTACTAGCTTTGGTGAATAGAAGAGAAGAGGGGAACTTATGTTAGTGTTAATTTCTGTTAGGGAGTTCTGTTTGTGTTAGGAAATAGGAACTTATCATTTTCAATACTTTTGAATTCTGTTAGGGAGATCCAATACTTTGGCTGTAGCATGTAGGTTGCCATGAATAACTACTTAGTTGTGTACATGCCCTAGTGTATTTGGTTATTTGCCATGCCAATGTGTCTATAGCATCGTCACACTGTGCGCCATAGGTGATGTAAAAGTGTGAAGGTGGTGTGCTGCCACGCTTTGCCACACCACCATAACAACCTTGGAAGGAATGGAAGGGAAATAACACCACACAGAAAGTACTGCAGGAATAAAAACCATGACTCAGACACTCAGTAACAACTCACCCAGTCAGAAAGGCTGAAATATTAGCTGGGAGTATGGGATACAAAATGACCACTACACCCCTTTTAACTGAAGTATCAGTGGCCTGCCAACAAATAAACATCCCAACTCCTTTGTGTAGGGACCCATCAGCACTCATCTGAACACTACTTGGAGTATCTAAACATTTGTGGTATTGCACTTTGATTTGAAACATCAAACACAAAAACAATTGCATTGTTAAGCTTGTTCAGCAGAAAGTCTGGAATTCTGAAACTTTTGAAGGCAGTAATCTAAAGATCAATGAGAACGGCCTAAATAGGGGGAAATCATTCTATTCATTTATTTATACTCTTCTCCATCTAGTCATAGGTGCCAATTCAATCCAAAGTAAATTAAGCAGGAGAAGCTCAAACTCGTATAGCTAAGTATCGAGTCATCAGTTTTTTCAATGACATGTTGGACCTGGTATGCATGTGAATATTTTTATCTGCTTATTGTTGTGATATGTTATGTTCATACAATCGTACTCGATGGTAGTTTTGTGACTGACAGATCTGGAACAACCATTTGCTTGGTGTCTTGAAGACTGGATCAACAATATTGATAATGTCACAGGGAATTGCATTGAAAGATGTTTCTACAGCAATCACTAATCTATCTCTACAACTGTTGGGCAACAAATAGCTAATTGTATCTTGGATACATGGTAGTAATGGATGCGCAGTTTGACAAATAATGGAGTGTTTGTTTTCTCTCCATCCTGATAGTTGTGTTTTAAATGTGAATCATTTCTACCCTCTCAGCTTCCTCTTGTCTTGTCCTCATCTCCACTTTGACCAATGTTGCAAGGGCTATTCCCATTTGATCCTATTCACCTCATATATATTGGTATGTATCCATCTTATTCTCCTTGGTTGAGAAGAGATTGAAACATTTGCGCATGTCAGGTATGAATCTGGTTGCTTTCCACTTAACTAAGCATACCACCAAAGTGCACTGTTAGGCAGCATTTTTGAGTCCCTGCATGCTTATATGCATCCTTCCAGCATTCAAAAGGCAAGGCAGTTTATATCTACATTATTTACCATGGTCAAAGTTGATTGATCTTCTTGGACAGTAATGCTGCAAACCGCAGGCACAGGACAAGCACCAAGCTTGCTGCCAATCCAGGAAACTGACCCAGAGTATAACACATGATAGTCAGAGCTGAATCAGATAGGTTGCATTGTGTCAACACCAGACTGTAACTGCTTAATCATTTCGATGTGGCATGTCCAGTGTTGTGTTAGCAAAAGACTGCAGGTATGGTCAGGTAAATTGTTGTTATACCACATCAAATTCTTCCTGGTTGATGGTTACCGCGGTTGTGGTGTGTTTAGTTGGTCCGATCTTTCAGTGAGTTAAGATAACTTCGATTAAAAGGAGATGATGTTGACGATCTGACTACAAACGTACGAGACGTTTGTGTTACACTTTAGCGATTGATACACCAACTCCAAAGGTTGTTGATCTTATCGGTGATCAACCTTATTCCTACAAGCAATCGAAGAACGAGCAAGAACAAGATAAAGGAGAAACTATATGAAATACGCACAAAAGGATAGTTGGGGTTCTGAAACGAGAGACCAGTGATCTAATCGATCACGGGTTTATACGGAAAAGTAGCATTGGCTAAACTTTAATCTAATCAAAACCTATCTATAACTGAGGTCTCTGGGGGTATTTATAGCTCCAGGGATGTCACCCAATACATGAAAACTTTTTACATATGGAATCCTAGCTTTCCAACAAGTATCCGAACTTTTCATTATTTGGCGAAGGAATTCCAAAGTTATGGCGCTTTTGATTTCACATGTTTGATTCTGATGCGACAAGTCTGTTCTGGTTCTTTTCTTGTTGTTATTTGGCATGATAAGACATGCTTAGAGTGTTTCCAAATCCTGAGTTGGTCTCTAATCAACTTTCATGATAATACATGAGTTCCATATGTATGTATCCCTTGTTTTGATCCATATAAGTATTTTTTAAACTGAAAATGAACGTATCTCATGGTGTAGCATTTATGGTTTAAATATGTAAAAAGTAAATCTAACGTAAAAAGCATGTACCTTAGTTTATTTGCTTATAATCATGGTCCTATCTCAGCTAGTGATAACATCATCCCTGGTTGCCATGGTTTTAGCGTTTTTACTGATTTGGACTGGCTCTAAGACGGTAGATAATAGACGATCTTGATAAACAATTTTAAAATAATATTTTTGATAATTTATATATAAAGTTACGAAGAAATTATCATATTTAAGAGTTTGAAATACGTGCCATGTTGTAATCCGGGCCAATAATCGGCCTGATCTGAAACAACAAACATGTACATCTTTAGCGGAAAATATAAAAGTTGTTTATTACAAAGATCAGGCGATTTTTCAATGTATGATCCAAACGTCTACGATGTTATGACCAAATATGTCATAGTCAGCCAAAACAACTATCCCTTATCACTGAAATTTTATAGTAATAAAACATGAGGATACTTTATTTTTGAGAAAATTTTGTATATATCACTGAAAGTTTACCGGTTTTCATATATACCATTAAAAATTTACTGTTTTTATATATGCTATTGCTTTATTTTTTTCATATATGTTATTGTTGTTAGTTTCAACGTTAGTTTTTTTTCTAAATGCCAAAACTGTTCTCAGCTTACAAAGCTAGCTAGCTTGTTTTGCTCCTGACCAGTCTTAATTGCGCTGGATTGAATGAGTGATTGGTACGCGCGTGCTGGCTAGAGTGAGCGCTAGTTAATCATGAAGCTTAAATCATCCTTGATTTTTAGTGAAATGATGACAATTTTATTATTTAGAAAAAACTAATAGTAATAGTATATATTTTAAAAAAATTAAAACAGTAATATATATAAAAACAATAAATTTTTAAGAAAACATATATGAACTATCAGTGATATATATGGATGGATTTTTCTCGTTATTTTTCTTCGCGTATCAGCCCAGGAGGGACGTGGACGTCGATCACCCGATGGACGGTCCAGATCATGACATGACCCGCCGGATCATTACCCAAACACTTGTCTTGTCACACCATCCAGATGGGGCCACACGTGTCCCACCTGTCAGTGAAACCCGCGGCACATCAAGGCCCCGTACCCGGAACACTTGCCTGCACGAAAGGCAAGGCACGGCGACGGCGACGCGCAGCCGCCGACACGTGGGCCCCCCCGGGACGCGGCCCTTTGATCCACCCGCCCGCCCGCCTCGACGTCGGTGCCCGTGAGCCTCCCCTCTCCCCCCATCCATCTCGTAGCCGAGACGAGACGATCACACGAACACGAGGGAGAAAAAAAACCCTAAAAACCACCGCTAGATCAAGAGGTATTCAGATTTTGATTTCTCTCCTTAAATCTCACCCGTTTCATTTTGTTGATTCTCTCTCGCCGCCGCCTTCTCCTCCTGACGAGATCGCTTTCGCAGTTTCGCTCCAGCCCGCCGCCGCCGCAGGGGAGAGGGGTCGTGGGAGCGGAACCCACGGAGACCAGGTGCGCGACCTCCTCCTGTCGCTCGGATTGTTTCGTTCCACGCGTTTTGGATTCCTTGCTGTGCTCGTACTCTGCTTTTTTTAATCGAGTTCCTGTTCGCGGAGACGGATGGATCGGTTGATCGATACGGGGCGGCCGGGGTGGAATGGTGGATCGAGGGCTAGGTTTGTGCATTCCGGCGTCTCTCTCCTCTGCCTCCGTATGTTGTCCCCCGTCTGTGTGCCGAATTTTGCTAGCCCGTCTCGTTCGCGCGGTAGGGGTTGGGAGGGCGCGGCCGTCGATGGTGCGTCGCGCCAAGATTCGTGCCGCCGCTGATCGTTCGACAGCTGCTGCATCCGATTCGATGCGAGTAGGACACTACGAGCAGGGTGAAGTGGGGCTGTGTGCCTGTGTTATGTGTTCGTAGTGTGCTCTGAGTTTTTTTAGGCTTTTGCAGATTGTCTTATTTGGTGATCTTGGACTGTTGCCCCGTTTTGGCTTTTCTTGTTTGGCTCTTAGGATATAATAATATTGTGTGCTGTACGAAAATGTGATATTAAAGATGAATTTGATTAAAATAGTTTTATGAAACAGCGGTAAATTCCTTTCGAGCATTTTAAACCAGGGCATGTGGGATGGGGACTGCCCTGCCGACGCGCAGCGCTCAGTTCGTCTGCGTCATTTGCTATCATCTGTGCACTGTTCATGATACAAACCACCCGCTGACTGCGTATGCTTTGGTGCCCTCTGACGGGCTAACCTAAAGTGAATTAGTTCTTTAGTTCATCTCCATGATGCAATGCAGTGCACCGCATCGATTGTATACAAGAAAGCTGGTCATCAGCCAAACTGGGTTGGCTAACTTTCACCTTGTCGAGGCCGGATTACGTCATCAAGAAACTATAGGAGATTAGGAGTGCATGCAAGTGTGATGAATCAATACACCACACATGCAATGGAATCTATTTGTACTCAAGGTGTGTGCAACCAACTTATAACAATACAATTAAAGTTCGTGTCCTGTAGTGCTGCTCTGTCTTATGTAGATGCTTTCATCCTGGCCCATACGTGTGCCTACCCACTGCTATGTGGGTCAGGGCACAGGGACAGGGCACTTAAAAGCTAGCTAAACCAGATCAGTTCTTGTGCATTTCTTGTCAGTGAGGTAGCAGAGTGCATGAACAAGTAGAAACCGGTGAGCTCCACAATTTTTTTCAGTACTATTTGGAATCCTACAGACCAAGATGCCCCATGCAAGATTGCAAGTGCAACTAATCATTCAGTTTCTCGGAGTAAGAGGATACTTAAAGCCTTAAACCAATGTTTGCAAAAGCGAGGACTTATTATTAAATTTTATGCTTGGGACATCATATGGTTGTTTATGACCGTTTGACTATTCTGCGAACTGAGCTCCAATACGTCAGGGTGGTGCCGAATGGCATGAATCATGTTCAACTAGCGTTTATACATATTTCATAATTCATATCCATAAGTCCATAACAAATTATCCTTGTCCGAATAGGATACTAGTGTGTAGATGATAGAATTTGTATTTCTATGGTCAGAAGTAGCTTAATTCCTCAAGGCTGTATAAATGGGGATTTCATCATATGCCACCCCTGGGGTCACGTGCCATAGACACGTGGGTGTCAAATGATGAATTGCATTTTCTTATATATATACATTTTTTAATAAGAAAAAATACATTGAAAAGACTTGTGTGGCTGTATACAATCATAAACTTTAGTACTTAACAGATCCTACCAAGTCTTGATTCTAAATCATATGAATAACGACCCTAGAGATAAGTCGAAATTTGAAATCACATTATGCTACATATAGTCGAACAGTTATATGGATTTTTAGTTAGTATCAGTTTATACCTAGTACTTTTCTATATAAAACTTAGGTATTTTGACCGTACCAGTCAAACAAGTACTTACTAGGACCGTGGGACTTATGCTGAAGATTTATGGTGTTCTATCAGTACTTCAGTAGTCCTCATACTAGTTTTAGTATGCTTGTTAACTCAAAAGCTAAAAGCCTGGGCTGTTCTTCTTGGTTGTGCAAAAGCAGAGAATCAAAGCATGTTAGGTTATCAAGTGATCACTTCCTTTGGAGTTTGGTCATGGTCATGCATGGAAGCACTTCCCTAGGAGAGAATCCAAGCTAGCTTTTGGCCCCCTCAGTTTTTTCCCAACGACTCCATGATTTGTATTTGTTTCTGCTTTCACTTCACCCAAGAGAATGGAATGGAAGAGAAGGCATATCATCGTATGGTTTTGAAACCTACATATCCCCTCCTGGCATCTATTGCCATTCTACTACCACTGCTACTAGTATGCTACTAGTAAGACCATATTTATTTCCACTTAAGATTATAATAAGCTAAAAGTTCAAAGCGGAAACAATAAGATTATATTATTATGCTAAATTATTATAATCTCAAGCTCATATTACTACTAACTGCAATCCAAAATATAAGGCGCTCATGTTTTTAGGAAAGTTAACATTTATAATTTTGACAACTAAGGTAAAAACATTTAGGTTTAGTATTATGCATATCATACAGTTATTTGAAAATACTTTTATATGTTATTATCTTAATAGTTATTGACGATATACAGGAAACTAACTAATAGTTAACATTCCATGTTAAAGACCGTGTAAAAAACTTATATACCTTATTTTTTAGTTTTTTTTTTGAAAAACAAACTAGAGAATCGCTGCTATGCATTAAGTAGGAGTGAAAAAGGCAAGAAAGCCTAGAGATTACAGAAGATCAGATACAACCAGCTGAAATACATCGGAGAAGAAAAAAAAAAGGGGAAGATACAAGGCGAGGGAGCAATTAGAGCCCTCTCGCGAGAGAAAAAAATTCAAAATCTGCTACAATTAAGTTTGATACTGTTGAGGTCGGATTGAAGGAGGATTGAAAAAATCTAGCATTGCGCTCTTTCCACACATGCCACCAGGCGTAGATTATTAGGCCATTGAATTTTTTCCGCTCGAACTGTGGAATTCTTTTTGCCGCCTTGTTCCACCAAAGAAGAAAGCTTCCAGCCGAAGCCAACGAAGGAAGGGTGGGGAAACTATATCTCTGAAGAACTTCGGTCCAGACCAATTGCCAATAACGTAGATTATAATATCATAAGCTATGAAAAGGAGCTTATTTTAGTTTATGAATTGACTTTTTTACTATAGTGTCTATGAAACTTGAGGGAAATTACCCACCAATTGCCACTCACCTACCCCTGTTCCACTAAAAAAAGTTTTGGGATATTGTAGACTTTAGCAATCCAAACACAATAATCTAGGACAAATAATTTAGAATACCAAACAATTCACAACATATTTTCCACCAATTTATTATAAGCTAGCTTATATAATCTACCACTTATAAGTTGACTTATAATAATCTTAAGTGGAACCAAACAAAACCTTAGTATAGTACAATAACATAAGAGGAAATATAGATAAAAATGAAAGTAAATCCACTGATGTAAAGCCTCAGTCTCAAGGATGAGCACGAGTAAAGGGACAAGGGAAACTACACAGGAGATGCAAAACACAATAAAAAACAAAAGGAAGGTGAAAAGAAATCTAAAGAGGGTGGTCAATGCCACCCTCGAAGACTCCTGCCGCTTGATTTTTATTTCTTTATTGAAATTCATGCTTTCTTATCATCTATGCATCAAACCTCTCTATTTGCTTTCTGCCATGAATCGTGTTCATGTTGCTCTACACATTCAGGCTTAATTAAGATGAGATCTTTCTCTGTATTCGGAAATTCCTTCTCGATTTTTGCTCTTATTAAAAAAGATAAAACCAATTGCTCAACACTTACAGCTTAACAATCCATTATCTCTAGTGTTCCCTTTTCTTTCACTTATCCCCTACAACTTACATCCGCATATTGTGATATTGTACAGCAGTATAACTATCTGTCAGAATACTTTGGGCTTAATTAGACAAAATACACCCCTCTATCATGGTTATGGCTGGAAGCTACTATTTTTAGCAAATTTGAGCAAAGTTGTGTTTCATTATAGATCTCCTTATTGTTGATAAGAGAGGTAACATAGGGGGCCCAAAGAGACGCTTGATTTCCTGAAAGGTTCTGAGGATGTCCTCGAAACAAATACCTCAGTTAATTGACTGAGCAAAATGCAGCAAGTGACTGATAGTTATGTCACTCATATCATCATAAGAACTGTAATAATGCAGTCACTCTTATCATCATAAGAACTGTAATAATGACTCCCAATCTCAGAATAAAGCTTATCCACTGTGAAGTCCTCTCTGAAGAAAAAGTTTCATTTGGTAGATTTAACTTAGTTGCGGTGATACTTCTTTCATGATTTCACTAGGGTCAGTTTCGCTTTGTCACTTGCACATCATGTCATTTCCATGTAGACGTTCACCTTGTAGATAAGTTGGTGAAAGCTTTACGCCCTTTCTCTCGTTGCATCTCGAATATTCACCTAGGCTATATGGTCATCAGTTCACCGTATTCATGCTTGTTCCTTCTTATCCAAAATTTATCAAGTATATTTGTAGTCTGCCTGAGAAAAAAAAAGGCACACCTCGTTGGAGCTTTTGCTTGATATCTTTTATTTTCATCTGTGCTGATATCTGTTTCTGCAGTCCTAGTGAATAGGGATAGAAAATGCTTTAGCCAATTGATTATGTTTACATCAGAGCTATGTCTAAATTATTATCACCTGCTGAAGTGATTTTTCTAGTTTAAATAAAATATTCGATGCTATACTATGAGATGGTTGAGTTACTATTTTTGCGGAGAATTTCATCAGATACGGTTTTAGGCTTGAGCTGATGTGA
>KE373024.1:680594-690713 GCA_000418225.1 Zizania latifolia | reverse complement strand
TAATGAGTTTAATGTTTTATAACGAAATAAATAACTAATATTCAATTTAGTACATTAAATTATTTATAATTATATAATTTTTTAACATAAGTTGTAATTTTTAAATTTTTATTCATTACTTTGAATTGTTTTCAATGTAACATATGATTTTTTTTGTTAAACTGATCGTAATATTGTGATTGTTATTTTATAAATAATTATATAATTTTTTAATATAAGTTGTAATTTATAAATTTTTATTCATTACTTTGAATTGTTTTCAATGTAACATATGATTTTTTTTGTTAAACTGATCGTAATATTGTGATTGTTATTTTATAAATTTTTATGTAATATTTTCGATTTTGTTGTATTTTTTAAAAATCTTATTATATATGATACTTAAATTATTATCGTACAATGTTATATAACTTGTAATTTTTTGTTGTAAGTTTATTTTATTTTTTATATTTTATTTTTTTTTAAATGTAATTGTTTCGAATTTATTTTTATGCAACTACGTGGCCAATTATTTATTAGTTCAATATCCACATATTTATATTTCGAATTAATAAAAAAAAATTTGGCAGTGTTGTATGTTAACGTAATATATTGTAAGTTTTTCAAATATGTTGTAAGTTAGCCCAACCCGTAAAACCCCTTATCTAACCATGTGTTATGTAATATTTCAGATTTTGTCGTATTTTTTAAAAATCTTATTATATATGATACTTAAATTATTATTATACAATGTTACATAACTTTTAATTTTTTGTTATAAGTTTATTTAATTTTTTTTAAATGTAATTGTTTCAAATTTATTTTTATGGAACTACGTAGCCAATTATTTCTAACTATTAGTTCAATATCAACCATATTTATATTTTGAATTAATAAATTTTGTTATTTTTTTGGCAGTGTTGTAAGTTAATGTAATATATTGTAAGTTTTTCAAATATGTTGTAAGCTGGCCCCACCCGTAAAACCTCCTATCTAACCACGTGCCCGCAAAAAAAATAAAAAAAAATCCTTATTGGGCCCATTTGCCCATTTGGGCTCATTCGCAAGGCCCACTAGTGTTCTTTTAGGCCGACAGTTGACTTTTCTGTTTTTGCCGTTGATTTTTGACTGTGCAGAGAAGATTTCATGCAGGACCGCGTGGAAAAGAAAAATCGCGTGGTAGCGCACGTATAGTTCACTGTCTTTCTTTTCTGTTTGGTCCGTTGATCTAATGGACTTAATTATAGAGTAGATCTGAGGCTTTGAGGCTTCATCAGTTAAGGAACCTGCGAAGGTACCTTCGCAGGTTAGCCTCCCAATAATTATTATAAATATCGTGTGTGCTTAGATATTCCATGTTGGTTTTGCTTAGTCAAAAGCACCCGCGACGGTAGTGAAGGGAAATCCCAGGAGGCCACCTGCTCTGCTCTGCTTGATCGCGAAATCTGAAAATTCTACACAGAAAAAAGACTCGCCGCAGAAGAGGTAGGTGTGTGTGGCCGCAACCGCCGCCGCCGGCGCTGGTGCTTTTGTCAGGCTCAAGTTTCCCGGTGATTCCGCTTTCCACTAATAGTTAGTTCTTTTTGGTCTTCGACGAATTCATCTAAGCATTGGTTGGAGCATGAGCTGTCGCGGCTCGATTTTGTGCAAATTGTGCCTCGGTTTGGTTGATTCGTCCGTCGAGGTGGTGGTGGAGTTTCGGGTGTGAGGCGGTGGGTTGTTGACAATTGACATCGAGGCTGACAGGGGAAGGGAGGAAATTTTCTGGAGGCGTGTGGCGGCGATCTGGATCATGCACGCCATGTGTTTGTTGGATTGCGGCAGACAAAACTCAGTCTTGAATTCTTGCAAGAAAGAGCAGAGTTGCCTTGCTGCTGTGGTTTGATTTGGGGGCGGAGCTGCTGCCAGGTTCTTGATTTGAGGCGAAGCCATGGACGTCGTGGGTGTTCTTGCCTCGGCGACCCAGTTGGTGTCCGCGATGCTCTCCGCCGTCGGAGCGCTGGAGCAGGCGGCCTCGGACTTCGCCGATGCTCCCAGGAGACTCCAGGTTCTTGAGGATTTCGTGTCCGACCTTGAGCAGTTAATGCAGCAAGCGAAGCAGAAGAACGCGAGCAAAATCCACGCCCCGCAGCTCGAGCGTCAGTTTCAGAGCCTAAGCAGGCTCATAGACCAGCTCCATGGCAACATCAAGAAGGCGAGGCGTGTCTTGAAGAAGGGCAGAGGGAAGGGCTTGGCCAGGGTGGTGTGGAGCTCGATGGTAGGGGACCCTATGATGAAGTATGTTCAGCAAATCAGGGATGATCTCACCTGGTGGCTGGAGTTACAGAAGCTGACAGAGAGTGTCGGAAATGCCATAGCATCTACAGCTAATAGTACACCGTCCTTGTTGAGAGTCAAGTCGGAGCATGGCTATCCAGTGTCAAAGAAGTGTAACTATGTCAGGAAGCTACTTGAGAAGGATGGTAATCATCGAGTTGTCCTGATTGTCGGGCTATCTGGTATCGGGAAGTCGTGTCTCGCTCGACAAATAGCTTCTGACCCGCCTGGTAATTTCATGGATGGTGCAATTGAGCTTAGTTTTGGGCGGTGGTGCAGTAGAGCAGCATGTAATGGAAGTAGGAATGAATACCACAAGCGTCTTGTTCGGAAAATGTGTACATTCCTAGTGCAGATTGGTTCCATGGACGTCGATGAGGACATGGGCAAAGATCTTGAAGATGTCTGCTGCTTGCTTCAGACTGCATTGGTAGGAAGGAGCATGCTGATCCTACTTGATGATGTCTGGGAGCAAGACATAGTTGATCGTTTCACAAAGCTATATGACAATGATTGCCGGTATCTCGTGACAACAAGGGATGAGGCAGTTTACGAGATTGCAGAGGTTGAAAAGGTGGAAATATCCAAAGATGACATCAAGGAAATTGGCAGGGACATTCTTCTTTACCATAGTCTTCATAGTGTCGAAGAGCTTCCGGTATACTCGACTATTTGCATTTCTATGCTTAATTAATACTCCTTTACTTTACCATATGGTAGTTTTAGCTGACGAATTTGTTTTAGGCCTAGTTTGGCATGCTGGGATCCCGGCCCATTCCACGTGGATGGGCCAGGATCCTCGGCTGCCAAACTAGCCCTTATATGTGTTCATTTCTTACTTTGATGAGAGCACCCTACAACTAAGGTATCATCCTTGTGATTATACATGTATTTACATTTCAACAATGATTTCATTAATCAACATCACGTTTAACATGTCAAATACACACAGTACAGTAGGGAAAATATTGTATTCATGTGGGTTTACTTAGAGTTATTAGTTATGCAGTTACGCTTGTATTTGGGGTACAGTACATGTTCAGTATGTAATTTAGAATTTCTTAAGACCAAGTTTTATGGATTTGGATGGTTAACGTTCCTATACTTTACAGCCTGTTGCGGATGACTTGTTGGACCGTTGCGGCCATCATCCCCTTACAGTTGCTGTCATGGGCAAGGCTCTCAGGAAGGAGACTAGAGTGGAAAAATGGGAGCAAGCAATATCCAACCTTTCCAAATATGCAACTTGTGCACCTGGGCCAGTTTCATATGTGAATGAGAAAGAAGTGGAAACCACATTGACCATCTTTGGCTCTTTTGAGTTCAGCTTAGAAGCAATGCCCGAAAATTCAAGAAGGTTTTTCATGGTGCTTGCAGCTATCTCATGGGAAGAACCTGTTCCAGAGGCCTGCCTCGAATCCATGTGGTCTGCACTAATGCAGGACAGTTTGTTTCCCATCGTAGTCTCAAAACTAGTGGAAGGCTCACTCATCATCAAACTGGAAGACCAATCGATGTATCATATGCACGACATGGTTTCGCTTTACCTTGAGAATAAAACAGATGATGCTGTCCATACTCTTTTGATCAATTCATTTCCTGAATTTGCTGCATTGGTGGCTCCTTGGTTTATCATTTTTGGAAAAGAGAGTGCGAAAGAGGCAGCTGAAAAGAAGATGAGATCATTCTTTTCTTTGCTAGAGTTCATGGCGATTGAGATTTTACTGGGAAGCACCACCCAAGCTCTCATGGCATGCAAATCCATATCTGAATTTGAGGCTAGCAGGCTTGCCTTCAGCAAAATACTTTGTCCTCGAATAGCAGAGCTAATTTCTGTTGGGTCACCATCTCTCATTGTTGCTGTCACCAAATCTATTACAGTCATCTTTTTCCAAGGAGATTATGCGGACCTTGCCCAGTCTCTTGAAACAGCAGGTTCTGTGGACAAATTAATTCATGTTCTTCGTGGCTGTGAAGATACTTCTACTCTAGCCAACGTCTCTACTGTTCTTGCCAAGATATCTGAGCATGTTGATACTATAACTGCTGATGAAATTTTGTCAACCATTCCTATGGAACGAATTGCAAAATTACTATCCCCTGAGAATGAGGAGTGGCATGAAATTGTGTTTACAACTCTGTCATCTTTGACAAAGGTGGGAAAGTTAAAGGCTGTTGAGACAATGATCGAATCAGGAATTGACAAGAAGCTTCTTGTTCTTCTAGGCAGTGGTTCTGAGATCTCACAGCATCATGCAATTATCATGCTAAAAACATTTTGTGAGCTTGGTGCGCCACTTCAGGGATGCATGGGACCTGGTGTGTTGATTCATTTGCCATGGCATGCTCGGCTCGGCTTGGAGAGATTTGTTTTATTTGATCAAAATGTACCTCCATCACCAAAGACTCAACAATCTTTTGAGATGATTCTTCACAAGATCCTACAGAGAGACAACAAAGAAAACATTGAAGCGATTCAAGGTTTATTACCCCTTGCTGAGAGGGCTAATGATTCAAGGGTGCAAGATCTCCTTTTGGGAAGCAATCTGTCAGATAGGTTAGCATTGCTGCTACAACGGAGAGATATTGAAAGCAACCAAGTGAGGTCTCACACTGCCTTTCTGGTTATGAAATTAACCTGCACTGGAGGAGAGCCATATGTCCGTAGGTTCTTAGAGACTAACATTGTTCATGAACTAATTGACATGATTCAGAGCAACATCAATGATCTCCAGGATTCAGCATACTATGCCCTTCACCAGATTATCTTTGCAAAGGGAGGATCACTTGTCTTGCAGAGATTTCTACAAGTAGGGACTATAGAAAAATTGGTAAATTTTCTTGACCGCAGAAGTATGAAGACAAAGGAACTCACAACACAACTTCTGGTAGACATTGCGATGGTTGGGACCAAACCTTGCATCGAAAGAATGCTCTCCTCTCAAATCATTGAGAAATTTGTTGCCCTCGAGAAAGCAGGTGGGTCTTTCAGTGGCACCGTATCAAGATATATCCAGGGGCTGAACTTGTCCGAGAACATACAGACTGCTGAGAGAGCAGTCATGAAGCAACAAATTCTGAGGAAAGTGAGATCTGCAGTAAGAGGTCATAATCTGGAGGCAAGTCTAGTTGCCTCTGTGGAGGCTTGTGTTTCTGAAAAAGGAGCCAGCAGCAGCAGGAGGAAAAGGTAGCATTTCTTTTCTGCAAAATGCAGCAACTTGAAATATATATAGACCTGATGGGTGTCGATTGCAAATTCAGATAATATTACTCGCTAGTAATCCAATAATGAGATTTATTCACAGGTTTGACTTTACAAGGTGTAATCTTTGGGTCTTGGACTTTGTTACATTCTTGGTTGGGATTTTAGCAGTGACAATCCAAAGAATTGTAAACGCCAACAAACCAAATTAGACCTGAAGAAGATCCATGTGTATGCATTACTGTCCAGAAACCTAATCTGATGCAGTCAGATGATACTGAAATATCCAGGACTGGTTGTATGTTATGTTGCCCATCATTCTTTTAGTGCACCATTGTAACTATTTCACGGTGTCAGTCATAGTTATTTGAGCGGTAAGACGATACTAGGCCCTCGACTAATTTTTTTACCTTGACGACTTACAAAATGAAAGAAAGGGAGAAAGTCAGAATGTATGACAAAATTGCACCCAGCAGCCATTTCATTGTATAAACGTCCACTTCTCTTCTCTTCCTTGCTCTCTTCTCTTCTTTGTGGTATCCTTCTCTCCTTAACTTTCCTCAATTTCACTATATAATTCAGCACTGTTGGGCCTGTATTGTATTACAGTGGTATTGATCAGGGCAACCAGATAAGTTTTTCAGCCTGCATCTGTTCTCTCCAGCTAATTAATCCAACTCTAGCTAACAGCCCACGTGCCGAATTTTCTTTACCCCACGTGTACAGGCACATGTGGTAATTTTGAATGGCCCATAAAAACTTATGCACGAATCTCAATGTGAACCGGGCAACCGGAGATTAACCCCCTTGAAGAGAGAACATCTCTACATGAATATAGTGATCACTTATTTGCATGATGTGGAGGTATTTGCAGGTCTAAATCAACGTTAGTTGTGCCAGAAACAAACGCTATACTAAATTGGTTGTCTCTTTTAGATGAGTAAGTTGCATATGATGTGGAAGTACTTGTAGGTCTAAATCAGGGGTAGTTGTGCCATAGACAAACGCTGAACTAAATCAATTGTCTTCTTTCACGTGAGTTAGTTGCATATGATGTGAAAGTATTTATAGTTCTAAATCAGCGATAGTTGTGCCAGAGACAAATGCTAAACTAAATCAGCTGTCTTCTTTCAGATGAGTTAGTTGCATGAAATTGCATATTATATTGTTATAGTTGCTGAGCAATATAAGGTGACCTAGACATTTAGTTGGAGAATCTTTTAGGTACTTTCTATTGACAGTAGAATTAATATATACTCCTTCTTTATCAAAATAAAGCATATTTTAGAGTTCAAAATTTATTTCAAATATAGTAAGCTAGTACACATAAAAGATCATATTTACCTTTAAAGCACCCATACCACCCTTAGAATTTATTACTTATTATTCTACCTAACTACTAGCTTATATTCACTCACCCTGAGAAGAATATTATGGTCTTTTTTACATCTCCTTAGTACATACGTCTAAATCCAAGGTTGCTATATTTCAAGATGGGGAGATTACCTTGCATTTTATTATCGTCATTAAAGACCAAATTTGTATATGTTATTGGCCAAAACGATGATAATATGCTTTTTTCAATAAAAAGAATGTAAAATCAAATTCATCAAATTTAAATGGAAATAAGCATATGAATAAAAGCCCAAAATATAGATTGAAAAACACAATATTACCCTTTTAAATCGTTGGGTATGATCACTTCTATGGGTAATATACTATTATCAGCAGAGAGGCATAAATGTCCTTGTGTGATTTATTTAAATCAAATCGAGAATTTAACCGTCTTCTTAAAAAAAGTTGTATCCAACCAGGGTTCTCCTTATCGGTCAGTTACATGTAACCTACCCGTAAGTTAAAGCGAATTAGAAATATTTAAAATTTGAATCTGAAATTTTTTTGAACAAAATCTAAAAATCCTATAAACATTAGATGATTTTTGATGATTTTTAGTGAAATTTATTTTAAAAAATATTTTTAAATTCACAGAATTATGAACAAAAAAGATCGGTAAAAAGAAAAAAAGAAAAATGGCCTGACCTAATAGCCCGCCATAGCAAGATTTTTTTGGCTTTTTTCACAAAAATGGCATTACTACATTTGTGATGTTCTATCATTTAATTCAACCAAAAAAACAACAAAAATCATATCAAATATTTTATCTTTGTATAACATTTTTAGAAAATCCTATTTTTTCTACATTTTCCACTTTTTAAATTTTATGATTTTTTTCTAAATTTTATATGATTTTTTCTATTTCTTTGCATTTTTAAAATTCAGTTGTTTTTGACACAAATCGATCGTTTATCGTTTCTAACCGATTGGTTCCCATTTAGTTCAACATATTGAGCTTCGGAGAGACGACATGCTAGAAAGTGTCTACCTTCTCTCATGATTCAGCGTCAATGGAAGATCACAAGATTTTATAGTTCACATGTGCTCTAAGTTTACTTGAGAGCATCTCTAACCAGCTTCTTATTTTTTCTTCCCTATGACTGAAAATAGGGACCTCGCTATCAAGATTTCATCTCTATTTCTTAAAGCACTACATCCAACTTCCTATATTTGGTTTCTTATATTTTATCTACCTATATTTTATTAATATTTCATAACTACCACTAACCAAATTTATAACTGATTCATATTTGAATAGCTAAATTTATAACTAATATATATGGTAACTACAATTTTACAATCTAGCCATGTTTTGCCGTTCAACGAATCAAAATTTCTATCAATTACATTAGAATTTACTAAAAAATATAATATTTGCAAACTGAAAATGGTTTAAATTGGTTGTTTGCTTCAACATATCAGCTCTCCCCATTGTCACAATTATAGACTCACCAAATCACCACCATAACTATAATCAAGAAGGCTAATGAAGCTATACCAACGTCCAAGATAAATTCACAGATGGGATAAATTCACAGATGGGATAGAGAGGCTTTTGACTACCTGGGTTTGAAGAGGAGGGTGGCTGAAATAGAGAGGAAGATGAGATAGGGAGAGAAATAGAGAGTTAGTTGGAGAGAGTTTTTATGGGTATTTTGCTAAAAAATATGATGAAGAGGGGGATAGAGGATTAGATGGAGATGTATATCTAACTTGTTAAGGGCGACAACTCCTCGGGTGCAGCTCTATGGAATGGAGCTAGCTCCGTCTATCAAATAAATACACTTTAATTTCATAACGTCATAAATAAAGACAAAGAAAAAAATATGGGTTGTTCATTTTATAACAGTGGAAGATTGATCGCTAAAGATATATATTAGAGCAAAAGTTATATGCGAAGTATAATTGTTTTTGTACTTTTATAAATAGAAATAATGTTATATAGTAAATGAAATTTTATATATAGTAGCACCGTGTAATTGCGTGGGAAATTCGGCGAGACGAAATTCTGATAATGAGAAAATTTGCAGTAGACGATCGAAAGTGCCATTTCAATCTTAATGATATTAATAATAATCTCGAATTGGATACAAATAAACAATATGATGAACATAAAAGTAAGTGGGCGATCTAGGCAGCATCATGTGCAATTTTGTTCAAGAAACTGTTCAGATTTTGATCCAACGAGCCGCCCTTTGCCATAGCCTCCTGCACCTTCGCCTTCCACGTCGCCGAGCTCGTCCTAATGGCGGCGGCCTTCTCCGAGTCCCCCATGACCATGCCCAAGCTTCGTATGAGCTCTTCCACCTCGAGAACCCTGTCGGCGGCGACAGTGGCGCGCACGCCGACGCCCCACTCGACGACGAGGCGCGCGTTCGTGTCCTGGTCGGACCACTGTGGCACGGCGACCACCGGCGTGCCGCACGACACGCTCTCCAGCGTCGAGTTCCACCCGCAGTGCGTCACGAAGCAGCCGACAGCCGGGTGGGAGAGCACGCGCACCTGGTCGCACCATTCCACCACCATGCCCTGCTCGGCGGCGAGGTCGCCGCCTGCGGCGTCGCTGTCTCGGCTGTCTTTGCGCACCACCCACAGGTACGGCCGCCCGCTGGCGGCGAGGCCTCGCCGCATCTCCTCCTTCTGACGCTTGCTCACCGCCGACATGCTCCCGAACGACACGTACACCACCGACCGTGTCGGCTTCGTGTCAAGCCACTCCATGTAGTCCTTCTCGTCGTGTTTGTACAGATCTCGCGCCGCGATGGGGGCGCCGCCGTTGCCGCCGTCGCCGACGAGTGACACGACTGCCGGACCGACGGGGATGATGTCCAGCTCAGGGAGGGAGGTGATGACGCTGGCCTCCAATGCCTCGACGGTGTTGACGAGCACCATCGGCTTCGCTCTCGTCTTGCTGCTGCTCCTCTCGATGTCCAGCTGCTGCACCGTCCTCCGGATGCCGAAGAACAACGCGGCGAGCGTGCCGTCCGTCTTGTTGGTGAAGAAGCTCGGGAGGTCTCGGATCGCCATCGGCGGGAGGCCCGGCATGGTCACCGCGAACTCCGGCTCGGCGGCATGCTCCGTGACGAGCTCCTCGTACCCGTGGAGGTAGTGGTAGTACACGGCGAGCATGGTGGCCGGCTGGATCCAGTACTGCACACAGGGGACGCCGCGCTCCCTGGCGACCTCGGCGGCCCAGTACATCCCGATGGCGTGGATGACGCGCGTCG
>KE373024.1:630513-650771 GCA_000418225.1 Zizania latifolia | reverse complement strand
CATCCTGGTGCTTTATATCTTCTTGGTGCTGTATATTTAACTGGAGACTGTGTTAAGAGGGACATAGCTTCGGCAATGTGGTGTTTCCATAGAGCTTCAGAAAAGGTAGTGATTTTTCACCTAGACTTGTAACTTGTTAGTGAATGAAAAATGGACTCGGAACTTGATTTCATCTACTTGTAGACGACATGAAGACATGAAGTTGATAAATGTTCTGTGGTCTGACCACTGTTTGCACTTTGCAGGGACATTCTGGAGCTGCCATTGCATATGGATCACTTCTGCTGAAAGGTTTGTATAGAAGTATCCCTCTAGTGAATATTTGTTATTTGACTCTCTAAAGCAAGTGATGAAGCTATGAATTCTGCCATTAAAAGTGATTTTATAATAGTTTGAAACAACTGGAAATATTCATGGTGTGATTGTTCAGGTGCCAAAGTACCTGAGGTCATTACCAGGTTCAACTCAGTTAAGAGCCCGTCAACTGGGAAGATGCGAAAAAGGACCATGCAGCAGGACCCAGTAAAGCTAGCAAAGGAGCAGTTTCAAATCGCAGGTGAGGCTGGATGTGATCTCGGTTTGCGGTGGTTGAAGAGACTTGGGGATTATGAAAAACAAGAACAGCAACAGCTAAAGCAAATCCAGCAATGACCACCGCGTAGGTAATCTTGCTTCACTTCGGCATTGCTGTGTGTTGGCATGCGTTTCCGTACATTCTAATAGATAGACTGTCATGTCTCAACTGTAACTATGCAGCTGTTAGTTGTCGAAGGCACGATGCAATTTTTTTGTCTGGTTAAAGTTCAATGCCCTCAAAAGCAATCAGAGTTCTATACGTTGTCATTGGCAAAAATCTAGTGACCTGAAAATAGTTAGTTTTGTTTTCTACTAACAATACTCGGTTTTGTTAGCTATGTGAAAAAAATGCATATTTCTGTTAGCTACTAAAATACTTAGTTTGTTAGACACTATCTTATACTTAGTGCTATGAAAATTCTCAGTTTTGTTAGCTACTAATAATATAAATAATACTCAGTTCTGTTACCATTTTCTCATTTTCTGTTTGTTGAGCAAGAGATGCATTCGTAGGAGAAAATATCATACAAACAGAGTTCATGGACTTATGTTGTGCAAGTGCAACAAAATTGTTGGGTTTTCAAGCGCTAGGGTTTTCCAAACTGTCAGCCCGACAGTAGTCGGATGTCTGATTATTGGCTTAATTATCGTTGTTAGCAGTTGGTGGTTAGTCTTAAAAAGGATTGCACAGTTCAGAAATCGATTGAAACTGCAAAAAATCGACCGACTGTTACCTAGACAGTCTCGTTTTTTATACCCTTGTGATGTAGCGTGGGTGGTCATCATGTGTGGAGCATCCTATCTCACTCATCTGGTAGCATAAGGAAATTCACTGTGGTGTTTTTCCAACATTTACATGTCAAAAAGTTTTTTTTTTAAAAAAAAAGCAATACAGTTTTGAAGTATATTCGTGTATAAATTATTTTTAGATCTGAATAAACATAACAAAAAAATACATTGTATCATCATAATAACAACTGAATAAATTACCATTTTATCGTAAAGTTGAGTGACATTTTTATTCTAGTAATTAAGCTCAAGAGTCAAATGTTATCCACAGTAAAAAAATATTAGTAGCTTATATAAGAAAAAATACTCCGTACAAATCTTCAAGAGATAATCGGAGGCCAAGAAAAAAAATACAAATCTTCGAGAGATAGATAATCGGAGGCAAACTCCAATCTCTAGTTGTTAGAGCAACTCTAATATCTATCATATTCCTCTTGCTGCTATAGTTTAAAAATTAGCTATAGTGTCTTTAATTACTGTTTTGGATGGTTTCTCACTTCTTCTAGCAAGGTACGAGGACTTTTTATTTCTCTTGCTATTCTATTTTACATGAATTTAAATATGAAGCTATATTTAAAAAGGTAACTGAAGCTTGACTAAAGAAACTTGCTTTTATTATTAACTAAAGAGACTTGCTTTTATTATTAACTAGTAGTGAGCCTGTGCTACGCAACGGTGAAAATCAAAAAACAATAAATGTGTTGAACTTGAAACAAAATTTTTCAGTCAGTTAAATTAACTTCAAAAATATGATATTCAGAGTTATGTGTGAATTAAATATGCTTCATGTATTATTTTATTTATCTCAACCAGTTTTGTCTAGAAAAAAAATTGAATACAATAATTTAAAGGTCATTACAGATGAATTAAATATGCTTGCAAATATGCACAATACACACAAAAAAACACTAATAGAGAGCATAGGGAAAAGTAATCCCACCAAAAAAGAATTTTTTTAATAATAAGAAACCAGAAACCTGTATAGCTCAACGTTGGACTGGCCAAGCATGCACTGCAAATCCAAAATGTTAAAACAGAAAAGGCATATGAATTGCCTGATGAAATTTGAACAACAGTTCAAAAACTAAAGACAATGAACAAGACGATGACGCCTTTTCTAAATAAAAATTCACTATGCTAAACGACGCTGTAAGGAACGTACCAATCCACTCTCGATACTCAACCAAAAGATCGCTAAATGCGACCTTCAAGGGAAATTACCGTAACAGAAACACAATCATGGTATTTTCGGCGATCACCCTGTGGTATCCAGCAACTCATGAAAATCCATTCCTGCATGTGTTGGCGGGTGCGGTCGATGAACTTGAGCAGGTCAATCTTCTTCTCAGTGTCCGACCTCTGCTGGCCATTCTTCTTCCCCTCAGCCTCCACCCGTGACTTCTCCACGAGACCACGAGCTCCCGCAACGCTAGGTACGACTCCTCTGCTGCTCTGAACAAGACAGCAATTTCTTTTTTAACTGAAGGAAAGCACATATATTAAACAAGATAGACCTTTGGAACAGTTGCAAACAAGACCGCTCTGAACTGCAGAAGAACAATATTTACAGCTTGTAGAGTTTCTTCCAACTTGGATATAACATCCTGCAAGGTCAAGATTTGCTCAATAGGATTTTTTACTTGGAGGAGTTCTTACTTCAAGCACTTCCAATATTTTTTCCTCTCCACTGTAATTACGCCAAAGCATAACAACAGCAAAAGCCAAAAATATCAACAACAGGCTCAGGGTTGAACTCAGGGACCCTAGAGTACCATCCAGGATCTTCCTCCTGCCAAAATACCAACACATCAATTAAATCATTGTGCACAAAGTGAAGAACACCATGTAAATAGTCATCTACCTCCAAGATTTTGACAAACAGACGCATAGCCTCTGCAGATGGCATGCTTCCAAGCCCATGCCAGTTAAAAATACAAACGTGTAAGTAAAAAAATCATGATTTAAAGTCATGCAATGTTAATGTTAAACTGATTGTCTATGGCCATTTCCTGCCAGTCAGCTCTCTAGCTTGATCGGTCCAAAATTCAAATTACAAAATAGTTTGAAATTCATTTTCCAATATCTGGGCAGGTGAAAATGTTCCGCTCTAATACTGGCTCATGCATAAGCATAAAATAAGCAGACAGTAAAAGAAAAATAATGCCAACCATTTGTATAAACTGACATTTTGAGTTTTAACTTCTACCTCGATTAGCAATGTTTCTATTTCTCTATAAATTTAACCAAAACTTTCAAGTGTGTTAATACGGCAACAACTTCAAGCAGGGCCCAAAAAGAAAGCAAGGTGCAGACCTCAAAAAGTCCAACTGTAGTGCTACATAAAAATTGAGGGGAAAGAAATAACTCACCTGGGATTCACATTCGTCACGCTCGGATCTCTCTAGCTTATTGTACTGCTCTGAATTAGCAGTAGGATCTCCATAAAAAATTGACCAATCGATGGACCAATCGATGGACCTTCTCATCGTGGCTTCGATGGCGACGGCGGAGCTGGCGGTCCCGCAGCCTCTCCCCACGTCCGCGAATCCAAGCACCCAATCGAAAGCGATCTGCTGGCGATCTGCGCAGTGGAGAACGGAGAGGGCGCAGCGGAGAACGGAGGGTGGGGGCTGCGCTGTGGGAGAATGGCGAGGACGCAACCGAGAACGGAGGGTGGGGGCTGCGTTGTGGGAGAATGGCAAGGGCGCAGCGGAGAACGGAGATGGCGTAGCGTCGTGAGGAGGGTGGGGCGGCGAGAACGGAGGGGCGGAATGTTAATGGCCGTGATGACAGGAGATTAGGTTAATGGAAACGGTTAAGATTTAGTCTAAGTAAATGAATAGTTGTAATTTATTGGATGATTGTTCATGGTGACGACACGCTTCGTTAATTATATAGTAGTGTAGAAGTGTAGTGTAGAAGTATAGATGTAGATGTAGATATAGATATAATAGTGTAGACATAGATTTAGATAGGAAGTAAAATAAGGTCGAGTTACTCTTGCATGGTTAAAAAAAGTCCAAACTAGAAAGCCCCACAAAACAGTAACCCTAAGCCGTATAAAACCCCACGCACGCGGGCGATAGGGCTCCTCCCTCCATCGCCGCCGAAATCCTCGACACCTTCGCCTGCTCGCGCTAAGCCGTTACTCGCGTGGTGTTCTCTGACAGCAGTGGCGGCGGCGGCGGCCATGGAGGAGGTGACGGAGGCGGTCGGCAACATTACCATAGCGGGAGGAGCCGCCGGAGCGGGCGGCGACGCGGAGGCGCACAAGAAGAACCGCATCCAGGTCTCCAACACCAAGAAGCCCCTCTTCTTCTACGTCAACCTCGCCAAGGTAGAGAACAAGATTAAAAAAAACACATTTTTTGGGGGGATAGACGAGGAGAGGCGTGCTGTTTCGTGGGGATTTCTGGGTATTTTGTGAGGGGTTTTGCTCTGCTCTGGGGGTTAAACCCTAGAAAAGTCTCCCTTGTGGTACTCGCCAGCGATTCGAGCGGATTTGAAACGGAGAGAGCTGATTCGGTGATCGATGTTGTTTGTGTGCAGAGGTATATGCAGCTGCATAACGAAGTGGAGCTCTCTGCACTCGGCATGGGTATGTGTTCGTCTCTGGATGCTTCTCTGTTTATTGATTTAGACACCTATTCTGTCACTAATTAGTTTCTTTAAGCTACTTAATGTGTGATTGGTTGAGATTTAGCTAAGAATAAGGATATTTGTATTCCTAACAACATTGAATTCTTGTGTGTATTGACCAATGAACTAGCATCTTCTTTTTGGACACTAGAAATTCTCCTTCTCCAGGTAATGCTGGTTCATTGGTTGTTTGCTGTTTACTTCTCTGATGGAATAACATTTCCAGTAATCAGCCTTTTTTCTTAAGAAACACAATCGCGTCAATAGTAACCTTTAGGCACTTAAGCTTTTGTCGAACTGCAATCCGTTTGATCAAATCCGAAACTATCAACATGGCAATATCACGTTCACCAATATGTTTGCCCTCCCGCATAGCTTGCTGTTGTGAGTTGTGATGCATTGTGATACGTTACTTATGCTACAGCATGTTTTAGATGAGTTAGGGTTGCATTTCACATTGACTTAATTCTTTCATCCAAAGTACTGTTGCACTCCTTGGACTTATTATTTTTATCTTCATAAAATCCTTTTATGCACTCCTTACCTGGTAACTTTCTCCTTACAGCTATTGCAACTGTGGTGACTGTAGCTGAAATTCTGAAAAATAATGGCCTTGCTGTCGAGAAGAGTGAGTCTTCTAATAAATGATCACGTGATTCCAATCTGCTGCTGTTTTCTGAGTTTATCCAAATTTTGTACAGAGATCATTACATCTACTGTCGATGTCAAAGATGATTCGAGGAGTCACCCTATCCAGAAAGCCAAGGTTACTGTTCTTCCCACGGCTAACATAGATACTTTACTTGTCCATAATGTATATGACAGTGTTTCCTAAAGTACTACAATTATCCTGGCCAGATTGAGATGTTGCTTGGGAAGACAGACAAGTTTGATGAACTGATGGCAGCAGCCACAGAAGAGAGGGAGGCTGCCGAAGCTGAGGAGCAAAGCTAAATGCAGGAAGTCGAAAGCTTCCTGTTGTAGCTTCGGTTTTCTGTTATTATTTTAGGCGCGGCATTTCAATTCCTTGAGACAACAAGGGACAGTGCTTGTATAATCAATTAAGGGCACAGCTTATTTAGTGTGCTTTTACTTGATCTGTTAGGTTTTGATGTCAACTTATGACAGTGAAAAAAGTGTATCACAGTTTCCATTTGGAAGAAGATGGCCGGTTGCTTTGACAATTGACAGTGTTGTTCTTGTTGGAATGGTGGTGTTGATTAGGGGCCTAGTGTTGATGGAAGGAGAAGCACAGTTTGCCATGCATCTCCCTCCAATCCACCATTCTTCATTCCATAGATATCTTCAGTAGCGTGAAGCTACATTTGCAATAGGGATACAGTCATACAGATGTTTCACGTATGGTCCTGTTGACAATTTGCAATGGCTAATGTCAACATTTAATTTTCTATTTCGATATTGAACATATTCGAACAAATATCGTCTTGTAAATTGATCTACAGAACACGGGTACCTTCTTAGTACCGATATGCAATACTTCCAAGTTCCAAATACTGAAATACTCCAAGTAGATAACTCCAATGCACGTAAACCCAACTTCAGATACTAAAATAAAAATCTGAAATAATCAGTTATGGAAATAAAAAACACATAAAAGCATACAAATACTCAATTATAGAAATCAAAACCCATCTTAATATACTGAAATACAAATCTGAAGTAATCAATTATATAAATAAACAATACATAAAAGCATCCAAATACTCAATTATAGAATAAAAAGGCATCCAAATACTCAATTATGGAAATAAAAAATACATAGAAGCATCCAAAAACTGAAATACTACATCACAGATACATCACTCGGAAGACTCGAAATCAAACTGGAAATACATGACAGGTACACCACTTTGAAAACTCAAAATCAAACTGAAAATACACAATCACTTCATTGAAAACACACCATAAATTCAAATTCTATGATTCTTCTTCCAACTTCAAATGCAGCTTCTCTGATTCACATGCAGCATGCTCGGTGCCATGCTCTGCTCCATCACACAACCCATGCATGAATGATGAATGCATGATCAGTCGTCGTCTTCTCCGGCGAGCGCCATTGCTGATCGATGCACCTCATGCAACCTTCTCCTTGTCGTCATCCTCTTCCACCGCCTCCAACTCCGTCGCCTCCTCGACGAGTATCTTCTTCAAGGCCTCGTAGCACATGAAGGAGATGCCGGCGGCGGGCATGAGCTTGATGCAGCTGGGGCCGAGGCCGCGGTACAGGCCGGCGGCGCCCTCGCTGCGGAAGATGCAGTACATGGCGTGGATCACGTTCCGGTACACCTGCCTGCCGCCGACGGCGCCCACCTGCATCTGCTTCCGCGCCACCTCCAGCGGGAACGTGGCCGTGCTGGCGATGGCCCCCGCCACCGACCCGATCAGCAGCGTCGCCGCGCTGCTCACCTCGGCGCGCCCCGTCGCCCGCCGGTACAGCTGCCGCAGCGACTCGTAGGCGTAGAAGTTGGCCGCCGCGTACGGCACCACGCCGATCAGGCTCGGCGCCAGCCCGCGGTACAGCTCCAACGGGCCCCCCTCCCGCGCGATCTTGACGAACGCGTGCAGCACGTTGTCGTACGCGTCCTTCTGCGAAATCCACGCGCGCGTGTTAGATCGATACGGTAACTTGGCTTATCAATGGCGTCGCGGAGATTTGCGACGAGATGGGTGGTTACCTCGATGGTGAGGCGGGTTTTGACGAGCTCCATGGGGTAGGTGCAGAGGGTGGAGGCGACTCCGGCGAGCGCGCCGGCGACGAGCGGCGTGGGGATGGGTATCTTGGGTGGCTCGCCTTCCTCCGGGGTGAGGTACTTCTTCGCCGTGTCGTATGTGAAATGCTGCACGCATGCGCCGCCGGGCCGCCATGAGATCCATCAGAAGAAGTTCAGGGAGAGAAGAAGAAGAAGACGAAGACGTGGCGAAGTGTGGGAGCTTGCCTCGATGGCCTTGCTGGGCGCGACGCGGAGGACGTTGACGGCGTTGCCGCGGAAGAGGCCGGTCCAGCCCTCGGTGCGCATGATCCACTGGAACACCTCACCCATGGAGCCGGCGCTGCAGCTGCCGACCATCAGGTGAGTCCGGATCGTCTCCAGCGGCGCCACGAAGGTGCGCGACACGGCGCCGGCGATGGCGCCGCTCAGCAGCCGCCGCAGGTGCGGGTTGCCGACCTTCACCCTCACCTTCCTCAGCGCCAGCAGGCCGCCGCCGCCGCCGAGCTTCTTCTTCCTCCCCTTCTGCTGCTGCTGCTTCTTCCGCGCCGCCTCCCCGTCCTGCAGCTCGGCCTCCGCGGCGGCGAGCTGGCGCGCGACGTCGCAGTTGTCGGCGGGGCCACGACCACCCTTCCTCTCCTGCTCCCTCGGCGCGCCGGCGGACACGTTGAGCCCCACGCTGGCGAACAGCGGCGCCCGACGAGGGAACTCCAGCCTCCTGTTGCACTCCGCCTCCGAGCTCCACGGCAACGCGATCTCCGGGAACCACCCCTTCCTGTCCACTGCCAGCGCGCCGCCGTTGTTCCTCGTCACCATCGTCGTCACCGCCATCATCGCCGCCATCGTTCACACACACACCTGGTAGTCAATCAAGCTAGCTAATTCCTGCCTACAAAATAACACCATTTGTATCACGCAAGATCACATCAAACTCGCAAACAATCTAACCATACACATGACTACGATGATCAAGAACAGACACAATAATTCATATACCCAAGAACAAACCAAGGATTAACAACTACAATCACCTCAACAGGAAAGAACCGAGCTGGATAATAGGAAGCTCAGCCACTGGCTGCTGCTGCTTCTTCCTCTCGCTTTCTCTGGTGTTCTTGGCAATGGAGGGCAATGGCACCCCCATTTTATACCCGTTTCCACCTCTCTCCGGCCACAAGGTGCCGTGCCCTCCTGCCAACCGCGCGAGGCCTTCCCTGCCACTCCAACGGCAACCAGCTTGTCTCATCTGCGATGCCCACTGAATCTGCTGGCTGCGCGGGCAGGTGACAAAAAGGGAGCCCCGCGCGCGCCGCGCGCCATGCCAGGACGACGAGCTCGCTCGCTCGCTTTTGCTCGGAAGAATCCACCACGCGCGCCAGAAATGGCGATGCTTTATGCCGGCTGCTGCTTGCCAGTTCAGTTTCTTCTCCCGCGGATGCATGCAGTGCGAGCAATGGCCATGCTGCGGGCGCTGATCTAGCTAGCATCCATGGCTCCATGCGTTTCGGTTGCGGGAAGAAAGAGAAACAAGGGGGAGATTGTGCGTACGTGGCCGTGGTCCTATGCAGCTGCATGCTTTCCTTTGCACGTTTCGAAGGGAATGTGCTGACGTCAATTAAACATGCGTCCATGTGCATCTATCTTGTTTTTGGCGTGATCTAAATAGTTGCTTAAAAATCTAAGAAAAATGGCATAGGTTTGAATGTTTGATGATACATGCCTCAATGTATTTTAGCAGCCTGCATGGCGGTGGTGAAGAGGTTGCAGGAGGGCCAGGGCTGCTGGCTGCGCGCGGCCGCAGTGGCTCGGCGCCCCGCGGTGTCTCCACTGACACCGACCTCTCCCGTGTCTTCGTCCTTTCGTAATAACTTCGCTCTTATACTATTTGTTATATATAGTGATAATGATTTTTTAAAATAACACCGTTGAATATTGGATCTATTTGAAATATTATTGATCAGTTAATAAAATATTTTTCACTAAGTGTTAAAACGTCATTCAATATTTTACATTGGATAGAATGTTCAGATGCTAGTCATGTCCAAATTGACAACGTCATCATGCGAGTACGCAAAGGCAGAAATAGGAATTGAGATTTCTTCAAATTTTTGTATTGTATTTTGACAAAACGTTAATAGAATTTTAGAGCTACATCTATAATATACTTGCGTAAATATAACACATTACTAGCTGAAATATTACTGGTTGTACATGGAGGCATATCCTCGTGTGTTTGCCTTACGGCAAATTCTCTCGCACGCGAGGCGGCGACGTTGCAGATGAGGCATGTGTGGTCCATCCACATTCTCCGTTGGCCGATTTTTTTAGCCAGAGAAGCTCATGAGCATAGGCATGTGGTTGTTTCAGCGGACGATGGTGTTAGTTGAGAGGTATTAGAATATGACTATTAGCTCCTGTCAGTTTGATGATAGCAACACTCTTTTGTTAAATCAATGATTAATACATATAACATTTTAATTGGAGATTTAACGATAGAGCGGCGAATGAGCTTATGTTGCTAAATGGTTGATAAAAGGTAATAGTCAGATTTAGGCTCTCATCGACCGTTGGGTTTACTGGTGTCATGTCACACACACCACAACTAATGCATGGTTACTAATTACTCGATGTCATACATATCCTCAAAATAAATTAAAATATTGAAGTTATCAATACTTAACAAATATTAATATTTACTATGTGAAAATATTATTAATGTATTTTTTATGAAAACTGCTTAATATACTTATATTTTAAATAATTTTTATAATTATAAATTAGAAAAATAAACATAGAAACATGCGTATTGAAGACCATATCGATTTTCAAAACATCATCTTTTCTTTTTTAGAACGGACGTATTACAACTGTGAATCCATCCTTACTTATAACATAGCCAACTAGTGGACTCCGTCGTGATTCCAAGGAAAAATTATTTTTTCTATAGTTAAGTATCATTTGCTATTTTTATTATATTGTATATAACAATTAAATACAAATATCATATGTCATAGACATATATAAAGTAAAAAAGTAAATACCGTTCTCTTATACTACGTGTTACCTACTCACCAAGGCAAAAGCTCATATTCGAAGCAACGGCCTTCATTTTGCCCCTGTGAGCATCGGAAATCTCATAAAAACGGGAATAAAAAGAGGGGGAAAATTCCGGAAAAACCTTCCACATTTTGGACGGCGCACGACAAGCCCTTAAAAATATCCAACGGCCAGATGCCGCCGCAGCCACCTCGTAAGGGACACGCGATCAATGCATGGCAGTTCTTCTCCCTCGAAGCGTAACAAGCCCCATCTCCCAGAACCCACAAGCCCGCCTCGAGCTCGCTAGGGTTTTAAATCGGATTTTTTTTTGCCCTCCTCCCGTTCCGCCGACCGCCTGCTCCACTCCTAGTCTTCCGGCGAGCGAGCTCCCCGGCCATGCTGCCGCCTCCGCCTCGCGAGCTCCTGGCCGTCATCGAGGTGGCGCTGCTCGGGCCCGCCCCGCCGTCGCCGGCGCAGCGCGTGGAGCTCCTCCACGCCGTCCGCGATGCCGCCCTGGCATTCCGCACGCTCCTATCCCACCCGGTGAGATCCTCTCCCCGCAACTCGCCGCCTAGTTGTAGGGACTTTTTGGTGTCGTCCGGGAGCTCGGGTTGACTGGGTCTGGTTTTGGCGTCTCTCTCGTGTGTGGGCAGGGGCCGAAGGCGTCTGATCGGACTCAGGTGGAGGCCAAGGAGGTGCGTCTCCCAGACATGCCTCCCATAACGCTTGATGACACCGACGTGCAGACTGTAATCTCCCTCACCCAATCATTTGGTGTGATGCATTCTGCATTTACCTGGTTTTGCTTGGAATGCGTGAGAAATGTGTAATTCTGTTGCTTAAACTGAGTTCCATTTGATTTATTGTGTGCTTAGCTGGAGCTCCTAAATCAGAGTGCCAATTTATGTTTTAGGTATCTTCTGACATTGGGCGAACTTGTAACTTTTGATTAGTCTCATCTAGAGACCCAAGATGATACATTGATATATCAGTTGCAAAGACATGCATTTTTTGTGAGATGAGCTGTGTTTTTCTAGTGAGTTAATGCAGTTTTATCTCCCCCTTAGTATGTCTGCTGCTTTAGTGTTTTTGTTTCTTTGTAGTTTGATCATGAAATGCTTGGTTTGACTTTGTGGTAAAATAGGTTTCAAGCAGTGATTTTTTGGGTTGGAGGGGTAGCTTGTTCTACACTGTTGCCATGGGCAGATAAGTCTGCCTTTACTAGGATTGTTCTTACTGTAAAATTTTGAGTTGTGGACTTATCCTAAGACAATTAACTGAGAACACATATTAAATTCTTAACTTTAGTTGCCTATTTACTCAAAAATTTATACCATACCAGTTTCTCTCAAACAAACTACCAAATGACACATTTGAATGAAATTAGTAGTTAGGACTAGGGATCATCGATTTTTTGGCCTGTTGCATTGATACTGTCAAACTAAAGAACATTACATTGCTTATGTTTCATGTAAACTACTATCTTCTTCTTCTTCAAAGCCTTTCAATCCCAAGCAAGTTGGGGTAGGCTAGAGTTGAAACCCAAACTTGGGTTTGATCTCCATTTGAGTGGCTAGGTTTTCCATTGGCTCACCAAGATTATCACAACCTTTTAGGGGAAAGGGACCCATGTAAATTGTAAACTACTACCTCATATGCTTAAAAATTGCATCATGAATGCATAAGTTGGCTTATGTTGTCCCATTTCTTGATGCTGAAAATCTTAAGATATGTGATAGAAAATTCTCCTGGGTGCCAATCAGAGCACTAGAGCAGTGATATGTGTTCTTGAACCTATTCCAAAAACCATTAGGGCATTACCATGTGCCTATACTCTATTATGCTGTGTGGACACATTGCCTATTGGTTGCATCAACCCTGATATTAAAGGGTTAGACCTGGAATGGTATTTTATGGCTGTACGCTTGCACGGTTGCACCTATACTATAAATCTCCATGGTTTATTCCCCCCTGATCTATGATATCATTTTGTAGTCTTTCTCTTTTACTTTCTTCACACAAGTAAAAGTTTGTGCCTATGCATTTCTCAGGCCCTTAAGTTGAGTGATGAGCTCAATCTTAATGAGATTGAGTGTGTTCGCTTGCTAGTTGATGCCAACAGAGAGGTACACTTTCAAGAATAGTAGTTATGCTTAGTACTATATAGATGATCTATGCTTTTATTTCTACCTGACCATTTATGCATTTGTGGTGCTGGTTTTGCAGTGGGTTCTATATGGCCGAGATCCACTGGAAATATATAGGCTTGCAGCTGGGCTTTGGTACATGGAGAGAAGGGATCTTATAACCTCTCTGTACATTCTGTTACGGGTAGTCTACTGATCATATCCAGTTTAGCTATAGGCTAAGTTGATATTTGAACGATGCCATTAATAGTTTCCTTTATCTTCTGTAGTCTGTTGTACTCGACCAAGGGCTTGATGCTGATCTGATGTATGAAATACAAAATCAAATGGAGGCTCTGTTTATCGATGGTCTTCGGCAGCGTATAATTACCCTTGTAAAGGTTAGATTTGGGATTTTTTATTCCACAGTGCATACGGAAAGATTTCATAATTTTTTTTTGAGAAAACTACCATTGATGGTTTTACCTTTTTCACCCATAAAGGAACTTAACCGTGAAGAACCAAGTGGCATTGGCCGACCAAGCTCTGAGCGCTATGTGCTTGATTTCAGAGGGGCTCTTGTGGAAAGGCGTGCCATTGTTTCTCGAGAGAGATTAAGTTTGAGCCACTGCCTTGCTCTTTCTGCACTTATTAAATTAATGAGTAAGTTAAATGCTTAGTGTATGACCTTCTGATGTGGCCACATAGTGACCTTGAATGTCTGTCATTTCAATAGTTTGCTTTCCTGAAATGCAAATGTAGGAAGCTCCTTAATTTTCCGAGTGATAGAGAACCATCACTAATGGTGTGTAACTTCATTTAGGTCCCAAGGAGGTTAAGGATGTATTTTTAATACTTAAAGACTGTGCAGCTGAAGTTAATGAAAATACTAGTGTCCAGCTTCAGGTTTGAAGTTTTAACTAATTTCTTTGAAATTATGTTTGTAGACATGGTATTGGCATAACTTTGAATCGCTTATTGTTGTCATACAATGCTTACTATCATTTATCATTGCAGATCACATATGGCGTTCTGTTTTCTCTTGTAGTAACTTTTGTTTCTGATTCCTTAAGTACTTCCCATGAGAAACCATCTTTGTCATCTTCTGATTCCTCGTTCAGACATGATTTTCATGAGCTAGTAAGCTTTACAGATATTAATTTTGTTGTTTTCCAATATTTGTTTAATTGGAACATATTGAAATAATATGTTTATTGCATTCTGCTATTGCCTATTGTTAAAATGCCAGGTCATGAGGACAGATAACAATATGACTATTGAAGGATTTGTCGGTGTTGTGCGACTTGCATGGACTGTTCATTTGATGTTAACTCAAGATCAAAGTAGTGCAAGAGATACTCTCACTAGTTCTTCGAGAGACTTGGAAGATATTTGGGCATGTCTGGAGATTATCTGTCGCCAGAATGCTTTTGAGTTTCTGCGGGAAAGGATTATGCAAACAGCTGCCTACAAGGTATAACAATTCCAATTACGCATATCCTTATTCCTTACTGATTGACACATATAGATTGGCTTAGTATATTCAAAATGTTTTAAATATGCAGTCATTGTTCTTGCATAATTTTGTAACTTACTACATTATGACCATTCTATCTCAGCCTGCTACCACTGTTATCTTTTCCGCTACTACTGCAATAACAGTTATTTTTTATCAGTATAATGCTGCAAGTTCCCTATCATACTCTGGCCAAACTCTGATTATTAATATGTGCAGAAGTATGTAGATTAGGCACATGAAAGTGAGTTAGTATTACTTGTAGCTAGTCTCTATGCTCTTTCTATATTATTGGTCAAAATTTGTTCACAAGAATTTCAAATATCTGTTATATAGATATGGAGGTAGTATATAATTTTCTGGCTTTTGCCGTTTCTTCTCATTTGATGTAGAATGACGATGAGGACATTGTTTACATGTACACTGGGTACATGCACAAGTTGATGATGTGTTTTCTTTCCCATCCGACTTCTAGAGATAAGGTTAGAGTAATTCCTCAAAATACAGTGATACAACAATATATGTAATTACCTCTCTTGAGTCCTTGGACACCAACATTGATCTATCTCCTTCATAACAGATAAAGGAAATAAAGGAAAAGGCAATGAATGCCCTCAGTCCATATGGGCCACTGCGAGATCATAGAGAAGACCCTAGTAGAAGTGGAGAACAAGTTGGTCAGCCTAGCAATCAGCCTTTCATATCTCTCCTGGAACTAGTTAGAGAAATATACCTGGTATTGCTTCTTATATTTAGTCATATCAATGAAACTGAATGTACATGATTTAGTTCAATTTCATGGAACTAGTATGGAAGTCAATACAGTATACACTCTTTTCTGGGTTTGGCTAAGTATAATTTGTATAATTAGCTTATTTTCTGTAAGACTGTAACCACTTGTGCTTCTTATGAATTATGATTGTGATTTGGTGCTTCCCCAAGATACAAGAGTTCCCTGTCTTTTTCACTAGAGTAGGATATTTGATATCAGTTTCATATTAAAATTGCAAAAAATCTTTGGAACAATTGTGATATCAAAGTACAGGTTCTAGGCAAAAACTTGCACAAATTTGACAACCCATTGAAATTTTAAGCAATGGTTCTATCCATCTCTTCATCCACTCCAGCATAGTTATCAAGGCGTTGCTTAGGTGTTGCCTAATTGACAACTAAGCGTCCGGGCGGCCGATGGCAGCCGCCATGGCTGGCGCCTTGCCTAATCGGAGTATGGCGTTGGCAGGATGCCATATTCTCCATGGCGGACGCCGTATGGATGGCGGCGATGGATGAATGGGAGATGTGCTTGAGTACCCGACACACATAAGCCTCTTTGGCCGCTGCCTGACGCACACATGAGCCTCTGCCTGACATGCACGCCTCTGCCTGACCCATGCTGAAAAACCCTAGCCGCATCTGAGCTTCGTCCGCCGCCTCTCCCTCTGCCAGATGCCGCTCCCTCCGCCGCCGCCATACCATTCGTTGGCTGATGCTCCCTCTGTAGGCCTTCCCTCAGCCGCCGCCCTTCTTGCGCCTGGCTCGGCGGCGGTGCCCTTCCCTTGCTCGGCACGGCGCCAGCTCCATGTCTGCTCGGTTCGGTCAGTGTCCCTCCTGATCTTCTCTATTTCCCTCTCTCTCCCGATCTGCTTGGTTTCACTCCCTCCCGCGCTGCTCTGTCTTGTTGACCCTTTGTTTTGTTGTGCTCGGTTTAGTAGATTAGTAGTTGCTGTGCATGTGCTCGGTGAATTGATTTACTAGGTGCAGACAGCATGAATGACGGATGTTATTTGTTAACTTGTTATGCTATTTGAACTATTGCTATGGAGTATGGACTTGTTTAACTATTTCAATTTGATGTGGTTCTGAATTTAAATTCCTCTCATTCTAAAATTATTGTGCCATGTACATTTATGTTAAGTGAGTATGGCGCTGCCTCGCTGCACACCATACTCACTTAAAAGGTGTGAAGGTGGTTAGGCGCCTCGCCCCGCCTTACCGCCATAATAACTATGCACTCCAGCATATATTCTCATATCTCTTTAGCACAGTTTGAATCCTATACAGACGCAACACTTTGACCACTCTATCTCAGTTGAGCTACTGCTATCAACTGTTTATTAGCAGTGCAAACAGGACAGGTATTTCCTCCCGCCTGCCAGACCCAAGGCTTACATGAGTACATGATGGATATGGGAGAGATAAATAAATACCCGGCACTATCCACATCCGAATCCATGAAAAAATATGGGATAGGATAAGGGATGAGTTGTATCTACTCTACCTGTATATATCTGTATATCAAATATACAAAAAATCTATTATCACTCCACTTATGAACATGATAAAAGATTGGTTAATTGCTATGAGCCCACAAATAATATTACATATTTTCCCTTGATATATGTTCAAATAGTTTTTTACACCTGTAGTTGCATCCCTAGGTTTAATATCTATGTATTGGAGATACAAATAGATATCCGTTCCCAAATCCAACTCTGAGAAAAAATGTGGGATACGATACAGGATAAGTGATATGATATCCGGCACTATTCAAACCTGGTTCCAATTCTGAAGAAAAATATGGGATAGGATACATGAAGAGTATTATTTTGAATGTTCGATGGCTGTTCAACCTTAATCTGCATTTCCTAGGTTGGCAGTTTTGAATTGTTATTTTATCTATACTAAACACAAATAGTTGTGGCCCTGTTGTCTTTCTAATTACAAAATATGTCTATTTCTGTCAACAGAAGGGCATTCAACTATGTTCTCACTTGATAATTTTCCCTTTATTAAGCTCTAATTTCAAGAACTTCTTTCTATAATTATTCTATTTTTGTGCTCTCTTCAGAAAGAGCCTGGGCTTGTGAATGGAAACGAGGAACTGTGGACCTTTGTCATATATGCAGGAGAAGATCACAGCAATACACAAACTCTTGTGGCCTTCCTCGGACTTCTTAGTACTTTGGTATGCACAATGTTGAACTGCATAGTTGAATGTTTGATATCTTACACTGATTGTAACAATCTGGTCTTGCAGGCTTCCAGTGAAGTTGGTGCTGCCAAAGTCTATGAATTGCTCCAGGGAAAAATTTACCGCTCAGTTGGTTGGAGCACTTTGTTTGATTGCTTATCTATTTATGAAGAAAAATTTAAAGAATCCCTTCAATCTGCTGCAAGCATGTTGCCTGATTTTCCAGAAGCGGATGCACAAGCACTTGTTTCATATTTAGCTGTTCTTCAGAAGGTCTTGACTTACCGTGTCTTAGTTCCACCCCACTGCTTCCTAAATATTTTCACACAATGCTCTCACATCTTTGATGACTCAAAGTTTTGAATTAATATTTTTACAGCACTATGTTCCTTTTTCACCCAGCTAGAACATTTTATTCAAGTGGTCATGTTAACCATTTATGGTCTTGTGGTGGATTCCATTGTTTTGATCTGATGTGTACTTATGCCATAAGTTGCGTCTTGTTAATAAGCCAACTATCTGGTTTTCCTAAAAATCTAGAGGATAGGAAATCAAACTTCTTAATCTTGTAACTCCTTACCTTGGTTATGCTATCCCCTTCATCGAGGTTCTAGATTGGTGGAATTTTCATGAGGGCTGAGGCTAATAATTTTGTCTTAGCCATATCTATACTGTTGTGAATATAGCTTGTATTGATATGAGGGCTAAAGGCCCGATATATATACATGTATCGAGGAAGTACAAAAGGAAAGCTAAAGTATGGAAAGCAACAATAAGGAAAGTAATCTACTATCCAAATATAGAGCTACCATATATATAATATTCCTAACACCCCCCTCAAACTCAAGGCGGTAAATCAATCAGATTGAGTTTGGAAAGGAAGAAATGATGCTGAACCCTTGTCTATGCCTTTGTAAAGAAATCAGCCACTTGAAGCTCAGTGGGCACATACTGAAGCGCAATAACCTGAGCCTGAACCTGTGATCGTGTATAAGATGCATCCACACCAATATGCTTGGTGAGCTCATGCTTCACTGGATCCCGAGCAATACTAATAGCACCTGTACTGTCAGATAAAAGAGGGGGGTCGGCAGAGATACTGAAACACCGAAATCCTCAAGTAGCCATCGCAACCAAGTCACCTCCACAGTCAAAAGGACCATAGCTCGCAACTCAACCTCTGCACTCGAACGAGAAACTGCAGTCTGCTTCTTAGTCTTCCAAGCAATGAGGGAACCACCAAGAAAAACACAGTAAGCAGATAAAGAACGACGATAAGAGGAATCACTAGCCCAAGTAGCATCAGAATAAGCCTTAAGTTCCAAAGAACTAGAGCGAGGAAAGAACAGCCGACGAGAGATTGTATCATAGAGATATCGGAGGACCCGAAGAAGATGACTATAGTGAACCTGAGTAGGCGCAGAAACAAACTGACTCAGGATATGTACAGGATAGGCAATGTCAGGACGGGTGACACCAAGGTAAACTAGACTCCCAAAATGTGGCGATATCGAGTGGGATCATCTAAGGGCGCACCATCAGTAGCTCGGAGATGGACATTAAGCTCCATAGGGGTCTTTGTGGTGCGTTGATCAGTGAGACAAGCACGTTGAAGGAGATCCTGGATATATTTCTCTTGAGATAGATAGAAACCCTTATGTGTGGAAGTAAATTCGACACCTAAGAAAAAACTAATAGGACCAAGATCAGTCACGAGGAATTGGTCACTAAGACGTGCCTTCACAAAGGAGATATACTCAGGATCATCACCGGTAATAAGCATATCATTCACATAGAGCAGAAGTAAGGTCCGTCCTCGAGAAGTGTGGATAAACAGAGCAGGATCATGAGTACTGGCCGCAAAACCAGCAGCAGTAACAGTAGAGGTGAAACACTGAAACCAAGCACGGGGAGCTTGTTTAAGACCATAGAGGGAACGTCGAAGACGACAGATCATACCATCGGGAATAGAGTACCCGGGAGGTGGATGCATGTAGACTTCCTTAGATAACTCGCCATTGAGAAAAGCATTTTTAACATCAAGTTGAGACAGCCCATCCGCGAATAGAGGCAACAGCAAGAAGAGTGCGCACGGTAGTCATATGAGCAACAGGAGCAAAGGTCTCTTCATAGTCACGACCATGCTCTTGCTGAAAACCACGTGCCACTAGATGATCCTTATATCACTCAAGAGAGCCATCAGCATGAGTCTTAGCTTTATAAACCCACTTGCATGTAATAGGACGAGCATGAGAAGGGAAAGGAACTATGTCCCAAGTGCTGGTCCGCTCAAGAGCAGCAGTTTCCTCTGCCATGGCATGTTGCCATTCAGGATGAAGAATGGCCTGATGGTAAGATGGTGGTTCAGGAAGAACAACACCAGCAAAGCCAAACCGATCCGGGGGTCGAATAGTTTGACGATCACGAAGAGTGTAGTGAGGAGATGTAGCTGTCTCAGAGGCAGAAGGCTCAGAGGAAGGAGAGGAAGAGGCAGTAGTACCCTGCGATCGACGCGTGTAAACCTGAGTAACAGGTGACCAATATGCAAAAGGGGCCTCTGAAGAATCCTCTGAGGGAGAAGAGGACACCTCCGGGACGGGCACCATAGAAGTGGGTGGTGACGAAGTAGGAGGAAGAGTGAGGAAATGAAGAGGCTCTCTTAAGGATGCAGGAGAAGCATCAGAAGAGTGCTGGAAAAAGGGGCGGGATTCATCAAAGATAACTCCAAATAATATAGTAACTACAGTTTTTTTATCTGCTCACAGGCTCAGAAACAGAGCAGAGGCAGATGATATAGGCGCAACCATGGCAGCAGCTCGGCGGTGTTCTGGCGGCGGCCCAGCAGCGGCCCAGCGGCGTCTCGGTGGCTGGGG
>KE373024.1:593274-610426 GCA_000418225.1 Zizania latifolia | reverse complement strand
TAACAACCAGGACTCTTACTTAATCTAAATCTAATTGGACTCTTAACTACCCTATGGGCTGGGCGTGGCTGGCCCTGCGCGTGACATAAGTTGTTCAAGAGGTCTGCCATTTTGAGATTCTTACCTACTGTGATGTCACTCAACTAAATTAGGATTGTCTATGTCATGGGTGTGATCTGCACTTGATTTTGTAGTTAGGTGAAAGTTGGGCAATTTTCTAATGATGAAAAAAATTTGGACTTCTGGTGTCTTTTGCTTAGAGGGGTAAAATGGACTTGTTCCATAATATTATTACTTCGTTGGTAAACTTATTTAGTATGTTCCATGTTGTGGACCGCGTGGGGCTACTGCTTGTCATGAACTTCATTTGAAATGCATTTGTTCTATGTTCTGCAATCATTCTATATTTCTGGTCCTCTATTAATATTTAGTTATTTCCTCAGGTGAAGAACAAAATTGTACGGGCGGTAGTGGATTTTATCAAGCAACATCAGTTTGTTTTTAACAGCATTTTAAGGGAGAACATATCTGGAGCAAATGTGTTAACCTTGGAGCGGCTTAATATGGTGGTTTCTATTCTCAGCAAGGTTTGCATTTGCTTCTCATTTGGTTTTGGTCATTTTTCTTATGAGTTTTCACAGGAGCTAACTACTTTATAGGTATGGACATATGAGGAAAATGAGAAATTCAGCTTTGTACAAGATCTATTTTCCATGATGCAATCTCTTTTCAGTCTTGATTTTGGGTCTCTCAACTTTATGCAATCACCAAGTATGATTGAGGTAAACTCTAGTTTAATGTAGCTGTATTATAACTATGCTTATTCATGCGCCTTGATACTTTTCTAATGGTTGTAAATTATGCTTTTTACCAGAATCAGAAGTCTGAATTGATAGTATTTGGACTATGCTTTGGCCTTATCTCTTACCTGTATTTTCTGTCTGCAAAGAAGGATATGCGGTTGCAAGTAAGATATTGTCTAAAAGCTCCTTGCTTCTGTTCATTTTTCCTGCTATTTTCGTACATTCGTTCACACTGCTCCAAGTCTGCCAGCTCTGGTTTTGACCATGAGCCATGATAACAAAGGAGAACCTTTTTCAGAACTGATAATTTGATAGTTAGATTTGGTAAGTTTGGCTTTTTCAGTAAAATCTCAAATTTTCTATGATTTTTATGTGTTGATTTGATGCCCAATAACCAGGTGATATGGCCCCCATTTAACTGTCCAATTTCTTTTATTGTCAATTGATTATGTAGAAAAAACTGTCTGTATGCATTATGAATGAAGGGGTTTTATACTTTTATTTCATTTCACCAAATATTCTTATTATGTTAACCATTTGTTGGTTTATACCTTTTTTCTATATCTTTAGTTGTTCCAACAATGAGCTTCTTGTGCTTGCAGATTTCATATGGTGATAATAGCGAAAGTGGTCAGCAGCAACCAACACTGCAACTGGTTTCAGATCTTCTGAACTCAATAATACTTGCTATGGAAAGAGTTACTGAAGAAAAATATATGTTGTTAAATAAGGTATTCTATTTGCTAACTTATTTTTTGATGTTCATTATCTGTATTTTATTTCTTGGGTATTTCAAGTTTTGATAGTACAGGCTAAGGCTAAATCTTTGCTTTGGAGTTGAAATATCAATCTGGAGGATTAGGAATTCATTTGAACGTTTTAGCATTTCGTACTGGTTTCAGTGTAACTAATACAAACTGTCAAACTTTGATTGAGCATTAGTTAACTTTCTGTTTGTCCTGTGCAGATTCGTGACTTAAATGAGTTATCCAGGAAGGAGGTTGATGAAATAATAACAGTATGCATGAAGCAAGATTGCATCTCTCCCAATGATAACATCCGTAAAAGGTACATGGTGCTTATTTGGACGATTTTCCTGAAAGTTCTTGGTTCAGATACAGGTTGTCTTGTCATTTGAATTTCTTTGTCAATCTCTCATCTCACGGTCTTACCTTTGACATACCACATATACAAAAGGTGGTAGTATAATAAGCAAAGTAATATTTTTTCCTAATCTCTTTAGCTAGTTTTTCCACTTGCTGCTTGGCATGGCAATACTGGTCTGAGCATTGAGTTATGCATTGTTTTAATCCTAGCCATGACCTCATGATCATCTCTTTATATCAGCTGACGGTGCACTGGTGCATGCATTAGTAATACCTAATCCTTCACTGTAATGATCCTTAGAGAATCACTAAGTAAACACCACCTGCTGGATAGCACCGACTTTTTGGGTTCATTGGGCTGATAGCATACTTAAATGAGAGTGAAGAATCTTGGGAGAGAAACAAAACCTATTACAAGAGGAGAATTCCAAATGATTCAGTCTAAAGATAAAAACGAATCTAATTGAACACTTATCCCTAAACATGGCTTATATGTTAAAACTCTCGTGCTACAGTAATTGCCTGACACAGTAGTGGCCCCGATGGTTGCACATGACATACATTTTTCTATGTGTCGGGGGAATAGAAACCAGGTACATCACGACCACCGTATGTCATATTCCCTTATCAATAGGTATGATATACACGGAAGAAAAGATTCCCACCATTTATTGTACTACGGAAGTTTTCCTACTTGCAATCTGACTAGGATTCCTACTACCATGAGTCCCTATCTCCTGGTTATATAAGGAGGGTTGTGGCTCGCATAGAAGACATTGGAACATCTCTACAACAATCCCACAAGAGATCAAGTCATCTCAATAGATCTCCAGAGGACAATAGAGAGCTTACGCCGAACTCCTCAGCTACCTCCAATCAACTGGTCTAGATCCATTCATATCATTGTTCTTTGATCTCGCCGGCTGCCCTCCACATCTACAAAAGTAGCTCTCAATAGCTACCCCTGATCTAAGATCAGCCTGTTAAAGCTCTGACGCCATGTTATTTTTGCCTGTGGGAATATCGTGCCACAATAATCAGCTAGATGGAAGGTTTTTATGATACATGTTGCATTGCATGTAACAGAAGTTTCCCTCTTGCAGGAGGTACATAGCAATGATAGAATTGTGTTGCATGGCTGGCAATCGAGATCAGCTTATAACCCTTCTACTCCAAATTGCAGAATGCGCCATCGCTATTCTCCTTGTTCATTTTCACGATGAGTACGAAAAATTATTAGTTGTGTAGAGGTTTTATTGTCTTAGTTTTTTTGTTCTTAAGCATAAAAGCATTGCATTTATGTGTTTTTTTGTAGGTCTTCTGCAAAAGATCTTTCTTCATTTTCTGACGAATTACTTCCTATCCTAGAGAGGCTAGAGCATTTTAAAGAGGTATGAAGCTCATGTAAATAAATCGGTCTACTCACTGAGCTCTCATGTTCTGTATATCTGCAATTTTTTATTAGGTTTATGCAATGTATAAAACATATATTAACTGCATGCAAGTGCAATTTCTAAAGTTATACCTATGTGAAATGTGATGTATTACCATGTTTTCAGATGAACTTACCAACAAGGTCGACATATACTTAACTTTCTTGCTTGGATTTCCCGCATTTAATGTGCTCTGAATAATGAGAAACTTTTTATTGGCTGCGTAGGACAAAGTTGGGCGTAGCCTCAAGCTATTTCACCGATCTGTTGCCACTCTGAAGGAGATGACCATCAGAAACATGTCGTTGTGAAGGACCGGAGGGATGTATACGGTGTAACTGTTTTTGTAACACAGATTTCAAGCTGTAAAGCCTTTCTTGTTGTATAGGATTACTTGCTGAAATATATTGTTAGCTGAGTTATACTGCTCCAGCGATATTTGTATTAGACGCAAAATTTCGTGATAATTGGTCGGCAAGGAACCCTGATTTTTGGATGTGTAAAGAGTAGTCAGTAGATGTTTTCGTCTTTTGCATAGGGCAGAAATTGCTTGACTCGAACATTTCGATATGCAATGTGCAATGCTATGTCTTTATCTTCCAAATGTAGGAGCTCGCGCCCCTGTCATGATGTATCCTCTTTCGCTCTTGCGCCCGTTGTGAATGTGCAAAATGTGTAATGGCTGGTCAGGAATATACCGTGAATAGTTAGCACAACAATGTACAATGAACGATCAAAATCTCTTTAGCATGTCTTGCAAAGGTCAACCAATACAAAACGGTGGCAACATCAACCCCTCAACCTCAAGTGAAAAAAAGTTAGTCTTGCATTCAGGCTCTTTTGGAATGCACAAATTTTATAGGATAAAAAAAGTTAGTCTTGCATTCAGGCTCTTTTGGAATGCACAAATTTTATAGGATTTAGTGTAATTCTTCTAAAAGTTTCGTAAAAATCTTCCAATCCAAAAGGAGCCCTTACTCCTTTTAAAGGTAATATTTTACAGGATTTTCGTAGGAATTATACTAAACCCTCCAAAATTCATATGAAAATGCAAATGTTTGTCCCGACTTCATGATATAACCCTAATTTTTTTTTGCTCTGGTTTACAACAGCGGGGGGAAAACGATGACACGAAAATACAATGTTAAATGGCACATGAATGGATAGCCAGATCCATTGAACAGCAGCAACGCAGGCGAGAGGAAGCTATGGAACAAGATGTGGCTGTGCAATTCATCTGCAACCTGCTCAGTCATCCCCCCTGCATCTTGTTTCATCTCTCCTGCTGCTCCTGCCCATTGCTGCCGTGCAGAGGTGGCAGGGAGAAGGCGCTTACTGTTGAGCTCCCGCTCCGGATTTCTTTCAGTGCCCTAAGCGCGGCGACTGTGCTCTTCATGTGCATGCTCTTCACATCCTCGGTCTCATCCTGCTCTGGGACGACACCGCCATTGGCTGAGGAGCTGGGCTCTGAAGCTTTCTCGTCGCCATCGCTGTCTTCTTTTCTGTCTTCGCTCAGTACAGATGGATCATTTGCTGGCAGGAGCTGGTCCAGCATTTGCTCACATTGCTTGACGAGCTTGTACAGAAGGTCGGTGGTGAAGAAGGGTTGCTGCAGCACCTTCTGGATGAAGGGGAGGCGGATCAGGGCACCGGTTCTCTTGTCGTACTTCTTGAGGATTTTAACCAATCCTGCAAAAGAGAAACATGCAACATGAACCTTCATGTGGAAAAAAAGGCCTATCCGGCAATGACAGCACAAAAAAACAGCATATCATCTGCGATGCATCTCAAATAACAAGACATAATTCCATAATCTTTAATTCATCTAAAGCCCCGAGTTAGAAATGACAACGATTCAAGCAGCAGCAACCCACATAATATATTAAACATCGTTATAGTCAACATCCAATGTAAAGGTTCCAAAGACCGGAATCTTATACATGTATATTTTTCATAGAAAATTTACACATCCAGAACTCCATATAGAGGAAAAGGATGAAAATTTTATCGGTTTACCTTTCGTAAAAAGTTCCATAATATATATTAAAAGTAATTGTTGTTTGAACATGTCTACAAATCTTATAAGACAAAAGCATATAACTACAAAAGGTCGAGTGCCATGTGGCCCCACTAGAGTCAGCGGGTTTTCAACCCATATTTCATTGTGGACACTTGCCTTAAGTATCTTACATAGTTTAGTGAGTATCACACTTATTTTTTTAATCACGCAACCAACCTCGCATAAAACGGTTCTTTTTTCATGAAATTGGACCTTTGTAGAAAAGGGTAGGAGCCAATGTGTCCTAGCTTTCTACTAGTGCTTCTATCCTATGACTATGAGGGCTAAAAGTTTTTTTTTTTGAAAGATCTGGCTAAAAGAAATTGAAGTTGAATGAAGTGTGAAAGGAAGATATACACCCAGGGAGTACAACTAGTTGATTAAATTAGTGTGTCATGAGGACCATTGGAAATAGAAAATCGAAACTTGTACCACAAAAAATATGTGACTGTCATTTTTCAATAGTTATTTGAAACTCATAGATTTATTGGTTAGTGGATCATAAGCCAAAGCAAGGACAGAGACATTTTCCCCATCCACAATGACACTTAGGATTGTAGGACTGTTTGGTTCTCCTTTTTAGCCGGGTACGAAAAAAGTTGTTGTCCGGTATCTTTGCAACGAAAAACAATTTTCAGATAAGACTTTTATATTTCTATTCGTAACAGCCTAACATCAAAACTGCCAAAAAAATTGATAAAAAACTTTAAATAATACCCTAAAATTAGGTTTTAAAATTCAAATTTTTAGCTAGCTTTTATGTACTAGGACAAACAAGCACCACCTCAAGCTGAATGAATCACTTTTTGTGGCTGACCAAACTTGGGAAGAGGTGGATAAGCATTGCTCAGAGAAATTATTAAAATCCAATCTCACTTCCATCCAATTACGAATTACAAAACTGATCGGCTCACCTATTCCCATTACTGACAAATACTACACAAATGCAGACCCTAACAGAGTGACAGATTCCATGTGTCATTAGAACTGAAGTAGAAAAGGAAACTAGCAAATTTTTTAGATGAAACCAACCATGTATGTTTCTATCATGTGAAGTGACATTTCACGCGATAGCCACAGAATCAGTATATTCTTCGGGTCGAGATGGAAAGTACAGTTCTGAAATTAAAAACTACTGCTGATTTCACTGAAATATGGAAAACTGAGAAATTCAGAGGTGCGCGCAGGTCGGCAGGGAGGGGAGAGCTCACCGGTGTAGTTGAGCGCGCTGTAGTTCTCGAGCAGCACCATCTCGCCGTGGAAATCGACGATCTCTTTCCTCACCCGCATCAGCTCCTCCGCCGACCCCGCCGCCGCCGATCTCACCGCCCGCTCCTGCAGCAACTGCGCCACCGCCGCCCACGAGGGAATCAGAGCAAAATCCACACAGAACGAGAAGGAGACGACGCGCGCGCGGCCAAGATGAGGAAATTATAGGAGGCACGCACCTTCTGCCGGATGACGTACTCCTCCTCCTTCTCGAGGAAGAAGAAGTTGAACTTGTCGAGCTCCGCCTCGAGGAGGCTGACGAACCCGGCCTCCTCCGGCGTCATCGCCGTCGGCGCAACCCCGACGCGGCGCCGCTTGCTCTGCCTCTCTCCGGCGCCAATGAGCTTGAGCCGCTTCTTGAGGTCCTTGTAGGAAAGGAACTTGTCGCGCCACTCCGGCAGCGTCTCCACGATCTGGCTGCTCAAGCTCTTGCCGAACTTCATCACGGAATCCGCGCCGGTGATCACAGGAACCGAATTTGGGATCGAATCGCTCGAAGATTTGAGGGCGGAATTGTGAGGCGGAGGAGAGGAGAGACGAGGCGAGGCGAGACGACGGCGATAAATAGGGAGGCGGAGGAGAGGTTGGGGGGAGAATATTCGCGACGAAGGGAGCGGGGCGAGAGCGGTGGGTTGGGTTGGAGGTTTTTGACTTTTGAGGGGTTGGATGGAAATGGTAAGTGTACCCATGGGCTCTACACCGATAGTGTATTTCCACGCTTGGCTGGCCTGCCCATGAGTTTGGGGTGTTGCATGTAGAGTGACAAACTTTAATTGTGGTAAGCTATCTTTGGCTAGAGAGACAAAGTGATCAGATGGTATGGTGAGTAATTATAAATAAAAAGATGTGAAATCTAATAATTATTATTTTATACTACCAATATATACGATGTGTTTGGAATACCCGTTTGAGATTTTAGCTTTTTAGATAAATGTTGGTTCAAAAATCCAAACCAAAAACAATCCTTAGGGCTATTTGGGAGAGATTCTGTCATCTATAACTACTTTCAAAATGTAAAACTCTTTCTAGATTTTTGTTTTAGATTATGAAACTCAGACCCTGTTTGGTAGGGATTTATAATAGAATTTAGGAGAATTAATTCTCCTTTTTATTATGGAAGAGAATTAGGTAAAACTTTGTTTCTCACAATAATCAATATAAAAAATTAAAAATACCCATAGAAGTTTATGGAAATATTTATACATGATTGAAGTATATACGTCACACAATATAAATAATATGATTTGTAGTTTATATTATGTATTTATCACTGTTCATATAGTTTTAGATTGTATAACATAAGCCATCACATATATAATGTGACTCAAAAGACAGGGTTATAAAGATTATTTTAGATAATTATCCTCCCTTACAAGAATTATAGTATAGTCATACAACAAAACGATTTTATAACTAAATTTGATTCATCGTATAATCACTTCTAGGGAGAATTAGAAATCATAATCGGGAGTCATGAAATAACAGTTCTAGATGCTCGCTAGCAGCTTCTCAGAATCTAAAACTTTCTAAACATGTCCATGGTATCGTTAAGGCTATTAAAAAATAATATAAAATCATGTATATTTATGTCTAAAATATTATTCTTATGAAAATGAAATAGTAATTTCATCGGATCCCGGTTATATTTTTAACAATGGCAACACATTAATTTCCAAGAAAGAATGAAGCACACACAATGTGCTCATTGCATACTGAAAGATCGAAACACAGTGATCACGGTAACCAAAGAGGAGGTGAATGGTTGTAGTACCCTAAATTTAACAATTAAAACAAAATCAGAAAATTGATTCCCGATCAATTTTTCTGACCAGCCTGAAATTTCCCGACCACTAAAAATAGCCTGACAATACAATGGTAAAACATGCGTAACTTTAGATCCGTAACTCAAAGCACTCCCGATAGATTTCACTCAAATTTGTGTTCCCAATCAAAATTTATGATCCTCAAAAATCACGACAACGTAAAAACAGGACTAGTCCAATCTAAAAACTAAAATCTTGATTACTCCTAAAATATAAGGAATTAACCAATGAAACTTTCTAGACCTATTTCTTAATTCTTAGTAAGGTTTTGGATAAATCAATTCAAATTAAATCGCAAGTAAAAGCGAAATCACATAATAAACCAAAACAATACAAACCGATAAACATTAAGAAGAAAGAACCTGATACCACACTCCTTGATGCTTGATGATGAATCTCTTATTGCATAAGAGTGTTTATAAGGTGTAATCCAAAGCACCCTCACCAAATCCACGTTCACAACCCTAGATTGAACAGCAAAAGGCTAAACCCTAATTATCTCTTGATCGGTCTCTTCCGTTACGATTTTTGTTCTCCCATTTAGTCTATTTATAATCCTATCATGGCTGCCATCATAAGCCATGAATTTAACAACTTTTGAAGTTCTAATCCAACTAGAAATCCATATCTCTTACGAATCCTCAAATCATAACTTCTTTCGAATTTGCCTTCTTTCCATATTCGTACACATCCTGCGTACGCTATATGGAAACCTCTCTTTCCATATTCACACACATCCCGCGTACGTCATATAGAAACATCATCTCCATGTGCATCATTCTCTAGCCCGAGCATCCCGCATGACATCCTTGATCATTTTGAATCTCAGCTCCTCTCCAAGCCTAGCTCTGATCTCGTCATCGACTACGACTCGTTCTCAAGCAATATTTGCACATGAACAAACCAAGAAAACTTTTTTCGAGCATAAGTTTTTTTCAACTTGACTCAATCAATCCAATCAATCATAAATAAAGTATATTTATTGAATAACAATTTAAAGCATATGATCCAACTTGAACATAAAAAATTCAAGTGATCTAAAATCCCGAGTGCTGAATTTTTCCAAAGGCTGAATTTTTCGAGTGCTAAGTGCTGAATTCTCGAGTGCTAAATTTTCTGAGGGCTAAGTGATGAGTGCTGACTCCTGAGCAGAGTGCTCGATCATAGTACTCGACCACTCGACCAAAATGCTCGACCACTAAAATCAATCAAAACCAATTTATTTATCATATATCAATATCAAATCAATTTATTTGTCACATATCAATGATCATATACATAACCTCGCAATACCAACAGGAACAGCTAAAAAGTAGCTGCAAGTTTGCCCAGATTTTCAAGTGCGAATTGTAGTGACAACAACAAATGCTCCCGTTTGTCCATTGCGGTGAGGCGTTGATCTTTTCCAATGGAATATTCTACCCTGTATAATAACCACATATTTTTTTAACACGAAGACTTTTTTATTTCTGACGAGACATCGTACAACCAACCGAGGTATCTTTTCCTACTCGTGCACATCGTCGACGATCACGGCAATTTTTTTTTAAAATGGACTTCTTCAATGCGTTTGTAAATTAAATTAATCAGATGCTGTTCTGGTTAATTAGTCGAGCAAGTCCCTGAAAACAATTCCAGCAATTTAGCGTCTCCATGTACGCAAATCTCACATAATCCAATCAACGCTGCAGGTGTATACGTTGACTTTTAACGAAAAAACTACAGCTCCCGGTGCAAGAATTCAACCGTAATTTTATATAGAGATAACAGAAGGGTAAAACAACGAAACCGTATTTCATCAGAAATATATCCTGAGAGATAACCGGATTATGACAGGTAGAGATTTGATTTGATGATTAGAGATTTTTGCCTGATTTGGCAATTCTACCAAAAATAAATAACCAAATACTCTCTCAGACTCCGTGCTATAATTTTTTATTTTTATTTAAAATTTATCTTACACAAACTTTATTTTATACCTATTTTCTATTAATGATAATTAATGTACTCTATTTAACTAAATGACACAAACCTCTTTTTTGTCTCTTCAATTTTGTCAAAAAGATTTCATTTATATATTCACATGTACCATCGTTTTTGTAAATAAATTTTTTTATATCCTTAATACCTCTTAATTACCCTTAATATCGCTTTAAAATACTATTTTTTATTACTTAAAAAGGACAGCATCGTAGGGCGCAGAAGATTCCGCGCATAATTCCTCGATCCGTTTCCGGGCGGAGGAATATCCGGTTGGATATGCCACGCCCCGCCCACGGAAGCCATGGCCGACGACGACCCGAGCGCGGGATGGGTTAGGAGTACGTGGCGGGGGGCCCACGCGTCAGCCAGACGCGGCGGGGCGGCTGCGCGGGTGGGCCCGGCCGGGTCAAGCGGGCCTGGAGTACCAGTTAACCGGGTCGTGTTCTTACTGGCTGGAACAGTGATGCGAGGTGGGCCCACCGGTAAAGTATCCGTGCCAAAAGATTCCTTGGAAAAGGTGAACGTATCCGGAGGAGAGCACGTATTTTGGGAGTATCATGTGTGTCGGGTTAATATTATATGATATTGTGTCAGTCTTATAATATAGACACGAGAGTTATTAATTTATGATAATATTCTATGAAGCCTATTATTAGTACTATAGGCTATAGAGAGAACCTAAAAAATGACTATTGGTTGAATTTATAGTCCACGAGCTAAGATAGCTTATCATATCTCTATTTTTGTATTTGAGAGTTATACGATATATGTTGTGCTTCTAGGTTACTTCAAATAATTAAATACTCATGTCATATTGTGTTACTGAAAATAATAAGGACACAATCTACCCTACACATTATGGTCTGTTTGGTACAACTCTAGAGTTATATTTTTTTGAAGCTGATTAAACCTATCTTTAAAAAATCATGAATCTAGAGCAGTGGATGTATTGTGAGTATTTAGTTGAGTAATTTAGTTTTTATTTTAGACTAAAAATAAAAATTTAAACTATTTTATTATAACATATAACCCTAGACCCAACATAAATCTCAGAGTTAAAACTGTACTAAACATATATACCCTATATATGTAAGTTTTAGCATAAGCACTTCACGTTATAGCTACTAAAATCTAGTCGATATATGTCAAAGTTATGTTTTCCATTTATTTTGTAAATGAAAAACAGTTTAGGTGGACAATTTCTTTTAGCGAAGTGTCATGTATATAATATTGTTATCTTTATTAGGTGGCTAGCTAGCCGATTAGCCCTACGGTGCATAATCTAATTAGTAGTTAATAGGACAAAATCATAATAATTTATACAATATATTCCAACACTCTAAAACATTCCGTATCATTAAAATTCATGTCTAATTAGGTTTGAATTCGAGACTACTGTGTTTTGTTAACGGATCACAAGCAGAATATTCAAACTACCGGAGCAATTCTCATATTTTCATCGAAACTATAAACTACACAAGTTCAAAACCAGATCGCTGTCTCGGAGTTATCAGCAGAGTTTTTCCGATCCGTGAAGCGACCAAACGCTTATTCCCGTGGGATGAATGCGGCCACGTGTAACCCTCCTCTCCTATGTTCTTCAACCAGAAGATTTAGTACAGGCCTCCTCTGTAATGAGGTAATTTTGAAAGATTCAAATTAAAGGAATGCTTGTTTCAGCTGAAAATTCTTAATAGCTAACTAATTTAAGTATTTAGCTGATAAAAATATGGAAAAATTAGTGTTTCTCATCTTTTAGATTTTTTAGATCATTTTTAGATTCTATAGCCACTGATTCTCATAATCTAGATCTAGGATATATATTATTTATTTTAACTTTACATTTTAGAAGTAGCTGAAGCTATTAGAAACTAAAAATCTATATAAGTTTCTATGTTTAAAACAGCCTTAAAAAGAAAACGTCTACTATTGGTTTCATTAGTCGTACTGCAACTCCTGTAACGCTGATCACTCTCGCTCATTGTTCCATTTTTTTTTGTCAATGCCCAATATTTGTTTGCATGCGCGAAGGATACGCTCGCATACGTTTATATGTAGTAAATTAGTAACCGAGAAAAATATAATAAATAGGAAGGAAAAAGGAACGATTTTGCCAAATTAACGGGGAATATTTGATGATTCGACACTTCTAAAAAGTGATTTTGATTATTTATCATTTTAACATAAGTTATAGACTCAGATGATCCTACGTATCATCACATAGGTGGCAAATAATCAAACAACCTAAACTTGTTAGCGATAAGTCATCAAATCTCTGCAATCAATCGTTTTTAATACTAAGTTTGATATACGGTAAGTTTTTTAAAAGTTAGAATGTAATATTTAATTATTATAGTGTAATTATTTAAAGGTTTAAATACAAATATGTATAATTTATAGCGTAAAAATCAACTGCTTTTTATAAAAAGTGTGTCACGGCTATAAATCTATCTACCCTACTATATAATATACGAAATTGAGATGCTCATCTGATAAATCTCAGCTATTTATCACTTATTTATTAATCTTAGCCATTCATCACTCATCATCAATCAATAATAATCTACTTCTACTCTACTATATAAAATGCACGAAGTTAAGATGGACACATCACTCATTTAGTAAATCTCAGTCATTTATCAATTATATGTTAATCTCAGCCATTCATCACTTTCATCATCAGTTAATAATAATCTGATCAGATGCTCTAACTTCTCTCCTCCAATCTCAGGAAATCTCCTTCACAGATAGCGTCGCCCTGCGCCCCCTCCCTAGCTAGCCCCGGTGCTGCCCCACCCCCGTCCCTCCGCACGACGTCGCCCTGCGCCCCTCCCCAGTGCTGCCCCCGCCCGCTCTCGTCAGGGTGGCGGCGGCTGATGTTGATGACCAAGGGGAGGAGCATGCGGAGCAAGATGGAGAAGCGGATGACGAGGGAGACTAGACACACGCAGCGGGAGCTACACCACGCTGTCAAGTTCAGGACGAAGCTCATGACCGACGACGAGAGGCTCATCTACAATATGCGGAGGGTAAGACGCCATTTTTCTTGTCGGTGCCGTCGAACCCCCCCTCGCCTATAGTGATTGTGCTTCATTCATCCCACATCAATCTGCTTTCAAGTATGAAACAGATTGTGTATTGTCGTAGTTTAATGGCGACCAATTCGCTCACTGTATGACTCATGGAGAGGAACTAGATATGTGCTGTTATTGCTAATTCTAGAGAAAAAATTAAGCATTTGCACTGTTTCACTGGTTCAGATAGTTGTGTACCCATCCAAATTTTTTTTGATATGCTAGATCGTTGGGGTTTTTACTTTGCTGAACTGAACTGAAGGAATTGAGCATTAGAAGTGCTAAATCCAACTTCTATGCCTGACAATTAGAAGTTGTGTTCTCATTCAAAACCTATCAGCCAACTCTCACTCAAAAACTCGAACCTTTGCTTTCGCCCCCACTCCCCCCAACTTATATATGTTCTTGTTTAAATCTGTATTAAATCTGTAATGCGTTTTGATATAGAAAATTCATGGACTTACTGAACTGTGGTTACTTTCATCCAGTGATGGATCCAGACCAAAAATATAGGGGGACTGAGTAATACTGCATGTCTGCATCAAAGCTGGAAGGAGCAAGGAGGCAAGGAGGGAGCAAATGTGGCTTGTGAGCAATATATCGGGATTCACCGTAGTCCGTAGAGGCCAGAGCCCAAAGGGCACCTAGGGCCAAGCCGCCGAGGGGCGCAGGGAGGCGCGGCAGCGCCTGGCCACAAGAGACCGTTGCCCATTGGCGCAGGGGCAGGGGGGCGCAGGAGACCATCGCCCATCAGTGCAGGGGCAGGGGGCGCGGAGGCTAGGCTGCCGGGGAGCCGCTGGCTACCGCGGGGCGCGCGGGGCTAGGCCGGAGTGGCGCAAGCAGGGGCGGAGGCAGGGCGGCACAGGGGAGGGCTGAGGACGGAGACGGCCGGGTGGAGCAGCGTCAGGGGCGTCAGGCGTGTGCTGGCATCGGTTTAGATGTGCGGGCGTCGGGCGAAGGCCTGAGGCTGGCGGCTGTGTTAAACTGCTAGGGTTTTTTCATGGGCTGATGGGCTAATTGGGCTGTGCTAATTACTTAAAGACTGCTAAAGATACAGCAGTACTAGTGCTTTGGGCCAGGCTGTAGAGGGGCGCCCCCCCAGCCCCTCGCTGGATCTGCCACTGCTTTCATCCAGGCTAAGAAAAAGGCTGCTTTGCTTCTACAAAAGCTCAAGAAGGATGAGCTACCAGACCTACCAGCTCCTCGACATGATCCCGAGCTGTTGACAGTTGAGCAACTACAAGCTGAGAGCAAGCCTAATAATTTAGCTAGTGATTGATTTTATATTTGTGCCATATCATATATAACTAATCTAATAGTCCACTCATATAATAGTTAGTTATCTATATATAATATACATTTAATACATAACCTATCACATCATTTTATAAAGTTTATGAGAACCTATATACCAGCGAGCTGTAAGCTAGTAACCCACTTCTTTTCTCTCTTCTCCACCTCAACACCAATATAATATTATATCTCTTTCAGTCTGTTTACATCAGCTTGTTATATTTGCTCTTACAAAAAGATTGGATTCGTAAACAGAAACTACGTACCTGTAGGAGTTCGTGGAATTTTTGGAGGTGTTGTTCAAAACATGCACATGCATTGGAAATTCCATGAGACCGTGCAAGTTTGCTGTGACAACTTTCCAAAGGAAAAAAAGGAAATGGCAGCGATGCTGACAAGATTGAGTAGTTCGGCACCCTCGACGATGTCTCTGCCTCCGCCGCCGCATGACGCGGTGGGTACGTAGACATGTGGCTGTTCTGGCGCACCAGGAACCGCTTCTCCCTCGAAGAGCTCCGGTGTGTGCCCGCTTACCTACTATCTCATGCGGGTCAGTTGCGATTTTTGCCCGCGCGCGCCGCCGCTCTTTAGAGATTTTTTCCCTCATGCCGTCCATTCCTTTTGCAGCTAGACGATGGGATTTGGTTTGGAGACGGTCGAGATGGACGCCGTCGCCATGGCCGTCGTCGCGGCGAATGGTAATTAAGCGCGAATCTTCGCAGATCCGCGCGCTTTTCCTTTTTCGTCGCCATCGTTTGTTGGTGCTGTGGGGGGCATCGCCCAGAGGCAGAGGGGGGATTCGTGCATGGATGAGAATGGGATTGGGATTGATGGGTTTTGCCTGATGCATGCAGGGTTCGGGGAGGTGGAGAGAAAGGCACAGCGGAGCTACTGGGAGGAGCACTCCAAGGACCTCACCGTCCAGGCCATGATGCTTGACTCCCGCGCCGCCGACCTCAACAAGGAGGAGTGCCCCGAGGTTGATAGCAACTGCTGACAGCGATAGGATTGGAGCTAACTCGTTTCAGGGAAATACAGGTTGACAAATCGATCGATGAGTGCTAAAGCTGATGTAGAGAGCCTGATGCTGACCCTTGCTTTTATTATGATCCTACAATTTGGTTTCTATAGGCCAACGGTGCGATCTAAGCAGAAATTTGCTAGATTCAGTATGCAAGGACAAAAGCTGAATTTATGTTGGAAGGCCAACTTTGCTAGCCATTGTGAACCCCCTGTATATTTTTTATATTGCATTAGTTTGATAGAAATTGGCGTTGTGATGCGTAGGAAGGCGAAGCTGTACATGTTTGACGAGGATGGGAACCAGTGGAAGGAGCGGGGCACGGGCACCGTCAAGCTATTCAATCACAAGGAGAACGGGAAGGTCCGCCTCGTCATGCGGTAGGCCAAGGACCCTTAAGATCTGCGCCAACCACCTAGGTTTTCCACTAATTTCCTTCGAATTTAAGCACCCTTTCGGGGAGGATTTATTCCCATGTGTTATAATTGCGCTCGGTAGGTTCAGTAACAAGAATTGATGGCTAACGCTTTGATGCAGTGATCTCAACCATGAAGATGCAGGAGCATGCGGGCAGCAACAAGTCATGCGTCTGGCACGTGGCAGACTTTGCGGACGGCGAGCTCAAGGAGGAGATGTTTGCAATTCGGTTTGGCTCTGTGGAGAGTGAGTTGTCCGCTCCCTTCATTCATCTCGTGCCTGATTTATTCTTGTTGCAGTTGTATGTAGCGTGGTTATCTTGGCTTGGTATCATGCTGGATTATACTGTTTATTCCACGCTTAAGTTCATAGTGGTATAAGTAGTTCCCGAATTGTTTCATGGCTAATGAGAATCTTCATAACGTGCTGGTCTCTTGGATATTAACCAGTTGCATTTCATTAGCTGAACTTGTGCTGTGCTGAGGAACATGATTTTTTTACTCTAAAAATATTATAACTTGATTTCTTATTTCGTATGATGTGGTTATGATGAATGTTTATAGTTTACACTACTCTTTTAAAAGAATTTTGCACGATTTAGAATAGAGAATAGACGGGTAGTTTTTTATCACTAGGAGCACAACAATCCCTCTCATCTATTATCTATGCTGAGATTGTTTACCTCGTATCCCTATCATTATGTCGAGTTTCTGAACTTTACCTTAATATCTGAGTTTTATCATGTCTCAGTTTTAAGCATCGATCTCTTATTAGTTCCTATGACTTAACTAGGGAATGGTGACTCCAAACTGGAGCTAACATCTACAAAATAAAAATTAAGTGGCAACTACATTTTGTTAGATTTTTTTTT
>KE373024.1:556744-569834 GCA_000418225.1 Zizania latifolia | reverse complement strand
GGAATTCTGGAGTCCTGGTGTAGAATGGTGACTTCATTATGCTGATTCACCCAAGCTTTTCAGATGACAAAGCTGCCTTCGCCATCGCCATGAGACGGTGAAGCTGGACTGCTGCTGCTGAGCAGCTCCTCGATCATTTGCAGCGCGATCCTCTCCTCGTCGTCCATTGCCACCTGCGCGGTTGCGGCGGCTGGTGTGGGCTGAGCTGCAGCTTCGCTTGGTTGTGCCTCTTTGTTGTTGAGCTCGACGGTCATGACCCAGCTGGAGTCAGCACGGGCGCCTGCACGCTTCTGCCACACGCCGATGTGGGACTTCTCAGGGTCGAGGCGAAGGCAGGTCAAGGATGGAGACGGCGCCCTGCAGCACTTTCGGAGCTTGGCGCTGAGAATCTGTGACAGGCTGCCTGCAGAGGAGTTTCTGCTACCGCCATTGCTACGGCCGTCCCGGTCCGCCGCAGCAGTGGCAACGTCACCGGCGGAGTTCCTCTGCACAGGGAAGTTGGTCTTGGCATTGCGGCCACTCATCAGCACAGCAGCCTCGTCGTAGGCTCGTGCAGCCTCCTCTGCGGTCTCAAAGGTGCCCAGCCACACCCTCCTTTTACTGCACACATTTGTTTGCAAAGAACATGCATTCAGAGTTCAGACTTCACAGGCAGATCATAATTTATCGCTGTTGGTAGAAAATTAGAGGGATGGAAGGGCTTACAGGAGGGGGTGTCTGATCTCGGCGACCCAGGAGCCCCAGTGACGCTGCCTGACTCCACGAAACTTCTTTGGCTGTACCATTTTTTCTGCAGTGGAGATTCTCTGCCCCAGAAGGACAGGAGACAGAGCTGAGGGAGTGAGCTCCTGGGCGCCTCTGAACGGAGGAGGTGTGGGGGAGGAGGAAAGCACTCGTTTCAGATCAGTCAATATAAACTGCCCAGCCTGTACTTGTGTCTGCACTCTGCCCTGCTGCGTTAAATGTGGTTAAACGTGTAGGTAGCCAAATAGTACGTGTCAGAGACACACACACACACACACACATATATATAATATATGTATATATGTTGTGTTTGGCCTAGTTTTCATTGATCATCATGATGCAAGGGCTGGGGTTACAAGCAGTAGCAAGCGTGTGTAAAGCAGTAAAGAGATAAGAGGTGAAGAGAGAATTCAGGGGAGGGGCAACTGAAGGAGACAGGACGGCAGGGGTGGCTGTCGGTGAACTGTGCGTGGGTATAAGCATAACCACCTTCTCTGCTAGGACACTGGTAGTAAACACTCTCACCTACGCCCATGGTAGCCACATTAATCGTGGGCCAACCCCGAGTTGATTCACATAAGCTCCTAGAACAGTGTAACTAGGCTAGTTGTTCGTGCAAAGCATTGTTCATCTTTGTCAGATTCACTCCGGGCCATAATTCCTCCACAGTCATGGGGGCGTGGTCCGATGATGGTTTTTTAGTGCCATTGGATGCATGGACCTTGTGCTTAAAACTAGGTGGCTCATATGGCAAGGCCTATGCTGATAAACCGTGTTCTGGAATATCTTGTGCTTTGTTTGTGATAACGTGTTCAAGTTACTCTTGTCTCGTCTTGAAACTCCATAATTCAACACCCAGTCCTGTTTTGTGAGATAAAACCAGAGTTTGAAATGTGCAAGAAACTATTGTTTGAGTGAGTGTAGAATTTAGCTTTTTGGGTATGACTTGTAAGAGTATATTTTTCAATTGTTCCATTGGCATTGAGTCATGAGATTTTTTTTTTTCTCTGGGGCTGCTTGGAGTTGGTTGGTATTTAAGCTTGTCCAAGGTAAGGTAGCTCATGAACAGCCTGGTGATGATGATGGTGCGTGCTCACTGCTCAGTGCTGCTCGATACTCTTGGCTGATGAATCTTTCATATTTGTATTTTCTGACAACATGCTGACTGTTGCGTTATGACACTTTGAGAGTAACTCCTTACTCGGTGGAGAACATGATAATATATTTTATTCTGTTCTCTTGAAATATTTTCACAAATAGCAGTGATAAGGAAGCTGAAGTAGGAAGTGGGTTGAGAGGAATATTTCTCTTGGTGCGTATGACCTGTCCTTGATTAAATAACTGAACAATTCAGTGTTTTTAAGTTATTTGGAATTGTCCTTAAAGCTATATTACAGTCCGAATTGACTGAAGAAAGATAACAAGCACTTCCAAAAGGGTATTTAGGCCTTTGCGACAACTTGAAATAATTAGAATTATAACATAATCATAATTGTTTGATAAACAGAGATATGGCTTATCTTTTTTATTAGTTATGTTGCTGATTATGATTATTACTTAAGTTAACTATAATTTTTCAATTTGATATATAGTCTGTTTTTAAATTAAACATAGGCTGTTCCAGAAAGATCTTATAAGAGTGACTTTAAGTCAGAGATCCATAATTGTGTTCTCTAAAAGGAGGGTGAAGTCTTTAATGAAAATGTTTGATTGCGGTGCTTGCTATAGCCTGCAAATTGTCCTGATTGAGGTCCTCTCAACATATATTTTACCTTTTTCTGTTTGGCATCACATTGTCCACACGTCTTGTTTAGCATTGAAGTATATTGGTCTAAACTGTGAGCTGTGATGTGATCTGTTGTGCCCTGTCCTGTATGTAGGATTTCGTTCTCTTCATACACAGGGCAGTAATTTTTTTATAACTAAAGTTTTTATTGAACTTAGACAATTACCATCAACCGAGAAAACAATTATAAACGTGAATACTGTATGCAACTTTTAATGGACCTGCTCTAGTCTGGAATCTGTATTTCTGGTGAAACGAGATGTCCTGACTCTGAACTTTGGTCTATTGCAGCTCTGTTTCATGGCTAGACCCGCTAGAGTACTGCGTACAACGTATCAACATGGAAGCGTAGCAGGCTGCCTTCAATTATTGGCTGCTCGCCGTGTTTCACCAATCAACCGTCCGTTGCTACAGATGTGCTCTGTAAAAGTGAATCAGGCTGATCAAGTTCGTTGCCCTTGCCGACCGAATTAATGAGAGCAGCAGGGATGTGCAGTGCGTTTACAGTTTTGGCTCCACAGACATCTGAGTCAGTTCTTACTGGACAAGAAGCTCCTGTGACTCATCTCCTCTTCTTCTGACACTGTCTGTGTGGTACACTCTTTATTTCCTCGTGCAAATCACTTAAAGGGGCAAAGTACATAAATGTCAGAAACAGGAACATGTAATAATGTAGGAGGGGTAACATAATAGATCACTCATTGCATTTGAAGCTCGTGCATGCCTGTTGTTTTCTCTGTATCTGAGATATACACCTCGGGTGTACGAGCCATTTTTTTCTCATTCTTTATCTTGTTGCTGATATTATATATGTTCTTTGTTTATTTTTTGGCAGACATAGTGGATAATTGTACAAAGGTCTTAGAGATCATGATCATCAGGCTTGGTTCCAGAAAATTATTTCCGGCAAAAATTCTGGACCTTAGTGGGATATCGGAAGCTGGCCGGCCGGTCTATCTTGTTCTCTGGTCTGCTCTATCACCCTGTCAGGTGACTGTGATGAACTGGTGTGGACCTCATCAATCGATGACTGTGGCCATGATGATCATTTTTCACCTTCTGCCGTAGGAGTCTACATCTGGTGGTATGTTTACACACTCTCAGTGTTTTATTTACTACTCCTTTGCAGACATATGACTTTGTCACTTTGACCGTTATTTTTCATGACTTTACAATAGCATATGATAATAAAGCTACTACATTTCTAATAATAAATTGATGATATAATTTTTTATGAAACAAAATATTTCAAGTACACCTTAAAAAGGCTGATGCATGGATTTGAGGGGCCACGCGGGATGCGCAATGATCGACGCTATAGGAAACAATGATCGGCGCATGATGAGATGAGGTTTGAGGGAGTGGGAGCTAGAGGGAGGGTAGGATTTAGGTTTACTAGTAGTTATTGGCATGCCTGTCTTTTTGAAAACTCGGACCGATGACTTAAATATTTAGGTATATAGATAAATATATATGTGGTAGCACTTTTTTATACTTATACCTATTTTACTCGATAGGTATGACTTATCTCTCAATACAAAATTTTTAATAGAGCAATTATCTACCGATAAACAATATTGAGTATTTATTGACATCTCCAGCGGGGCAGGGATGAGGGTGAGGGTGGGTGTGGGTGTGGATGTGTGGTAGAAGCAGAGTCGCCTCCGTAGAAAACCTAGATAACACGTACGGTTACCCTCAAAACGAAACCTAGTGGCTGGTAGTGCGCAATGATCGACGCTATAGGAAGCAGAGAGCTTCAGACGTCAGTAGCTAGGAACCAGATCGACACACATCGAGTGGTTGGATGCTTCCTTCCCAATGTTACAACATTAGGGATTACTCTTGTTGCTGTTCTTTCTCGTTGCCGTGGTTAGTCGGTTGCCCTTGCCAAGATCTGAACATCAAAGCACGGTTTGGTGAAGGAAATTTAAAAAAAAGTGTCAGTGGGATAACGGCAGCTGTGCATCAGTACGTACTGCTGCATGCACCACTCTAGCAGCTTCATAGCTAGCTGTTGCAGTACAGTACTGTCCATGGCCATAGCCCATAGTGCTTGCGTTGCTACGTTTGCTGTTCTAAAGTTTTTGCCCAAAGGACAAATCTGGGGACATGTGGCAATAAAGCCGGCTTTAATCACTCTTGTTGTTAACTCTACAATCCATGCCTGCCCCGTCCCAAACGTTGGGCAGCCAAATAAAATCTTGTACTGGATTGATTGGATCCATCTATGCCAAATTGTGCCTTGAATTGGAATCTTTTTCAAATTCCAATTTGGGCTGAATATGTGAGAGAAGAGCTGTTATATCGGACAATGAATGAATGGGCGCGAAGACATGCAGATTCGCAGAGAAAACTAATTTGAGAATAAAACTTTTATGCTTGGAGGTCTAAAAACCAAAACTGGCCATATATAGAAAACGACAAAAAAACTCCTAAACCGATTCCAAAATTCCAAAACTGAGTTCTGACATTCAATTTTGCTTGCGGATTATAAGCTTAAGCAAGCATTCTTTTTTCCAAAATATTTATAACCTTCTCTTTGCAGTATATATAGCTATGCTCTATATGTTTCATTAGAATTGAAAATGTTTAAATCCTAATTAGTGCCTGCAATTGTGCACGCCAACAAGAATTTTGTGAGGATCTGTGAGACACTCGCGTGAGCATGTGTGGTGGTTTGTGTACGTCTCATCTGCAATTGAAAAAGGGGCTAGCTGGTTATGTTGATCAGAAATTAATGCATGGCTCCTGCAGGTTTATAAATTATAAGATACTCCCTTGTTTTATTTTTTAAATTTTTGAGATAAAATTGGCAAATTAGTAGTGAGATTAAAAGACTAAAGTGTCTCTTATTAATAAAAAATAATAGGTAAAAATATTGAAGGAATAATTTTTTCTACATTTGAGAATCAAGGATAGTTAAAAGGTAGAAGTGAAGACTTTTTGGAACAAAGTTGAAGGCTATGGGACTGTTTGGTATAACTTTAGCTCTGAGATTTATACTGGATTTAGAGTTTACATAGTAGAGTTTATATAGTAAAATAACATAGTTTAGATTTTTATTTTTAGTCTAAAATAGAAATCAGATTATTCAACTAGATACTTTCAATGTATCTAAGATTTTTGGGTTAGATATGACCTGCTCAAAAAATCATGGATATAATTGTAATTATAAGTGAAGTTTTGCTGTGACGGAGGGAGAGAGTACAACCTAGGATATACATTACATTTAGCTATATATGTATATGTAGAAGAGGGTAGATACGTTGTTTTGTACGTACGACAAACGTACACAACCGCATGCCATTCATGCACCTTCCAGCTAGCGTATAGGTAGCTAGTCTCAAACAATGCATACTCGGGGGCATGTAGATGATACGAATGGGGTAGCTGTGTTAGTTGCACCTTGGAGATATCGGCGATTGATCGATCTACGCATCCATTGGCGAACGACAGGATCGAGCTGAGGATGATCGAGCATGTACGCTTAGCCGTGTCCATTTCCTGATTAGATGAGATTGATTGATGTAGTTAGTGATACTTTGTCCATTTGGATCGAGCAAGTCCATTATACAGTATTGGCTTTATAGCCCACTTTCTACCAGTGTAATGAGCTATAATGGCATGTTAGGTACCGCTCTAACTCTGAGATTTATGCTGAATCTAGGGTTTATGTGGTATAATAAAATAGTTTAAATTTTTATTTTTATTTTAAAATAAAATTAGATTGTTTAACTAAATACCCTCAATCTATTTTCAACTCTAGATCCAGGATTTCTTTGAGCTAAGTTTGATCGGCTCTAAAAAATTTTAGATCTGGAGCTATACTAAACGAGTTCTGAGTTGTTGTTTAACACTAAAATTCTATGGGTTTTTTTTATAGAAATTAGTTCAGTTTTCGAAAACATTCTTACAAAATTCCTTTATTTTTACTTTAGGTAAAGGAGTCTTAAAATTACTCTAGCCCCGTTACTAATACATGTACCCAAGCATATAGAATCGATCCCTGTACCATTAATTAATTACAGCATGCATGTTCCTATAATAGGGCTTGCCACTAGCTATACTCCATATCCATATCATTTAGATATTACACGGAATCAATATTAATGAAGATTACATGGAAGAACAAAATTAACAGAAGTTACGAATAATGTATCTCTTAAAATGTTCTGCTCATACAATTTGCATGCTCTCTTATCTTTTCTATTTGCTTTCTCTAAGGGATAGAAAACAAACTCAAAAGCTCGTGGGTTATATCAGCTTGTTTCAGACTGGACTTAAATTGACTTGAACTCGTACTCATAACAAGACGAGCTGAGTCGGATTTTTAGCTCGTTTGCTTAACAAGCCAGCTTGTGAGATAGCTACATCATATATAGATCATATGCTATTTTATTAAACATTTATCCACTGAGAAAAACATAACTTCGAACAGGCGAAGATCATTAAGAATATTTTCATATTAACTAAGAGCATCTCTAATAGACTCTCCAAACTAAATTTTAGCAATTCTAACAAAAATATGCAATTCGAACAGGTCCGGCTGGCCAAAAAAGACTGCTCACTGGCCAAACTTGGCTAGCCAAGTTGGCTTGCTATCCGTTGTGGGCCCACGCTGTCATCCGCTTTCTCCTCCGTCCCCACTCTCCCTGTGCACTGCTCTTTCGCCTCCACCTCCTCCCTGGTCCGGGTTGTTCGTGCTGCGCTCACGTGCTTCCGGTTCGAATACAATCTGAGGGGGATTCGAGGGGGATGGGACGAGAGGCGAGGCATGGCGGCAGCCATGGCGGGGCGGAGCTCTCTCCCGGAGGGTTCCCTCTTGACCTTTCTCTCTGTCAGATGAACTCTGGATCTTGTTTTTTCTCTCTCTTGTTTGGCTGCAGTGATTGTTCTTTCTTGTGAAGTAGAGGAGCTTGATGTACTGGTAGTGTAGGTGGAAGAAATTGCTTTCGATTGAGGGTGCTTGGATTCGCTGTGATTGGTGACATGATGGTTGTATTTCTTCTGTTGATTAATTTTCTCATCTTCATTGTGCGAACCGGGGAGCTGTAGATCTAACTGGTGCAGCTCTTTGACTTGAAGATAAGAGAGAAGGGAGGGATTGGCCGATTGGGGTAGATTAAGTTGGTTATAATTCATTGCTATTAATCATGGATATGTAAGCTTTCTATACAATGTGGAAACCAGTGAATGAACAGGGGCTTCTGAAACTTCATGTCTATTGCTGTTGCTGTTAATAATAGTCTGAACCCTTCAAAGTTTTAGTTTTTGTGTTTATATGTATCCTGCTAAGCACATAAGCACCTGTTTCTCCGTGATAATGCTGGAGGTACTACATTGATCCTAGCAGATATGGAGAGAAAGGAAGGAGGAAGGAAAAGAGAGTAAATTTTTTTAGAGCGTTAAAAATAGAGTCTGTTGGTGTTGGAGTGTATAATAGATTTGGAGCGTTAAAAATTGTAACACAGTATAAGTCTAGAATGTACTTGCTTTTACGAGATACTGTGCTTTAAGTGGAGAGTGTACGTGCATGCCATGGAGCATCCAATGCAACAACCTTTGTATGAGCTCCTGCCTCCGGCGGCTACGTTAACTTCCTCGATTCCATCGACGCCGCTGATTGCTCAACAATGGAGAGAAGAAGACGACGACGAAGACAGAAAGAGAGAGAGATGCCGTTGTTCACATCGATCAATCTCTCAATCCCAAACCCTTTGCATGCATGGTATGCAGTCAGCGTCAGATCGAGAGGTCGATCGACTGTGCATGTGTCTGGCTCGTGACCAACGACCGAAAACGACCATGCACCACCATGCATGTCCGTTTAATAAATTAATTGTAGCTATCTACTCTATCCGTTTCCTGGTACAACGGATCCTAGGTTTTTAAAATGATCATGAAGATATATATAAAAGATTATAACACACTTTATTTGATGAGATGTACTTGAAAAATAGAGAGTTGATCGGTTAAGGTTAAATAGTAGTGGTAAAATTAAATAAGAGATGGTTGATAAGACAATGGCTACTCTAAATTTACTTATATTTTTTAATTACGGGACGGACGGATACAAGCTACGGTACCCGTACAGTGTGTACACGTGTCACGCCACCGTACGGTTTTGCTCACGTACGTCCTTCTCACTCTCCAGTCGATTAGATAGATGTAATGAAGGAGCATTATTACTGGAGATCATGGTATTTTAAGAGACGTGACCTCAATTCTTCATTACACTAATTAGATCATTGTATATTGATGGCCGGCCAGCACGTACCTGGACGACTCAAGCGAGTTTTCTTTCGTTGTGCTGTGTCAGTCTCTGTCCCACTAGCTCCACTTCTTAAACAGATACTACTTCGGTTGTTATTTTAATCTTATTTAAATTTATTGATTTATAAATAAATTTAAATAAATCTAAAATAACTTATAATGTGAAACGGAGGGTCTAATTTTAGACATTGATACGGTCATCCAAATTAAGACACACATATTAAGAAAAATAAGTAAAAAGATCATATTACACTCTAGGTTAGTGAGTATGGATTTAAAAGTGGTTGGACGGAGTAATAAGTATTATAGATGTTTTGAAAGTAAAAGTAACTAGATGAACAAATTTTAAACTCTAAAATTTATTAAATTCTAGAACTAAACCAACATCAGTAAATACTTCATTTGTCCCAAAAAATAGCACCTTTTTTAAAGTTCAAAAGTTGTCCTAAATATAGCATCTTAGTATTTATAAAAAGGAGAATATGTCTTTTTATATATCTTCTTGATAGATATGTCTATTCTAGAAAACTGATATTTTAAGATTGAGAGAGTACTTTTATTCATACGAGAAGAGGGAAGCTATGTTTGAAGCATGAATTGGCCGTACATGAAGACAAAGTCACAAAGATGAATTGTGCTGTTTACTACGTACCTGAGCACTGCAGCCACGCATGTACGTTACGTGATTAATACTGCTGTCTCCTCGATCGATCGATGGACCGCACCGGTGATGTGATTGATCTATGCGCGGTAGCTGACAGATCTAATCTGTGAGATCGATCTAATCAACTAGGAGAGCTTGCTTAATTAGCCAAGCATTAAAGACTCGATCGAGAGCTCCAGTGGATTATTTTCCCTATTATTGTTTCGTCTGGTCAATGCATATCTACCTTTCACCCCATGAGTAGTAACGTATCCCTCGGTTCCATAAATAGTTTATTTTTTTAATAAAGTTGATAATTTAGTATTTACAATAAAATACAAAAATATTTTTTATTAATAAGAAAACAATATTTCCTCAGGTTTTATATTTTTTGATTTTTTTGATAGTCTTTTGATACTAATTATTATGTTTCAGTTATTAACAGGTTATCTGAGAATCTTATATCCCTGTATGAATATAAATTTATTAAACTACGTAACTGTATTTAATATAAACAAAACATAAAATATATACTAATTAATTATTTCTTAGTATATAAGAACATATCTAAACCATTAATAATTATGAAATTGGAAGAAGTATTGTAAAGTGATATATAAGTGAGATATAAGGAGTATCGAAGATTCTTCATTTATGAAACGAGATTTATGAATCACTACCATAGAAATAGTTTTTAGTGACGAAACTTTACTAACGGATAAATGACGCGCGTCACTAATACACTTTTAGTGACGGATCATTTTTCACGCGTCACTAATATTGCCTTATTAGTGACGGATCATAATGTGGCCCGTCATTAAAGAGGGGACACCCCCATTAGTGATGGTTCACACTACGACCCGTCATTAATGGATTAAATAATTAGTGACAATGCCGATCATTAGTGACGAGCGGTAGTTGCCGTCAGTCATTATAGGTGCCTGCATGCTGTGTATAAATAGGTGGGGCTAACAGAACGCTTTCATATCGCACAGAACCCTAAACCCTAGTGGCCACGCGTTCTCCTCTGCCATCGTACTCCACGCGTTCCACCATCGTTCTCCTTCGCCGTCGCGGCCTTCGTTCTGTCACGGCCTCCTCTGCTAGCCTCTGTTCCGACACGGCTTCTTCCATCGCGCTCTCCGTTCCATCGCCGATCCTCCTCGCCGCCGCCTCGTCTCGTGCATCTCCTCCTCCTAAGGTCCTCCTCATTCTCCTCCTCCGTCGAGGCTAGAGTTTATAACTTGTTGCTTTATGAATATGTTTCCTTATTCGTTCAATGAAGAGAAGACTATTAGTATGAGGATGTGTGTAACATTTAGGTACTTTTTTGGTTTTGATAAGTTTATTCATGCAATGATGTTACATTACGTGGTACAAGTATTGTTTAGTTATTTTGTTCATGCAATGATTTTACATTATGTGCTTAATGAAGAGAAATCTATTAGTATGAGGATGTGTGTGACAATTATGCTCTTTTTTTATTTTGACAAGTTTATTCATGCAATGATTACATTATGTGCTATTATTATTGTTCTTATATTTTGTTCATGGAATGATCCTACATTATGTGCTCACTTTCATATAGTTTGGTTCTTTATATTTCTTTTTTCTTCAATATTCTTTAGGGGTAAGATTTAATTAATTAGTTGTCACACACACCTGTGAATTAAAATATAGCCTAGTGTCGAGGAGGCTATTAAGTTGGCAGCCCGACATCTGAGAGTAATCCGTATTTTTGTCTTTTAGTTTACACAACTTCTATTATTGTACTTTTTTTCATCGTTGTTAAATATAACACGAATTAGGGACATAGCAAGCCTCTCAAGTGATAAATAGAGTACTTCTGCTGGACATCGTGCTTCTAGCAGTAGGTGGGCCAATGAGACGGCATTATTTTACTTTTTTTGTTGTCCCGTACTGCAAGTGCAATGTTTAGTTGTACTAATCCATGCCAACAATATAGGTACTGACTTATGTTCCTCAGTCTTGCCTCCTGAAAATCCATCATCATGTCTAAGGGCGTCACCAGGTTTATACATTGTATATTGCATATTCTATTTATGTGGTAACAAAATTAACAAATTGATGCGATATTATCTCACTGTTGTAGTTTTTAACAAAAAACTTTACTGCTAACCATAACATTCAATATGGTGACACCCTTGAGATATCAACAAGAGATTGATGCACTAGTATGATTGAGGTTGCGAGCTGTGGATGTAGGTTTTGCCTCCATAGAGGGTAGGGTGAATTTAGTTCATGAATCCGCCTAGTAGAAAAGGACTATGTGGAACTAACAATAGGACCATAACTATCTTGTGTGGCTATTATTTTCAATAATTTTGGCGATGAGAAGACCGTAGGAGCCATAAAAGTAGATGACAGTGATAGTGGTATCTATAGCTATCTCATATTACGTACTAGAAATGCATATTTTGTTTATGTACTTACCGACTTTTTTTATAATGGTAGGTGAGTGTCCTAGCAATGCTGCGAAGAAGAAAGAGAAGCAGATATCCAGGGAGGGCGACACCGACCAAATGGACCAATTGAAGAATATCTGTTATTTCAAAAATCATACAGATATAACTCCAGCAAGGAAGACTCTCCTACAAGATATCTCGATAGATTTATCCTCTGTGACCTAGTTATATGTCTGTACAATAAATAACTCGACCATCAATAAGAAGTCGATGGTAAGCTCTTTGCACATGTCAGAAAAGCAAACTTCTACATATATGCACTTGGTCTTATCAAACTATTTTTGTACAAATTTTATTGTAATAGTACTTTTCAAGACAATATTGTGAGAAATACATCACACCTCACCTACACCAGCAGACCACCCAGATTCAAGTGGCAGCAGCATGTAGTGAGGCAGTCCCAATTACGGTGCATAAATCCACGGATGGACGGTGCCACCTAACTACTGGTTTTAGCCAATTTCTTCGAGATAATGCATTAGAAAGTTGGCACAGTATGCGTCTTCTATTTCAACATCAATAATGGTGCAATTGAGGTTGTTATATATGTGGTGTAATTTGTCGTCAACGTTGCAAATCCTGAGAGAGAAAATCTAGGGTATGATATCTTCCTATCCATCTTCCTTTTTGCACTGATAGCCATTGTGCATATTGTAGTGATTTTTTTTTTCAGGGAGAAGGAGTACAGGGTGACCATAAAAAACGCTATAAAACTAGACATGTACAACCTTAAGCAATTCATGGCTGGTAGATAGAGAGTATCTCCGCAGGATACTATTCAAACTCTTGATATCGCTTTTAGAGAATGCCCCAGTGAAAGTTAGAAGTTAGAAGTTAATCTTATGAAACTTTGTTTTAACCAATTTCTTCGAGATAATGAGTTAGAAGTTAATATTTGTGATATTAATTTAGTTATGAATCTTCTGTGATGAATTGTCTGTGTTCTGTGATGTGCTTTGGAATGTTAGATGTGAAAGTTGCCTAGAGGGGGGTTGATAGGCAATCTGAAAGTTTCTTGCCGAAAAAGATTAGTTCGAAAAATTCCAGGACCGGAAGTTCCGGGTGTAACCGGAAGTTCCGGGTCACCGGAGGTTGGCGGAACTTCTGGTGACCGGAACTTCCGACTGTAACCGGAAGTTCCGGGCAGACCAGAAA
>KE373024.1:492135-521369 GCA_000418225.1 Zizania latifolia | reverse complement strand
CTAACAGGGGGGCCGAACCACTCTAAACCCTCGAGTCAACTCCGGCCAGTTCTATTCATACGAGCTGCGCAACCATCGGGTCTTGAGTGCAGCGCTTCCCTGCCACTACAAATCACCCCCTCGGACCACCCCCGAAGAGGATTGTCCGACCACCCGTCGACGATAGTCATCGCATTTTCATATCCATGCCACATCTTTGTAATGAGTGAAAGAAACCTAACACAAATACATCATTTAATATTACAATAGAAAATAGCTTAGTACATAAAAGCGTATATTTGCCTAATTTGGGCTTGCTAGTTGCTATTGTCTCTTATCTTCCTTTGTCCCCTTAAATTCTTACTCCATCTCTCTAAGAATATAAGTAAGTTTTTGAGGTTGTCTCTGATGGTAGAACTTGAAACATTAATTTCTTTTGCAATATATCATTGACAGCTATAAAAATAATATCACATGAGAGAATTTTTTATATACGAATTCAACTATATTACATACATGATACAAAAGACATGTTTTTAGCTTAATTATAATTCAAAAGTTAAAATTATCTTTTTGAGATGCTTGTAGATCTTACATTTTTAGACATTGGGAGTATTTGCTAAATCAATAAAGGGCTGCATAAAGACATGATAAATTAATTATCAGTAAGTGCAAATGTACAGTTGGAAAAGTTCAGGCACAAAAGGTTGAACCAAAACATTGTTCATATTTTTAGAAAATGAAATCCCCTTTACAAAATGGAGAGCTCATGGCCAACTTTTCAAATTAAAGTATGCAATAGTGCAACTATTATGGATGAGGATTAAACCCAAGAACACTGAACTACAACAATATCGATCAGAGCAACTATGGTTAAAACACAAACTGGTTTATCTCAATCAATATTCAAAAATCAAAATAACAAACAACAGCAAACTACAGACAGGTTATTGGCATAAGTACAGTGAAGACACTCCTTGTACTCAGAAAATTAAGAACTGGAATCACTTTTTTTGCACCAAAACAATGTGCTAATCCCTCATTTACATATTATTAGTTGTTTGATTATTTTAAAGTCAAACTTCTCAAACTTTGATCACTTTATAAAAAAAATTTATAAACTATTATAGCATCAAATTGGCTTTATTAAATCTATCATAAAATATGTATTAATAATATATTTATTTAATTTTATAAATATTAATATATTTTTATTTAAAATTGATCGAAGTTTGAGAAGTTTAATATATGTTTTTATGTCTGGATGTTTAGAAGCATGATGAGATCATTAAAATTGAAGTGACAAAACTCACAGAATGGCATTTATGTCAACGGCAGGAAAAACCAATATAAATCAATTGCACACAAGTCAAAGATGGCATTTACATGCTAGAACAGAGAAGTGGTCAAATAAGAAATTAAGAAGCAAACAGCGTCTTGATCTCAGTCCAATTTCAGCTGTGTGCCTGTGTTTGACCCCTTCACCGAATTGTAGCAGAGGCGCTGAGTGGACGGGCGCTGCGCGCGAAAGCAGTTTCCGAGAATGTCAGTTGACGCGCGTCGACAGCACAGCAATTTTTACAATTTAGACTTTTTTAAAACTTATTTTGTAAATAAATATATGAAAAAACTTATTACAGGAATAGATCCAAACCTCGACGCCAAAGTCATTGGCGCCAACCTTTAGATCACACTGGCGGCTAGATCTGACAAGGCAAGGGAGCTCGGCGCCAGAGGCGTTGGCGCCAGCTCGAACAGAGCCAGGGAACAACTACATACTAGCACTCAAAGCAACTAAAAATATATCACAGTCTAATAAAGAAGGTCACTTGATATCAAAAAGAGGTTATGACATAGAATAATTATTTAGTTTTTTTCCCTTGCGTTCAAATATTTTATCTTTTGGTCGTAAAACATTTATATTTATGTAATAAATTTCTAACTTAATATTTTAATTTAATACTTATCATATTATTTAGTTGAGTAAAAAATACACTAAATATTTTCTAATGTTTTTTATGTCCTGTAAATTTGCACTAAATATTATTTAGTTGAGTAAAAAATACACTAAACATTTTCTAAAGTTTTTTCGAAAACTAATCATACTTATCATATTATTTGATATTTTAATAAGTTTCTAACATTTTTTACTTATGCAATCAGGTAAAAAATTTGTACTTGAGTAAATAATTATTAAATTTACATCGTAATTCAGTATAAATGTACTAAATAATATGATAAGTATTAAATTAAAATACTAAGTTAGAAACTTATTACATAAATATAAATGTTTTACGATCAAAAGGAAAAAAGGTTTGAACGCAAAGGAAAAAAACTAAATTATTATTCTGCGCCATGACCTCTTCTTGATATCAAGTGGCCTCCTCCATTGGACCGTGACATATTTTTAGTTGCTTTGAGTGCTATTATGTAGTTGTTCCCTGGCTCCGCCTAAGCTTGGCGCCAATGTCTCTGACGCTAAACTATCTTGTCACATCAGATCTAGCAACCGGTGCGGTTCGAAGGTTGACGCCAATGATTCTGGCGTCAACCTGTTAAGGCTCGGCGCCAATGACATTGGCGCCGAGGTTTGACTCTACTCTGGAATAGATTTTTTCAGGAATCTATTTGTGAAATAAGTTTTAAAAAAGTCTAAATTATAAAAATTGCTGTCAAGAGCACCTAGCACGGCTTGGTTTTTCGGCTCTTGATTCTTCCATCGTTGTCCAAAATTAGTTGGTTTTACGTTTTCACAGGTTTAGGCCTTAGTATGTAGGATTGTAGGGTTCTAATAAACATAGAAAATTAGTTATATTATCTAATTTAGTATTAATGATATCAGTCTAATTTAATGGGTGATCTCAATATCTCACAAAAACCATAATTATTAGCTAAAAACCATAATTATTAGTTGATAAATTAATAATATCATTATCTTTAAATTCTAGATCTGCGCGTGTTGGCGTGTTCATTGTTAAATATGTTTGTATTTGAAGGAGAGGTAAGGTTTGCACTGTCGTTAGGCCTGAAATGGGAATAAACGGTAGTAGCTGACACGTCCCATCACATGTTAGGCATAGGAAACGTTGCTACCAGTGTCAGTGTGCCTGAAAAGTGAAAATGTAGGCTGCAACCAGTTGATCATACAAGATTATTGAGCCACATTAGCACACATGCTTTCCAAGCCCATTGATGGGCATCCATAGATTTGGCCCATATGACAATGATATGGCTGGAACAAGGATGCCGGACATGGCCCAATTTGAACCCACTGTCTTCTCTTCTTCTTCTTTTTCTTTTTCTTTGAGATCCCTCCTACTTTTCTCTATTCTTTTGCAGTTTGCACTCTACGGAATGCAGGCTGTTTTTGCCTTATTCTTTTCCAATGACGGAGAGAAGAAATGCAAACTGATACGAATCTGATCTTGACAGCCAAGATTACAAGATAGTAAGATTAAGGAACACGTAATGCTGTGAGCAGATTCCCTCTCAAAAAAGATGCAACGAATCCATCGGTTGCCTCCTCCATCGTGTTGCACGGCACCCAAACCACCACAGTAGCGATGATTATTAGCGGTAGCTAAACCAACCCAACAATGGCCACGGGTGGATTAGGTAGCTCCTCTCCGGGTCCCTTGTGTGGCCCCACCTGTCATCCTCATGCGGCTCTCCCAGCCTTTTCCGCCCGTTTTGTCATGTACGCCACCGGATGGGATTAGGGGTCCAAGCTGCATTAAGAGATTCAGTTAATATTGTTTTCAATTTTTTATACAGTTGATATACTCTCTGTTCTGTATGATATATATGGGTGCGGCACCGATATCAAGACATCATAATTTTCGTCATTGATCAGTACAAAAATATAGACATATCATTTCATTTTCTTAGCCGTAGCCTATGATTATTTCGTTTTCATACAAAGACTGTTTTAAAAATAATGATACATTAAAGAGTTGTGCGGAACCTAAATAGTTATACATGTATTGATATATTGATAAAATAATATACAGATCAAAGTTAAATTCTTTTCTTCGTTAGGCACGTATAAAAACTAGATCGTGAGAATAACTAGTTTTTTAATTTTATTTTTTTCTCATTATAAATTGTTTACTGATTTTTCCGTTTCAGAACATAAGTCATTTTGATCTTGCCTAAATTTATCTATAGTTCAATGAATTTAGATACATATACAAAACATATATATTGATCTATAAATAAATCTAGATAAAATCAAAATGACTTATATTCTAAAATGGATGATGTATATAACCGATGTGATAATTACTAAATTAAAGGCTACCGATTAACCAATAATACCGGTAACCACTGTAATCAATAATAATCGGTAACCGATTAACCGATAATACCGGGAGACTGGTCCGGTAGCAAGCAAAGCCAGAGGCAGCTAGCCCAATCCGCCCTACCAACGGCAATGATTCCTCCCCTCTCCTCCCCTTCGTCTTCGCCTTCTCCTCCGACTCCGAGAGCACGCACCAGATAACCCCCGCCGCCGGTCGTCTAGCTGCTGCCCCTCCCTCAGGTTCCGTTCGGCCTCCTCTCGATCGGGGCATCACGAACGCGTGGCGGGGTTGGGTTCGTAGGACTAGGGTTTCGGGAAGCGCTCCACCACTCCCCCTCCGCCGGCGAACCGGATGCTATGCTGCTAGGCTGCGCGTCCCTCACCTCGTGGGTGCGCCGCCTCGTCGCCTGCGTGGGGTACGCCTTTCTCTTCCTCCCCCCCCCGCCCCCCCTCTCTCTCTCTCTCTCTGGGGGACCTCGTCTTTCGGGTAGTTGTTATCGATGGCTGGCACCTGACAGATTTTACGGCAGCCAGCGATTCGCCGGCAAATCGATGAAGTTATGTTTCATTTAAGAAAGTGGCTGCTGTTGTCTTGGAAAGCTAGTTATAGTTAGCTTCTGCAATGTTTTATATCTAAAATGCAAGTTAAATTTAGAGTTCAACTGGCGAACGAGTTTTTTCCTTGATATCTAGTTTAAGGAGTAAAAGTTTGCTGGTATTCATAAGCGACTTCAATTTTAATGGATATATGTTGGATCCACCCTAATTGCTCATAGGCTTGATCATTCATCTTTCAGACTTTGAGTGAATGAGAAATGCAGTTCTCCCTTTTGTTCTAGATAATATACGCCAACATATTTATTCACAAGTTGAAATGTTGAAGTTTATTGTATTTCATGTTTTGTGGGTTCTTCCTAGAATCACATTAGGCACCATTTAGGAGTTATTCGTCCCTCTTCCAGTGTTAATTAAGCTTTTCCCTGTGTGCTTCTTAGAATCAAAAGTGGGAAATGAAAAACCATAGTGACGACTGCTAACTAGTGCAAAACTTGATGTAATCAACTGAAGATATTTTTCTGACAGTATGTTCTAAATGTAATCCCCTGCTTGTTTGTTGATGTGAACCTTCTTACAGTTGCTTGCTGCTAATCATTTATCAATCAATACTGGTTTGCAACAGAGCAGAAATTGTCTTGGATGTGCGAAGCCTACTCCAATAATAGCCGTTGATGAGCCTTCAAAAGGTTTAAGAATTCAAGGGCGCTCAATAAAACAGCGTAGCTTGTCGGAGGACTTTTGGAGTTCAAGCCCGCCCTGCATGGAGAACAGCACCATGCAATCCCAGCGTAGCATGTCTTCAATCAGCACGGCAGCACAATCTAGTGATCAGCATGGAGCTGGAAGTAACACCAACCCAAATGAGTTTGTAAATCAAGGTAAAGGCATCTTTTGATCTTTATGTCTGGCAGGTGTCCATACCATTTTCTGGTATAGCTATCTAGAATTCTTGCTCCATACCCCCATATGCTTTCAGGCAATTGTTCCATTATGTTTGAAGCTTCATTGTCAATGCTCATGTCATATAGATTGCATTTCAGCATGCTATGACTGTTTTCTTCAAATTCCAGTGTTTATCCATGGCAATTCTACAAAATGTTGCATCTCGCATATAGTTGCAAAGATAACCTACCGGTCATATGTAAGTAATGGCTGGAGATAAGTGAAATGAAGACTCCTGAGAAGGCCATATTCCCACATGCACTAAATCATTTCCTCTCGGCCCTCTTGAATCTGGATAGAGTTGTCAATCAGTGACGAGCTTGCAAGGGAATTCATAACTGAGTGTAGCATGCCATTATAAAACATGGTGGAATTTATGGCCATTGAATCCTAGGGCGATCATGTATATACTTGGGTTAAAAAATATGTGTCTATGGAAGAAGATATATGTATAAGCAACTCTAAAACAAAAAGATCTTTATCAACAACACAATTATAATTTATAATATTATTGACTTATTAACTGCAAACTCGTATTAGGCTAAGTTCTTTTATGCCATGATCTTTTACTCTCTACTTGTACAATCATAGGACTTCTCCTGTGGAACCAGACTAGGCTACAGTGGGTTGGGAACAGAAAGCACAATCCTCAATGTCAACAACCTCGGGAACCAAAAATAAGGTACTCTGTTCAGGTTTACAAATCCCTCAAGTATTTCAATATTCAAACTTTGTAGGATTAGTGAAACAAAAATGGTGTGTTAGATTTGTATTTCAGTGAACTTTCGTATCATCATGATTTTTTAATTAGTAACAATATGTTGTGAGTGAAGTTCATAGTCAAAATTCAGTTTACAATATCGACATATCGTGCCAAGTCAAACTGCACCTTGTAAAGATAAACAGAGGGAGTAATAAGTTATTTAGAAGGTAAATTGTGGAATGTGGAGCCACAAATATATGGAGTTTCGGAGGTATTCGCATTGACCAAAATAGTCTCCTAGTATGCTATATTATTAATTATGTGAAATGCCTGCTTCGAAAATGACGCCCTAGTAGTTCTGTTGTTCTTTGAGGGCCCCTTTTGTGAGTCAAAAATTTGAAATCCTGTGTGGGATTGCCCAATTGCTGCCAGCACAGACCATTTCGTCGAGGAATGGGCCAGGGTATTGGACAGGATTTAGGCTCCCAAACTGGTGCTGACAAGATATTCATTGTAAAATTTAGGCAGTTTAAGGTCTGCCATTTACTTCAACACATCAGTTTATATTGGGGCACTGCTAATTTCTTTCCTTGTCTGTGTCCATGATTGCAGTTGGAATGCTACATATGAGAGCCTTCTAGGAAGCACGAAACCATTTGCACAGCAGATCCCTCTTGGTGTAAGATCTCTTACAAAGCTATGGTCTGTCTTCCCTTTCACATGCATCTCATGCAAAAACAATATGTTTAGTTCCTTCGGTAATCTATTGGCAGGAAATGATAGATTTCCTCGTGGACGGCTGGGAGCAGGAAGGCCTATATGATTAATTGGTTAAGCGAAGGGTGTTTACATTATGAGTCTCACCGAAATGCACTCAAAACTGTAGGTTTTCAAAGCTTGCGGGCGGTGACTGCCATAATTCCTGGAAACAGGATGGCACCCCTCAAACGTAACATATTCTTTACTACTAATTGTGTTAACTTACATTTAATATTGTGATCTTCTCCCTGTGCAGAATTATACATTGTTATTACTTGTGGCAGACTCTGTTTAGTTTTTCATTTTCCAGCCGTGATCGTGTAGCATCTGACGTTCTTTGGCTCTAGTTCCGTTTTTAGCTAGCTCATTACCTTTTTGTAGAGAGAGGAAAGCTCGTTGTGTACTTGTGTAGGGTTTCACTTTTCGTTTGGGATTTTTTTTACCCCGAGCGATTGGTTGAAATTTTATGAATTTTGTAGATCTCGTTCGAGATTTGTGTGCGAAGATGGGTTGGGATGTGAATGAAATTGTGAACCCTGCAGTGGGTAGTGGGCATAGGGCTATTATTGCTTGGGAAATTTAATCATATATCCAGTTTAGATAGAAATTGGAAATTTATCATCTACATCTCAATGACATGTGGGGTTTATTTAGCTCAGTGACATGTGGGCTAGCAGAATAAATCCTTAATTTTTTTTATCTAAATGGAGATCAATTTTTTCGACATAAAATATGCATAGCGGAAAAGCTGGACAGGTCGATCTCCATTCTCCTAGTTCACCGGTCTAATCTGTGGTTTGGTCGGTTTAATTGTAGGATCGGAATATTTATTTGGCATATAGATATTACCCGTAAGATGACTAGTTGCTTGTGGTGAGCTACTAACGAGCCAATGCATGTTTGAATTTCTATCTGCTCATTTTTTGTATTATTTAGAGTAATATATGTTGTTGGCTTTAGTAAGTAGGATTTGAGCTGAATTAAGCTATGTTTTGACCTAATTAATACGAACTGTCGGTTCAAAATGATCTGGTTCATCTGTTTTTTATAGAAACCGTTCATTTTGGTTCAATTACATAAACGATCTTTAAATCAAATCTAACCGGTGATGTTGCCGATTTCGGTTTATCCTGTTTAGCCGTCGGTCTGTTTTTTTACTAGGAAAAATGGTAAAATCTGCCTCCACGGCCTCTTTTGGAATAGAGCAGTTTTAAAGAAATTGTGGATGATTTAAATTAAATGACATGAAAATCCTGTAAAAATTATACGTTAAAAACCCTCACCATATTACCCGATTTTACTGTGTGGCGAAAAAACTGTATCACTCTGATCTAGACAGACGATTTCTAATCTAACGGCTTAGAAAGTAGCAAATTCACGTCACTGTACACCACGCTCGCATAGGATCCCCATCCAAATGAGCCCTATTCGAATATATTCCTCCTCGTGTATCTTCTTCTCCGAAATCTCCCTCTTCATCTAATCTTTATACGGTTATACCCAATTAGCATGCATCTCGTGCTTGCTTTGTAAATATTTTATCATCGACAAGAAACTACCAGTAGTAATTATTAACAACGTGGCAAATTAATAGCACGGTCAAAATCTGACTGCTACGCCTAATTCAAGACACTAGACACCAGGACACCACGATAAAAAAAAGGCTACACAGTTGGAAAATTATCATGGCGCCTGTCCATGTCAACGAAAAAAAGAAAAGCTAGCAGGTAAACATTTTCTTCGCCCTAGTCTCGTGACCTACGGATGCTCGCTGCTGCATGGCAACTGGTCTCTCGACGAGTGACACCGGCGACGACGGACGAGTCGCCGACGTCGACGGCGACGGCGACGGCGACGGCGACGGCGACGCCACGGTTTCGTATGTGATGGGCGATGGGAAAACGGTACGTGCTCCCATGTGCGCGCCGCGTCGGAACGCGCTGCAAGTTGCGCGCTCGCGTGCTGCCGCTGCCGCGGTTTGTTGGTTGGCCACTTGGCCGTCTCCGCGGCGAAAGGGACGCGCGCGTTTTGCGACGAAAAATCAACCGTGGCGCCGGGCGCGACGGGAAAAAAGGTGTGGATTTGCTTCGGGTGTGAGAGCGTTGGCTTGGACGTCGACGCGTTGCGCTCGCGTGATCAGGAACGCGCCACGTAGCGGCTAACTGTTAGTTGCCACTTTTAATTTTAACTATTTTAATTTTGATCGCAAATAATTTTGAAATAGTTAGGCATCTTTAGGGACAGCTTAAACTCGCAGATAATTTTGAAATAGTTAGCCATCTTTTGGGATAGCTTAAAATAATCGAGAATATAATACAATTCTAGTTATTAGATAAAAAAAAAATAACTGACTCTAATTATTAGTTACGTGGCTAATTATGATTATTATTTAAATTAGCTATATTTGTTCATTTTACATATAATTAGTTTCTATTTTCAATATAAGTTATCAGTAAACTATTAAATAGGTCCCAGACTACCGACAACGAGTTAGTCTTTAGGATATTTAATTATTTGTCACCTTTAATAAGTGTATTTAATTATTTGATATTTTGGTTTATATTTATAGACTCAGATGATCCCATGTTATTTTTACAGATGATAAATAATTAAATAGCACATATTTAAAAGTGATAAATAGTTAAATATCTTGTTACGCGTGGGTAAACTCGACTCGTTTTTTATGTGCAGAGGTAAACGAGTAAACCTGCCATCCGCTTTATTGTACCGGCAAGGCGGCCACGGCGAAAAGAGGAATGTCACATCTACAACGACAATTAATTAATAAAGATGGAGGAGTTGATTATACAACTCATCGACTAATCTGTCCAATCAGAATTGCTGGTGTATTGTATTAGGGAGGAAGTAGATCGGAATTGGGTCCGGAACACGCTGCATCTGGAGATTCCGTGCACCTAACCGGATCAATCCCCTTGTCCACATGCATCTTCCCATCAGATTATCATTATCACACACACACATATATATATATATATATATATATATTCTCGTTATGCGTGTTGGCTAGCAAGTAGGTTCTCATCGTCCCCTGGCAGATAGTGATTAATTACTTAATACTAGTGCAGATCATTGATCGAAGTGGTCATTGGAGTAATCGCAGCAGCCTAATCACGATCTGAAGCGTGATCAAGTGGCCATTACAGAAATCGCAAGTGGTTTTGTTGTATTACATATTAGCAGGAGAGGAGCGTAAGTGTGGATTGGACTCGTATGAAACGGAATAGAGACGTGATTTCCTATATCTAACATCGCCCTCGGCACAATATGGGCGAAGGATCCCAAAGAACATTAACACATGTGATGTACACGTATACATCCAATTTTCAATTTCAGCCATGTGATATATAGCTACTATCTTTCAAAGGATCTGAACATATATAAATCTTTTAGTTTTGTTCCTTGAGTTGACTATCTAGCTTTGAATTCAGCGCTTATTTCTATGTATAAATCACCACTAAAGATAGACCGCTTAGCAAAAGCCAACAATATCCTTAATCCATATATAGCTTTAAATTTGAAATTTCTCAAAGCTATGTGTCAAATTATTTTATGGTACAGCAAAATATCAAATCCCCGTTTCTTACCCTTAAAGTTTTTAGCTCGTTTTTTCATCTGAAAATATTAGCCCCACAGAGCTGAAGCTAAGCTTAATTTTTTTAATAATTTCAGGTCCTTATCAATTATGAAAAGAACCTAATAGAAAATAGAAAACCCGTGAAACCAATCCTTCTAGAATTTAAAATAAACTTCAACTTTAGATATATTATATTATATTTGCTCCCTTCACCTGGGACACTCGCGAGAGAGAGAGGGGGGCACGAGTGGATAGGCGAGAATCACGAGTGGAGAAGCAACCAAGGAAGGAAAGCGAAGGGGCAGAAGTGGGCGGTGGGCGTGGTGGGGCCCGCATGCCTCCCTGGCTCCGTGCATCGCATGTCCGGATGACCGCCCCCGCGACGCGACGGCCGACAGCGACCGACCCGGCTCGGCCCGGACCGGGTCGGTCTTTTATGAGACCGCTGAGGATCGGTCCGTGAAGATCAATCAAGCGGTTTTAGCTGGTTTTTTAAGAGCCGGTTTTGTGGAAATCGAGCTATCCTAGCTGGTTTTGTATGGAGTTGGGAACGTAAAAATCGAGCGGTTTTAGTTGCTTTTCTAGGCGTAGGATTTACAAAAAGTAGGTGATTTTAGATGGTTTTTTTATAGAGACAGGTTTGTGAAAACCGAGTGATCTTTATAACGGAGTCAAGTTTGTGAAAACAGAACGATTTTAGCTAGTTTTCGGGAGATTTACACTTATGAAAATCAAGCGATTTTATTTTTATTTTCACGGAGTCAGTTATATAAAAACCGAACGATTTTAGCTGATTTTTCTTGCATCGATTAAAATTTGTCTGTTTTTATTTGATTTTTGACAAACCGAGAGATCGGATTTATCTCGACAAATTAAGATAAATCCCGGTGCGGACCAGGTTCCCTGCAGGGCGACGTGCACGGACGCCAGCCACACATCGTTCGTTCGTGTGCCTCGCGAGCCGGCTTTTTTGCCACGCTAACCTCTATTTTTTTGCCGGGAATCAGTCTCGCCTTTACGCCGAGGAGAGAGAAGGAAAAGCTAATTTGCTTTTGTAAAGTAAACAGATGTGCAAGAGCATTATGCCAAAACTAACCCTAATATCATCGTGTCTAGAGTTTTTTTAATAAAATTTATCATCTAAATCTTTTTTCTCTGATAGATTTCTATATCGTATTTTATCGCTCCATTTATTTTCTATCTCTTTCATAATACCAAGCTGGCTATGAAATGAGAGTAGAAATTCCCACCATCTTGCTAAAAAATAAGAGTAGAAATTAGGAAGTGAGTTATCATAAATATATTTTAAACCCAAAATATAAAAAATAACTATTCTAAATTACCGCTCACACTGCTCTAGTCACTCCCCTCCCTGCTAACTCCCCACGTCGTTGCTCTCCTCCTCGCTGCTTCCCTCCCCAATGCTCCCTCGTGTGTCGTTCTCTTGCCGCTCTCCTCCTAGTTGCTTCCCTCCTCACCGCTCCTTCATGACGTCGGCCCTCGCCGCTTTTCCTCCCCTCTGCTCCTTTGTATCATCGGCTCTCACCACTTCTTTCTTTGTTCCTCCGTGCCAATGCCCTCCCCGCTGCTCCTCCGTGCCATTGGCCCCGTCACTTCACTCCCCTCTTCTCCTTCGAGCTACCGCCCTTTTTCGCTGCTCCTCTGCTTCGTTGACCTCGTCGCTTCCCTACCATTCGCTCCTTCGCACCGCCACCCCTCCTTGCTGCTCCTCTGCGTCGTTGGCCCCGGTCGCTTCCCTCCCCTCTTCCTCCATACTGCCACCCCTCCTCGCTTCTCTCGTTGCCGCTCCTCTGTGTTGCTGACCCCCGCCTCTTTCCTCCACTATGCTCCTCCATGCTGCCACCCCTCCCCGCTGCTCCTTCGCATCGTCGGCCCCTGCCACTCCCCTCCCCTCATGCTCCTTCGCGCTGTCATCCCCCATCGTTTCCTTTGCACCACCGTCCCTCGCCGCTTCCTTTGCGTCGCTGCTCGTCCACGCAGCCGTGCGAGGAAATAGGACATCTTCGTTCCAACTTTTGTTTGGGATGGAGCCGTTCCAAATCTTGGAATATTTTTCTAAGTGGAATGACTCCGTCCTCTCACTCCTGAATCAAACCTCTCACTCCCGAATCAAACAGGGAGCAAAATGGAATAGGATGATTTCATCCGAAAACGGCATAAAAAGTTTTTGACTGATCTAGACGATTTTGAAAAACATACTGTGTTAGCTTGAATAGTATTAGGTATGGAGATGAATATGAACTTTTTTCTTCAAAAATGAAAATAAATATAGTGGCACTGGTATCCAACGGAAGCAGATTATTCGATAAACAGTATCTAGAAACATTAGCTTTGGCTCATTTTATATGATGCCCCCAAGTCCCTTATCTATAAGTCTAGTCCATCTGTAATTTTATGAGGGTTTAGTATTTTATTTTAAAAACATTGTTTGGACCTAAATATGAGTATTAATATATATGTTGCGTACTTATTTCATTACTCTTTATTATCACGAAATTAAGTATCCTATATAGTATACCGAATATAAGGTTATTAAAATTTAAAGAATTTTATATATTTATTTGAATAAAAGAACTGCTAACGTGTATTATTGATCTAGGAAGGCCGGTTTAAGTTGTTTTATGTTCAGATAAAGTAGCTGTGGCCATATTTATTCTCATTTCTTATTTGATCTGTATCTATTCAATGCTACTTGTTTCCATCTTTTATCTAGGTTATTTGTTTCCGTTTGTGAATCATGAAAAAACTCTACTTGTTTCCATTTTTATCTAGGTTATTTGTTTCCGTTTGTGAATCAAAGAAAAAAAACTAATATGATAAAGATCTTTTCCATAGCTGTTTTCACCATATTAGACAGTGTGAAGAAATACTACCTAACTTCAAAATAAGACGCCCCTAATACATTTTAAAAAATAAAAAAACCAACTCAAGCAACATTATGTATATGTATATATGACTCTTTGACCGTACATCTCCAGGTAAGTGACCGAATTATTCTCGGTAAACAAAGTGACATGTTATGGGTAAGGCATCGATTTTTTTAATCGTGATCGTTAGATTAAGATAATTTATTACCTTATAGTCAATAAAATATCGACATATTTTAATTGTAGTTATTAGATTTATAAAAATAATATGTGCTTATTAATAATTTAATGTAACTTAAAATTTGCAATATATAAATATATAGATCGGGGGAGTTTAGCAACGCGTGAAAAAGTATACCCACCAGCAGAGGTGGAGGCCGAGGCCAGAGCAGAGCAGCGGCAGCAGCATCGGGCTCAGGCAGATGCATGCACCCAGGAGGGCCCCCACAACAGTGAGCACAGGTTCAATGGATCCGGCCACCGGGCGTGCCGTGCATGCATGCAACTTGCGGTCTTTTGTCGCCAGGGGGGATCCACATCCACCTAGACAGATCGCCTGCCCCTTGCCCTTGGCCTCTCCCAAGAGCCGCCGCTTCCTCCCGTCCTCCGCCTCGCCGCGCCGCGCCGTCTCCCTCCAATTATTATTAAGCTCCTCTCCCCTCCTCCGCCTCCATCCGCTGTTTCTCGTGCCGCCTCCCCCCTCCCCCCTCTCGCTCGCAGAGGCCTCTACTCCTCGCCTCCTTTTTTTTTTCCCCTATCGCCGCGGCGGCGATAGGGTTCGGCGCGGTTGTCGTGGTGTTTGGCCTGTAAATGCTTCCGGCCTGGTCCGGCGAGTCAGATCCGGCGGTGATTGTTGCTGCTGCGGTGGTGGTGGTGGTGGTGGTGTTGGGAGGAGGGGTCTCTTCGGTGGTGGTGCTGCTGGGTGATTCGCCATGCCGGCCTTCCACGCCTACGGAGGTGAGGTTTCTTCTCTTCTTCCTTTGGTTTTGGTTGTTTGGGTTGAGATCCGTTGAGGCGTTTGGTTAGACTTAGAGGAGGAGGAGGTGGGGTTGATGGTGTTGTGTGTTCCCCGTTTGTTGGATCAGATGGTGGGTGCCTCGTCTCGGCCCCGGCGGAGCTGGCTGGGATGTTCTGCGGCGGCGGCGCCGTGCAGCAGAGGAAACGGTCGCTGGTGGCCGCGTCAGCGGAGTGCCTGAGGACCAGCAAGAAGCAGAGGCAGCAGAGCGTGCAGCCGTCGCTCGACGCGCTCCCGGATGAATGCCTCTTCGAGGTCCTGCGCCGCCTGCCCAGCGGCCGCGAGCGCGGCTCCTCCGCCTGCGTCTCCCGCCGCTGGCTGGCGCTGCTCTGCAGCATCCGGGCCTCCGAGCTCAAGCAGGCCGCGGCGGCGGCTACGCTGTCCCTGCCTGACCTCAACGAGGAGTTCGTCTTGGAGGAGGAGGAAGATAAGGACCAGTCCCCCGTGGATCCCTGCACTGAGAGGGTCCTGGAGGGCAAGGAGGCCACCGACGTCCGTCTCGCCGCCATGGCCGTCGTTGCCGGATCCCACAGCGGGCTGGAGAAGCTCTCCGTCCGCGGGAGCCACCCTACTCGCGGCGTGACGGACCGAGGCCTCCTGGCAGTTGCCCGTGGCAGCCCCAACCTCCGGTCGCTCGCCCTGTGGGATGTGCCGCTTGTGACTGACGCTGGCCTCGCTGAGATCGGCGCCGGGTGCCCCTCACTGGAGCGCCTGGATATCACTCGCTGCCCCCTCGTCACAGACAAGGGCCTTGCTGCGGTTGCGCAGGGTTGCCCCAACCTGCTGTCGCTGACTGTTGAGTCGTGCTCCGGTGTTGGCAACGATGGCCTCAGGGCCATTGGCCGGTGCTGCACCAAGCTGCAGGCTGTGAACATCAAGAATTGCGTACATGTTGGCGACCAGGGCATCTCCAGTCTCGTGTGCTCTGCCACCGCCTCGCTGGCCAAGATCCGGCTCCAGGGTTTGAACATCACTGATGCCTCGCTCGCTGTGATTGGGTACTATGGGAAGGCTGTCACAGATCTCACACTTGCCCGCCTCTCGGCAGTTGGGGAGAGGGGGTTCTGGGTGATGGCCAATGCTGCTGGCCTGCAGAATCTCAGGTTCATGAGTGTCACTTCTTGCCCTGGAGTCACCAATCTCGCGCTTGCTTCTGTCGCCAAGTTCTGCCCAAGCTTGAAGCAGCTTTCCCTCAGGAAGTGCGGACATGTCACGGATGCTGGCCTCAAGGCTCTCACAGAATCAGCAAGGTTGTTGGAGAGCTTGCAGCTTGAAGAATGCAATGCGGTTACTCTTGTTGGTATTCTTGCTTTCCTCATCAACTGCAGCCATAAGTTCAGGTCTCTCTCTTTGGTGAAGTGCATGGGAATCAAGGATATCTGCTCTCCGCCTGCACAGCTTCCTTTCTGCAAGTCACTTAATTTCCTGGCCATCAAGGATTGCCCAGGTTTCACTGATGCAAGCTTGGCCATGGTGGGGATGATTTGCCCTTACTTGGAGCAGGTTGATTTGAGTGGTCTTGGGGAGGTCACTGACCATGGGCTTCTTCCATTGATTAAGTCTTCCGAGGGTGCTTTAGTCAAGATTGATTTGAGTGGCTGCAAGAACATCACAGATGTAGCTGTTTCTTCCCTGGTAAAGGGACATGGAAAATCTCTAAAGCAAGTTAGTCTTGAGGGCTGCAGCAAGATAACCGATGCAAGCCTCTTTGCCATTTCTGAAAACTGTACTGAACTTGCTGAGCTTGATCTTTCAAACAGCGTGGTCAGCGACTACGGTGTTGCAATCCTGGCATCCGCAAAGCACCTCAAGCTCCGTGTCTTGTCACTGTCTGGTTGCTTGAAGGTCACTCAGAAGAGTGTGTCATTCTTGGGCAACATGGGGCAGTCTTTGGAGGGTCTCAATCTTCAGTTCTGCAACATGATTGGCAATCACAACATTGCATCGCTGGAGAAGCAGCTCTGGTGGTGCGACATTCTCGCATAGGCAGACAAGATCAAGATGGTTCGTTGCTGGAGGTGTTCTCCTCTGCTGGGTCAACTGCCTCCAATGCAGATATATGTCCTTAGAAGTAGTGCAACCAGTCGATCGCAGTGCTAGTCGTGTTCTCGGCTCGTGCATGAGTCATGGTGGATTCCGGATTTGTTCGAGGACCAGTTGTTTTTGAGGGGCGCTTTCAGCCAAGTGCTCGTTTTTCACAGATCACCTCAAGAGGTAATCTGTTTTTTGAGCCTTCGGCTGCCATTGCTGGCATCCTGCCCCTCTATCCAGACATTGGTCCTTGCCACTATAGTCATTACACCATGATGGTTTTTTAGGTTGCCGTAGTGTCCTTGTCCTTTTTTTACTGCTTCCTAGTTATGAAGTTGCATGCACCGGCGCTGGCACCAGCGGTTGTTGTGGAGTATCACACCTCAACTGCCAGTGTTACGGTAGTCGATGCCGGTTTCTAAGCTGCCAACGCCAAAGCTCCTGTGGATTTGCTCTGTGTGTATGGTTACCATGTCTCTTCGAGTCTTGATGTCATGTGTGCTGTTTTCAACAGTGTGTATGGGTCATAGAGGGTTGAATTTTTGTTACATGTACTCTTGGGAATGCCTGGTCTTGTTGGGGATCTGGCCATTGCAAGGTTGCATACTAGAGCCTTGCCATGACAACCTTGTATGGTTGTTTTTTTCACCAGATCCCTGATTTTACGGGCATGTCAGTGAGAACTGTAATCTTTGCAACCTTCTCAGAATAAATTTAATGTGTTTATGTGAAAATCATGTACCTTTGAATTTTGTCTTATTGCGTATGTTGATGGTAATACCATGGAGTATGATCTATCTAGTTTTTTTCCCTGAAAAGGTTATGTCCTCTCTTCATGATGTGTGGATTTACCTTGTTTTCCATGCAATTTCTTTTCTATGGAGTATAAGCTTCTCTTCAAATGACAAAGTTATTTGTGTATGCAACATAGGGAGTGCGAGCTCCTCCTGAGATTGTTTGCATGACCAAAATCTGTATGAGCTTCTCTTCAAATGATAACAGTTATTTGTGTATGCAAGATACGGAGTGCGAGCTGCTGCTCCTGTGGTATTATTATTTATGTTATATTAGTAGACGTGTGACCAAAATGTGCTTAAAAGTTTGATGCCGTTTCGCCATTTGATGTAATTGAAATGTGAGGTACGTGCTTTGTCACTTCCCGGGAGTTGGCAGAGTTTCTTGCAATATTGGCTCTTCAATTCCAGATTGTCTCGTTCTCCTAGTAGTTGAAAAGAGTGACATTATTCCATATTGTCTAATTTGAGCCTTGGCCAACTTTCAGTCATTTGAACTTTCGCCGGCGATGCTACAAGGATATGTTCACTGCTTCAGTTGGCATGCCTTCAGCACTTATGTTGCAAGTCTGCAGGCTAATAAAATGGATGACAAAAATGATTCATCCAAAATCTGAATTTCCAGACTTTTTCTTGCGTCATAAACGAATTGTGTCAGAACGGCTTGCCTGAACTAGATCTCAATTACAGACAAACCGTAAAAAAAGAACAAAAATTCAGCATTTTCTTCCAAAAGTCTGGGGCTAAGGACATTGCAACACAATTCTCACTGATTGCTTATACATAACAGTGAAGCGGTCAAGCAGGACAGATACAGCAAAGGAAACTGGAGCCTCACTTGTGATATGAACAAAACCCATCAAGACAAACGCAATACAGGAAGCTGAGGTATAGTTCGTTACAAAAAATACAGGCAACTAGTTACTATTGAAATAGTCAAAGGCACGATATGGGGTAAAGCAGAGGCATATCTTCCATCACAGACCAATTCTCCAAAGGATTTGGACACCATGCTCTTTGTTGGATGACTATCTATTCGTTGAGTTCTTGCACGCCTGGAGCAATCCTGTCTCAGATTCGTCCTCAGCAATACCGGCGTTCAACTCAGTTTCTTGCTGCTGCTTTGTCGGTGACCCTGGTTCCTGAATATTGCCAGTGTTCAAGTCAGCGTTCTTCAGTTGACTTGCACCAAGTGGATTGCTTTCCACTGATGGCGATTTGGGGAGTGACTTCCTCTGGGGCTTCTTCACTGCATTTGGCGGGGTTGCTTTCTTCACACCATTTTGAGAAGCCTTTTCATCAAGACTCAGACGGGCCGGCTGTCTTGGGGGAGCGACATTTTCCTCAGTCTCTCCTCCAGGTTTGTTCTTGGAGCGACCAAGCTTTGGTGATCTCGCTCTCGTGGGAGGGATCTACAACATATAAGAAATAGCAGCAGGCAGTAGGTATTATCCCACCAAAGAACAACTTTGATCATTATAACCAGATCCAACATGTCCCAACTACCGAGATCTAGTCGTGTATATTTGACTGAATTATTTAGGCATGTCAATAGACAGGATAACATGCCTAAATGATTCAGTCCTCACAATGATAAGCAATGGCAGAATAGACAGGATGAAATGTCTAAATAACTAATGAGGTTCTTTGTAATAAGTATGACATCTCTATGATGGACGATAGGTCATAGGTCACAATTTGATGTTTGGCTAGACTAGAGAGGTTCTATAGGTGAGAGATATGATGAATTCAGAACACAGATCTGAGTAGATTGTTGCAATCCTACATAAGTTAATATTTATGTTTGTATATGAAGGCCATTCCATCATGTAAATTGCAAATCAAAAGGCAAAATGGTGTGAGTGTCAATGTCCAGTAGAATTCATGATGCAAGAGGATAGTCCCAGCCTTGCTCATGTCCTTTGGTAAGTCATGACAGAGTTATGTGAATTAAGTAGCACATAAAATTCATGGATTACTAGTCTTGAGTCATGGTCTCTGATTACCTTTTTCAAGTCAACCTTTGGAGGTGTTGATTCCTGGTAGAAGCTGGGCATTGGTGTTGCCTTGAAATTCAAATTCTTTCTAAGCATTTTGAGTTCAACTTCTTCAGTCTCCTGTGCATTATAAACAAAACAAACATTAGCAAGCAACATATGAGACGCAAGTTGGGTTAACATTTCTTAGAAAAGAAAAACAATATTACCTTTGATTTTGCTTGCAAATTGCTTATTTCCAATTCTCTGGCATGAATCTTCTCCTCAAGCTTTGAATAGAACTATTTGATTGCATAATTGAGTGAGCAAAAAATAGCTACATATTTTCCAAAAGGCAATTGGGAAGTAATTGAACACAAATTACCTCCTCCCTTTTTTCAGCTCTCTCATCGCACTTGAAAGTGAATCCATAGGCAGGAGTACCACCAGTCTTTTGAGCTCTCTCATCACAATCTGATTCTTCATCATCTCTTTTGATGGAAGAATTCTGGCCTAATGGCTTCTGAGTATTCCTTTTCTCCCTGGATTTGTGTGGTTGAGTATAACAGCATAAGTTACTTTACACTAGAACAATGAAGTCTGAACTGCAAGAAGATTTCTCTATGATCATTCTATATGCAAAAGACTATATAGATTCATGTCAGCTCTAAAGTTGCCATTTAACACCGAGTTAACAAAGCATCATATTTCAATGGTTCAATGTTGAGCATGGTTATATAAGGTACATGATGTTCAAAAGCTGATAGTACATAAAGGAATTTCCAATGCTGAAGTAAAAAATGCTTGTCGCAGTAGATTGGTTAATGACAAGAGACTGAAGCACATCAAGTTTTGTCCTAGGTACAAGAAAAATGATCAAGTTAGCATTAGTCCCACTGAATTGAGGATGAGCATGTTTTAATCCTTTTAGATTGCAGTAGGGTTCTCCAAGAATTGCAACAAATGATATATTTCAACTTTGTAACTAATCAAACATTAGCGATTCAATTCTTACCCCTCTAGGTACCTTGATTAGAACTTATATTAGATACTGCATGCCAAACATACTTTGAGAGATATATCCCTAATATCTTTTTTTCAGAGGATGAACAGATATACAAGAACACGCAGACAAAAAAGAACTGCATACTTTGAGTCCCTACTGTTATCTCCTTGGTAGCCAAGCGAGACTCATTCTTCTCTGTTTTATGATAAATCCATGGCCAAACAGATTATTTAGGACCCAACTGGATTGGATATGATATTAATTTTCAAATAACGTAAGTGCAAACAAAGTCTAGCACATTGTAGAAGAACTTACATTCTTATCAACACTAGAGGCACCATTGGTCCTGGAGCTGGCACCTGAATCTGTATGAGAGATCCGAGCAATGGGTGCTTTGGGAAGAGAGGAACTAGGAGTGCTTCTCCTAGCTTGACCCTCCTCTCCACTCTTCGGGCTCTTACATTTCACAACCTTAGGACCATGACTTGGGATTCCCTAGCATCACATCACATAAAAACAATAATAAGCACAGAACCATCCCCAAACGTTCAGAGAACATCACCATTACAGACTCACATTGGCAGGGCGAGGCTTCCTTCCATCTATATGCAAGGCGGCTTCCCCGCCTGCCTCTTCGGGTGGGTTGATCACCTCATGTGGTTCCTCATGCTCCTCCATACTATCAGGCAATGCAGACTTTCCATTGATCTTCTTCTCTATAACAGGCTCACTCGTAGCATCGCAAATGGCATCGGCTACCAAATCCATCTCCAACCAAGCCTCACCTCGTCCTCAATTCATCAGAGGCTCCCTGATGCAGGGATGGACCTAATGCGGAGGCATTCTTGTACAGAACGATCAACTACTGTCAGTATGACTACACCATGCAGAAAAGGGAGATTTGATGATTTGACACTAAAAAAGTGTCAAATCATCAAATATTTCAAATAATCCCCAATGAACTGGATGGATTCTGGTCAGATTGCACAAAGAACACAAAATGTGGGAGCAAAAACTCTCAAAACAATTCAAGCATGTTAGGGTCCATCACCAACTAAAGAAATCAACCCGATGAATCTGATCTCCCGTCTACTCCTGCTCAGATGCACGGATGCGGACGACGAAGAGTAAGATGGCGAAGAAAAGAAAAACCCAAGAACCGCAAACTGGCGCGGATCTAGCCAAGAAACGGCGCAAAGAAATGGCAGTGGCAGGCGCCAACTAACCGGAGGAGAGACAGTGATGTCGGGAAACAAGCGAAAGATGGAGTATTTACCTCGCCGGAGGAGAGCGGCGGCGAATGGCGGGGCGGCGGTCGGGGGAGGGAGAAGGCGCTGACTCCCGCGGAGGAGAGGAGAGGAGACAGCGGGGTGGTGGTGCTGTGTGTTTGGGCTGGAGGTGGTTAACTGCTTTCTATTTTTGCTTTCCAACTAGCGTGTGTACGTGCTAATGCTACGTGTACGTGCTAATGCTACGATAAAATAGTAAATTCATGTCATTGATTCCCTTTATGTTGTGTGTTATGGACTTAGCCTCAATTCAATTGTCCTTGTTCTTGATTTCTGGCAGAGCATAAAGACAAGATAGAATATGCTAAGATGGGAACAGGTCACTCATGCAGAGATTTGGGTCACAGGAAGAGTCTGGCGTCATATCCATATGTAAATAAAAAAATTGTAACATATATATTCATTCAACTGATCAGATTCTCTATCGTAGCATGATTACAATGTTTGGAACCACATTGTCATTATTTTGATTGGTACAGTTTGACAACAATAATACATTTGGGGGCTTTCTTTGATGTCACCAACGGAATGCTCAAATTTTTGTTAGCTTCTTCATCTTCTGTTCTTCAATGTTTGGCCGTATTTCTTTTCTTCATTTGTTGTTCTCCAATGTATGGCAATCTTTCTTTCTGGAGCTACTAAAAAATGGGCAGATCAAAAGACTTGTTCTTTGATCCGTCTTGAGCGTCCCTTGAAGACGATGACAGAGATAGAGCAGAGAAGGTCTTTGCATGAGATTCATTATCTATGTCTAAGAAGAAGCGATGCCTGTCGACTATCGAGTAGAAGCAGAGCAATCCATGATCTTCAGAGCCTAAGCAGATGCATGGAAACATGATATCGTACGTGGGAAAAGGGCTAACCATCTAGAGTCATGTTAATTATGGGTGAAAAGCAGTGGTGCGGATGTTCCCTTGTCGTACCGCAACAATTACCCAATCTTTTGAATACACTTCTTCCTGCCCAAGTATTTGCACAGAAGATAAACAGAACTTTCAACTCGACTATGTTTTTCCCCAACACATTTATCAGCAATATACTTTTGAACTCAATAAGACAAGGTAATATATCAGTAGAAACGCATAATATAGTAGAACCAAAAGGGTATAATCAGAAATAGCAATGATGATCAGTGTAGAGTGACAAGCCATCAATATCAATAGAATTAGCAACGTGCGAGATGGTAGCTGATCCTTCCCACAATGATGATCAGTGTAGAGTGACAAGCCATCAATATCAATAGAATTATGGAAATAGCAAGATTCACGTTGGACAGTAAGTACTTGCTCAACTAAATTTTCTAACCCTCTCTAGTACCATAACAGTAGGAGAAGCACCTTTTGCAATTCCTCTAGGAGCTTTAGCCTTGAATTAGAAGATTCAAGGCCAAGCTTTGAAAAAACAAGTAAGACATGCTGTGGAGAAGAAATTATACAGCTTGATAGTTCATGAACTCTTTTTTTGTTGACACCAATGGGTGTAATTTCACTTTGCAAAGTCCTTATAGCACCCAACACGTCGTCATTTCCCAAAAGTTCAAGGAACTTATGTTATATTATCAGAAATGCTGCAGACTTCACAATGTTTTCATCCAAAAGGCCAACCTTGTTCAAGGTAACCACTGCACTATCCAACTCCCATCAAGCATCTGCCTTATGAAAAGATTCACTGTTGGATAATGCAAAGTTATTCCTGATTCTTCCTCTAGAACTGCATCACTTTTTTCATACCCCAGACTATACAGAGCCTTTGTGATTATCCTAACAAATTAATCCCTCTTAATAACACTTTTAGAGCCAATCATAACTTCTTTCCTCAGGGAAGGCAAAAAGGTCTAGCCATTGTACTTCCCAAAGGAGTGGCAGATTTCAAACAAGAAAAAGTATCTAATAAACTTGCTAGTTCTACTGAAGATGAAATGAGTTAACTCTACTAATGGAAATAACATATGTAGAAAACTGATGCTACACAATTTCAATCTCTATCAGAATAAAACGCTACGATAAAAATTAAAAGACAATAAATGTATTGAAATTGAAGCGAACAAAAATAAAAGACTGGTGCAGATATCTTATCTTCAACCACCAGAAGTAGCATTGTCAGTGCAGTAACACGTCCCTCCATGGCATATGTGTAAGCCACCTTCCTGTCTGGAGCCTTACTGCCTTCAGATCCTACACACAGAACAAGATGTCATTTTTTGTGTGAAAAGATCTATGGACCAGCTATGAGACAATGGATGAGTACAGTAATAACACAGACCTTTTCTTACAAGCAAGACAATAGATCATCAATCGAGTTGTCCAGTGACCATTTAACTTGAGCTCTGAATAAAAAACTCAACCCATTTTCAAATGGAGAAGTGATAACATGAGTCATTCTCACTTAATATGATCTCTTCAAATTTCTGAACAATAAGAAGAAAGTAAAGATAGTTAAATTGAACACAGCTTGATGATTTTACATCCCAATATATAAAAAACATACAACAAATGTACTCTAACAAATGCTCCCTATGCCAAACAAGAGAGTTATTGAACTATAGCTTCGTTCAAATTTTAAGGAGTGATTTTTAACAAAAGCAAAAAATGTTTCTAACAAATGATGTTTTCTTTACTCACTCTATCAAAGATTCACAGTCATACCGTCAATTTGCTCCAAATGCTTGTAGCAGGTTAGTAGCAGGTCAGGTTACTTGGGAAGTGATTTGAATAACAATGACATCTTGTGGGCCTTCAGATAGTTCATTTGAAAGAAGTTCACAATACATTTGAATAACAATGACATCTTGTGATTCAATCCATATGTGCAATTATAAGCATAACAGAAATTATAAGAAAGATTAGCATATATTCTTATCGATGTTAGTACAATAAACAGTCTTGAACACCATTTCTTTCTCGTCTTGTGTCTACAAGAAGAAAAAAACCAAATTTTATGCCCAATATCTTACTATGGAGCTTGGAGATCAAAACATAGTATAATATTAAAATACTTGAATCCATTTACTTACTGGAGGCAGAAATTTAGGGTTCACTAGTAAAATCGCTGTCTTAGATGGCAGAACGCTAACAGGGTAATAACCACGCACAGTTCCTTCAAGTGTTAAGGCTGCTCTTGCACCAACTGTAGGAAAAGGGAAACTTCATTTAGGATTGCTTATTAGAACAACATAAGAACATACCAAATAAATTTGTTTTTAACTACCATCATCGGCAAACTTGATAAAGGCAAAATGCAGCACTGAATTTGGGTCACCACAGATACAACAATCTACCACTTACAATTGCAAAAGATGGTTGTAAGATATGACAATCTACCACCTAGAGAATGACATGACAAATCGATTGTAAATTTGGAAATTAAACCAAATTCGAAAACGAAGTTGATCAAATCCTTTGATAAGCATGGCATACCCATGTTCATCCCGTAATGAAAGAGACAATAGATAATGCTGAACATAGTCTTGAACATTGTTTGGGTCCTTCCTATACATTTCAGCAGAAACTTCAAGAGCATCTCTAATGGTTGGCATGTCATTGAGTCAAACACCTTGTCATCTAAAAGATTGCTTATCCTTAAACCCTATAAGTAGTTGAAAATAAACAAGTCAACAAAGGTGCAATTTAATTAAGTGCATCAACTTCCAATTCCAACTTGGATGTGGTCCTCTTTCTTGCCTTTTCGTTTATCATCAGTTTCTCAGTATTTTGATTGGAACTTGACAATAAGTATGATAAAACATTTTTTTTTAAAAATAAAGTGTGGCATTCAATGACTTTAACCATACCTTTGATGATCCAGAGATGCTTTATTCTGGGAATACCTTCACAATGCAACCAAAAACACGTGAAACTAAAACTCAATGGGTTCAAGCAATTGAGATGAGTCAATCAATTGCTTTGAGCTTTACTTTTATATCTAGAACCATCCTATCTCGCTCCGCCTATTAAAAAACAGAAAACAACATTTTGTACAAAAAAATCGAGTTACTCTGTCATGCCTGTAGAGAAACAAATGTAAGAAGAAGGGCAGTAAGAAACAAATAAACAAAAATCTTCAATCTGTTAGGTTACACAGGAATGTTCCCTGGTAATTTGAAAGTTGCTTTTTTAATGCAGTGGATTTACATTTTCTTAATTGGAGCATGCACACGCATGATTTATATTTTCTTAATGAGAATGACGATGAACAGCAAGATTATCACTTCTTTGATTTCATAAGAACTCACCATTATTTTGGCCAATTATTTTGGATATATTTTTATTCAACCGCGATACTGAAAGAGATCAACACTCTACCAGGGTTCAAGTCAATAGGTGTAGACAATAGATTATTGCATGAAAGGAAAAACAACAGATAAATTTTGAAGTAATAAACAATTAAACATCTCTAGAGTGTTATTGGTAACACACATTGACCATACCGTGAAAGTATCTGATCTGCAAAGGCTTCGGCGATGCTAAAAGATCCATATGCTGCAAAACAATTTGAAAGGAGCCTCCAAAGGTCAAAGCACTAATTTTATTATACCAATGTTACAGGTGACAATAGATAAAGAATATCTTGATTGTTGACTGTAGATTTAATACTAAATACAGTAAAGATTCATGTATGTACCTTTTCAATTTTCTAGCAATGCTCATATTACTGAGCTGATTACACAAATAATTATATCAATCATCTTTGTAACTTAAAACCATCAGGTCATACTGGTATGTCCTCAGCAAAGTAACCATGTTAAGATGATGAGACAAGTAAATGTGCACAGATGTTAGCTTTACACTGAAGCATAGAGAAAATAAGCCATTTTGAATTGCCCCATTGAAAAAAGAACATCTTCAGTAAAACTAACTGGCCAATACCCTCTGAATCTAGAGGAGATATCTTTCTAAGCATACAACCAGTATATAAATAACTTTAGAAAATGGTATATAACCTGTGTTGTAATTTGCCTTTTACTTTGTCAATAATAATATAGCAATGGATCACATACAGTGTCCATAAATATACTGAAAAGGTGCTTCAAATGTAACAGTGAAACATTTATACGATTCAGTTTTATTACAGACCTGCCCAATACAAGAGCCACCGCCCTTTTTCTTTCTGATCTTTCTTTTCTATAGCTCTGAAAGTGGAGTAGACAGGCAGACCACCCCCCACTGCACAACTGCAACAGCATGGAGTATAATAAATTATAGATGAATTTCATGTCCATGGTAATAATAGTACCTTAGTATTTCAAGGAAAATGTTGCTACACAAAAATTATAGTTTTTATTGCAACCTATTATACTGTCATGTAACTTTACATCATCACCTTGTCATCTAATCTAATAACCAATAAGAGGGTTGTAGTCCAGATGCTGCACATACCACATTAGTGGTGTTTACAGATGTGACCATAAACTTGAGTGCTTCTAATGATTTATACCATTGTAACATGCTAATATATGAAAGAAGTTACCACTGACAACACAACAATACACAAGCAAACAACTATACTATTAGTTCATTGGCATACTATACCTGATGGCCAAAAGGGACAATAAACTCTCGATTTTTTATTAAAAAAGGAAAATGAAGTTCCAAGAAGCACAAGACAAAAGTAAACATAATGAATAAAAATGCAGATGAATTTAGAAATATGATGGATACCTGACTGTACGGATGACAACATTTGAGCTTAGTGGTGCCAGTAAGAGCCGTAAACCCACCTATGACAACAAATACAATTTCAACATAAAGCATCAATAAATCGCTGTTGCAAATCAAATATATACAGGAGATCATGAAGCTTGCAGGAACCCATAAAAAACTATAAGATAATATGCATCATAAAGATATAATCCACATCTCAGATTGCAAACAGATTATTAGCCTACAAATCTCCACGGGCTCCAGCCGGAACACGCGGGTTGGGGACGAAGAGGGCGAAACAGGCCGACCTTGGGAGAGGAGGCGGCTGACCGCCTCATCGGGATGGCCACCACCCCTCCAACTCCTCGATCCTCACTAGCACCTCCCGCAGCAGCTGTGCCCAGCAGCGCCTCCACTGGCCCCACTGCTGCCAACAAAAGAAGCTGCAATGAGAAGAGGTGCAACATGCCAATTATCCAGTTTGAGAGGAACAAAAGGAATTGTCAATCCCATATTACAGAATTTTGAATAAATATATCTGATGAGAACTGCATTAGTAACCTCCAAAAGCAACACGGATTGGATCATTATGGCCCCCATCAAATGCTTCCAGTGAACTTGCAAATGCAATATCCCCATTAGTTCACACGGCAAACAATATCAGTCCTTGAGATGGAAAAAAGGCTGTATTTCCAAGAATCAAGGCATTTCATTGGAAATTTCAAAACATGTTAAATTGTTTATAGGCAATCAAACTACTTCATTTTTTTGCATGACCCCATTCAAACAAGAAATACGTGGAAATAGAACTGAAGGCATGGCCAGTTAACATATTTCAAAGAATAATTGTATTGGCGTTTGAAGTAATGGACAACCATTACCCTTGTCCCGTTTTGATCAAACCTGTCAAAGAAATCAAAATTAATTGACAATAAGATGAAATGCAATGTGAACAAATGAAAGGTGCAGCATGTAAGAAAGTAGATGCATCAATTCATTTAACGGAGCCGAGGTTAGTCTAGTGATCTAGCCTGGCAATGGCTCGAACAGCTACAGAACAAAATAGATAGATCTCTTGTGTCATTCCTGAATCCTATATGAGAAGTGAGAAACTATTTTATTTGCTCATGCCATGAAATTGCATTGCATTGCATCTCCTCTAGGCAAGCATGTGCTAGGAGATTAGAAAGAAAAGGGTTACACCAACAACGGGTACTCACCTATTGGCGGTCACCAGCAAGCAGAGGCGGCGATCAATCTTGGCGTCGTAGAGGGGCTGCTCTGACGCACGACCGGCACAAGCTTTTGACATTCCCATCATTCAAGAACCCGATAGATCGGTTAACGAAAGGAATCGCCAAGAGAAGACAAGGGGAGGGTGGCCTCGCCTAACCTTTGAGAAGGAGGAGGAGAAGGTGGCAGCGGTGGACGGCACCTAGGCCCGCGTCGCCACCGTGGCCACGGTCGTCGTGTGCATCTTCGGCAGGCCGGCCCTCCGATCGGGACCACGCGGAGTGGAGACGGCGATCGATGCGCTAGATTCCTCCATGCCCACGGGGTAGTAGGGTAGATTCACATCACCGGGCGGGGCGACCATGAGAGGGTCCCTTGGAGCGACGTAGTGCATGGCGAGCACGCAGGTAGGGTCGGCGGCGGCGGCGCAGAGCGTAGCAGGCCCGTGTCCATGGCGGGCGAGTGGGTGGGCGGTGACGGGTAGGAGGGCGGCTTCAGCCGAAGGGAAGCAGACGAGCAGCGGCGGG
>KE373024.1:427815-459051 GCA_000418225.1 Zizania latifolia | reverse complement strand
ATTTATCCACTGCATTGTGCTAAATAATGTGGCGAAATGAAGCTAAGCAAACATCACATTCCAAAACATTCGTGGGAATAAGATGAAGGGAAAATTGAAGTTGCTGGAAATGCCCTTTTCCCTGTTAATCTATCACAGGAAATGTATTAACCCGGCGCACAATGCTGAGAACCAAAACTTGAGTGGGTGATTTGATCTGTTGATCTGATACGTATATGGTATGCAATTTTGTGTGCTTATGCGTTGATTCGATTAGTTATGGAATTGTAGCTTACTTTGTACTAATATATAACTGGCTGCTGTTAGTGGATTATGGCATAATGCACATGGCTTATTCTATGCTTTCTGATCCTATGCATGTTCTAAATGGGTTTGTAGTCTTGTAGATACACTCAGATACACAATTATTTATTATGGTCTGCTAAAGATTAATACGACATAATATTAATTTTTAGTTGAATTTTATATTTTTGCCTTACTTTTTGTTATATTATGATATGTGTATTGTCATGAGTTGTTTTAGTATGTAGTTTGAGCCTAAGCAGTATGTAGTTTGAGCCCTAGGCTTGGAGGAATCCTAGCTCTGCCACTGAGTATCACCATCATAATTTCCTTACAGTGTATCAAACATGTAGGAATATAGAATTTGCATTTGATAAATATTGCAATTCTGTGGATATTTGTTTTGGCTTCGGTCCTTTTAAAAGTTTTAACAGCATGTGTACCAATCAGCCCTCATGCCTCGAGTACTTACCTTGTTAAATTTCTGTACATTTTACTCTTTTCTTGTTTTTGTTGCTCCTTGTAAAACAACGTGAACTCTATGGCCACCTGAAATTAGGCCTCCTTGGTCGACGTTCTGTTTCTTTTTATCATCGGAAATTTGGCCAACTATGAAGGCCAAATTTAGGCCCAGAACCGGTGTTTTCACGGCCACAAAATAGGGCCAGAGAAGGTATAAAATGGGCCACATTTTGTCCTGCTACACATGGTAAATGCTTTGGATTTGGGCTTATTCGTTTTTTAATAAAATACTCGCTCCGTTCTATAATATTGCAACCTAGAACCAGATTTAACATATTATAGTAACGAATCTAGATAGTGACACTGTCTAGATTCTTTATACTATAAAATATCAAATCCGATAGCAGATTGCAATATTATGGGATAGAGGGAACAGCTAGTTTATGAAGCCAACCCAAAACACTTTTTGAAATAGCTGAATGTATAATAAACAGACCTATAAAATATCACATTTGCGAAAATATCTGATATGATCAGATGTGCTTAAGGAGATGGTTAAAGATGGTTTGTGTTTTTCCGAAATCACCTTGATGCCAAACAGAGCAATAGTTATTGAGCTGTCCTACATATTCTAGTTAAATTCCAATTGCAACATTGTGATCTCTTTCACTCATGGTAGTGACTTTGCAATTCAGATGCCCTTTTCACACATCTCCTTATCAAAACATTATCCTTGCCCAAGAACATAAAGCTGCGGAATCTTTTCTCTAAAGAGATCAAGAAACCTATCCTGCTATCCTCCATCCAATCACTTTCCATGATTAAATATAGACAATTCCTTTTTGTTTTTGTTTTTTTGCTTATACACAAAGCTGTATCTTTATCTGATCACATAATGAAACCACTTTAGCAGTTTAGCCTGACATACTAGAAATACAGTTGGATTTCAATTTGTAGAAAACACATGGGGCATTTCTGGTCAATTTTGTGCCAAAAGAACAACACTATCCTTACAGCCTAAAGCCATATGCAAGGACAAAATAAATTAGCTATATATATTATAGAGAAAGAAACAACATTGACTCCTATATATATATATATATATATGAATATATATGATACGGACTACAACGTTTTGCACGATTGCACCTATATTGTTAGTTGTGGAATCTCGTCTTTTCTAAAAAGATAATATGCTTTCGAACAACTTGCAAAATATTCTCAACTGCTTTTTTTCTCCATAAATAAAGTAAATTGTTGTTTGGAATGAAGGAATTTTTGAGATTTTCGTGGGAATTGCACCGATTTATATGAACATTAGCAGCTGAAACACATCTGGTGATGGATTATTCTGCACTCTTCTTCAGTTGGATCGATCCTCCCTGACATGTAGTTTGTACTGTTCATGATCATCACTTGTCTCTCTGCTTTCTGTCTCGTCAGCATTCCATTTTCCTTGCTCTCTCCCACTAGGCATGCAAACTTAAACTCACCCCTAAAATAGCCACCTCGTCGGCCGCCGGCCGTCGTCTCCCTACCGGCCATCTCAGAGAGAGAGAGAGGACAAGGAATCTAGCTGCAGTCGAAGGGTGGCAGAGCGTGGAGAGGGAGAGAGAGGGAGGGAGGCGCATGCAGAGCCGCAGAGGCAACGCAAGAGATCGGATTCCATGCTTGCTCTGCCATTGCCATTCCATTCTTGGCTTGCTCCGGCCAGCCAAGCAAGCAACCGCGGCAAACCGATCGAGAAGGTCACCGGCGTGGCTCGCGCGGGCGAGCGGGGGATAAGTAGCCGTGGTTGCTTGCCGCCTGGCTAATGGCACATGCCGTCGCGCCGCCATGCGAAGAAGCACACTTAGCAGAGCTGCTCGTCGCGGCCACGCCCTCCTGCTGCTGCCGTCGTCGCCGTCGCGCCGAGAGACTCTGGCGGTGATGACGCGGCGACGTCCCGGCGGGCATGGGCGGCTCCTGCTGCCGCTGATGTTGACGACGATGATGCTCTGCCTGCTCGCCGTGCCCTGCCACGGCAAGAAGATGTCGTCGTTCGTGGGGACGTACGGGGTGAACTACGGGAGGATCGCGGACAACCTGCCGCCGCCGGCGGAGGTGGTGAAGCTGCTACGCATGTCGCGAATCAAGAACGTGAAGATCTACGACGCCGACCACACCGTACTCGACGCGTTCCGTGGCTCGGGGCTCAACCTGGTGATCGCCATCACCAACGGCGAGGTGAAGGACATCGCGGCGAACCCGGCCAAGGCCATGGACTGGCTCAACGAGAACGTGCAGCCCTACTACCCGTCCACCAGCATCGTCGGCATCACCGTCGGCAACGAGATCCTCGGCGGGCAGGACTCCGGCCTCGCCGAGGCCCTCCTCGGCGCTGTCGTCAACATCCACGACGCGCTCAGGATGCTCCGCCTCGCCGACAAGATCGAGGTCACCACCCCGCACTCCGAGGCCGTCTTCGCCAACTCCTACCCGCCGTCCGCCTGCGTCTTCCGCGACGACCTCATGGTGTACCTCAAGCCACTGCTCGACTTCTTCTCCAAGACCGGCGCCCCCTTCTACGTCAACGCCTACCCATTCCTCGCCTACATGAGCGACCCGGAGCACATCGACGTCAACTACGCCCTCTTCAAGCCCAACTCCGGCATCTACGACCAGAAGACCAGCCTCCACTACTACAACATGTTCGATGCCCAGGTCGACGCCGCCTACTTCGCGCTCGAGGCGGCGGGCTACCCTGAAATGGAGGTGCGCGTGGCGGAGACAGGCTGGGCCTCCGCCGGAGACGCCACCGAGGCCGGCGCCAACCCGGACAGCGCCAGGACGTACAACGCCAACCTCCGGAAGCGCCTCTTGCTCCGCAATGGGACCCCCTACCGTCGCAAGAGGGCGGTCAAGGCCTACATCTTCGCCCTCTTCAACGAGAACCTCAAGCCTGGTCCGTCCACCGAGCGCCATTACGGCCTCTTCAAGTCCGACGGCAGCGTCTCCATCGATCTTGGCTTCAAGGGCCTCGTCTCCTCCTCCTCCTCTCCATCATCCCTCCTCCCATTCAAGGTACCCACATGTTTAATCACATCTCTTCTGCTTGCTTCTTCACCATCTTCGCCATGGCTGGCTGACTGAGCTGAACTGATCTTCTGCTATATGACTATCCGCACCACGCTTCAGAAAAAAATAATTTATTGAAAAACTCTTTTCATCAGTGCTTACATTACTCTATTTATTAGCTTTATATATTACTCCTTCCGAAACTTGATATTTATAACTTTTCACTAATAAAATATAAGTTTTGTAATGTACATGTCAAATAGTTATATTTATATTTTAAAGAACTCTAATATGGCATTATTTTATATTTGCTTATGATATAAGATAAAAGAAATTAATGATTCAAGTTTTATATTAAAAAATATGTTAAAAATTTATGTATATATTTTATTACGAAGAAAATATATAATATAATATTTTAATTAATTTACCGATGGCTGATTGATTGAGCTGAGCTGATCTTGATTGTTCTGACTGTGTTTTGCAGAGAGCTCGAGGAAGGGGGTGGGTTGCACTTGTACAGTACTCGGCCACGCTTCTTCCATGTACATTCATTTTTCTAATTTTAGTTATCTGATTACAAGCAGATTAGTTTACTAACTGCCAATCTGTGATTCATGCCTGTGTGAGAAAGATCATTCTTTGGATGCAAATTCCAGGAAACCTGTGGCATCGAAATTCAAAAGAATGATCCCCTCCTGTACATCATCAGAATCTCTGTTCCTCTTGAAGCAGATAATTACTGTAGATGTAGTTCTCATGTCTGAATCTTAACCTCCTTAATCCTTCTACTACCCAGACCTTAACCTGAGCATGCCTTTTTTTCAAAAAAAAAAAAATCAGAGTTTCAATGATATCCAACAAATTTCTAGTTTCTATAAGGCATCACTGTTCATGTAGTTTTAGATTAAGCAATCAGGTTATAACTTCCATTATGATTTGGTGACGCTCTCGTTTTTTCGGGGGCATTCCACTGAGTTTGACCCAATCCCTCGCTAACATGTGGACCGTTCTTGTTTTTTTTGCGAAGATGCAAAAGTTTACGTGTCAACGTACTCCCTCCGTTCCGTATTAACTTTTTTATTAATCAAACATCCAATTGTATAGAAAATATACTAACAACTATTCCATAGTATATTTATTTGATATTATGTGTTAATATAATTCTCTTTGTTAAAATTAAAGAAGTTTGATTTTAAAAAGATAAACGACTTATAATATAAAATAGATATAGTATATTAGAATATACTGATGAAATTCGGTGTAACATGATTTTCTCCGGTTTCTTCATGCGATTTGTTGTGGACGGAACAAAAGTATGAATTTTTATACCCTTTTCTTCCCCAGTAAGCACTTCATCATGGAAGCGCTTCTTGTTTCTATTGTTGGTATATGGTACTCAAGGCATCTGATTGCTGCAAGCTCTGAAGTTAAGCATTGCTTGCACAACACAGAAATCCTCTCATCTTCTGCCTCTAACGACGTAAACATATAGCAAGAGATTCGGTGATGCTTTGCTTAAAGCAATGATGCACGTAATAAGAAGTTTCAACACATTGACAAGAGACTAACTTCTACATAGGTTTATTAGCTCGTATTGATTATATATATACTATCTAAGTCTAACATTGTGTAATTAAAAAATCAGTTCATGAAAGTCTAAATAAAATATAAATAGTTAAGTAAATGTGGCTGAGGCCCAACCGATGGGTTTAAATTATAGGACTTTTCTGCTCACGCCGTATTGGAGTTTAGGCATACCAGTGATTAAACATGAGCAGATGCCATGATCAGAGATTAAAGTCTGAAAGATAATAAAAGGTCGTCGTAAATTGAAAAATGAGAGAATATAAAAAGGCAGTATACTTTTCATCAGCCCTGTTCTTCAGATTTTTTTTCAGATGCCCAACTTTGCACGAGGATCAGAAAGTGAAAAGAAGAGAAAAAAAACAACAGTTTCTGCAACAGCAGCAGCTCACACGATGGATTGATTCACTCGCACTGCTTTGCATCTGCCTTTCAGTCTCGTCTTTGCAAAAGGAAGAAGGAGAAAAGAATGGATGGCGAGCAAGAGTAAAGCTAGCGAAAAGTGTACATGCTTAAATTCAGACAAATTCAAGAGCAAAAATATCACTTAAATTTAGACAAATCCAAGAGCGAAAATTTGGGAATGAATTATAATTCGAAAAAAAAACTTACCGTGGGAGGGTACTATGACAGCACTACACCAGGTGCGTTGATACGTTGGTAGGAAAATTAAAACGAATAAGCTCAAAGTTTAGAGAGGAAACAACACATTTATGGCAGATGTCATTAGATTGCCCATCTGTGTCCACCTTAATCTGCAGACCATTTCAGTGATGAAAAAGGACATGATTATCTTTTCATATGGTCAAAATCATTAAAAGAATTAAAATATATAAAACGATAAATAATTAATATTGTCGTAATTTTGGATGATATTTAATTGAAGTAATTTTGGATGATATTTAATTGAAGATAAAGTTTTAGCTGGTAAATGATTGAAACCAAACTTTCGAGTGACAAATGAGTTAACATTGACAGATAAATGACAGTGGGGCTTGTAGTATTGGCATCTGCCTGGAATCTTTCTATTCCTTTCCATGGAACCATTGAAAAATGTGTTCAGCAAATAAATGATCGAGAATTTAATTTGTCAAAATCTTTACCCTAGCTTTTGCTTCTTGAATTTCAGTCGCTCAAACTAGCCCTTTAGCTGATGTGGTACAAAACATTAGTAATGATGTTCAGAAAGAACAACACGTGAATATGTTTTTTTGGTACAAAATTTGGGAGCTTCACAGATTTATCCTTAGGCATGTTTATTGTTTATAGGTGTTTAAGATTTTAAAAAGTATAGCAGCAAAAAAGTGCGGCCGGCAAGTCTCAGAGCCACCGGCGGGCCGGATGGCATTGACGGGGGCGGAGGCTTGGGCGCTGCCGTGCGAGGTGGAGCGTACGGTGGGAGCGGGGAGGCGTCGCGGCCGGAGTGGTGGTAATCGGCGGCGGGAGAGGTGGCCGGCATCTGCTGTAGGGTTGGAGCATACCACCCGCATGGCGCCCGCTCGACCTCGTTCCCGGCCACCGCGCGCGCCCCTGCAAGAGGCGCCCAGCTCGCTCCTCGCCGAGTCCCCGAGCTAAACACGGTAATGGCGGCGTACGGCGCGGCGCGGCCCACGACGACGCGACTCGATCGAGTGGTGTCCTTAGATCTCGTCAAGGTCAGATCGCCAGCTAACATCGCCACGCGTGGCGCGGCGTCCGCTCACGCGCGCAGGTGTTCGTCTCGAATGCAGGCCGCCTTCAATCCTGTGGGCTATCCTCGCCGAGGCGCGGCCGCATGCACGATCGGCTGCTCGACGGAGCCGCCGACCTGCCATTGCCCGAGGTACGCCGTGTTCTCTTCCGACCCTGAGCTTTTTCTTTCCTTCCTGCCACGGCACGACGAACGGCGAGGTTGCCGTCCGGCCTGCCGCCGCGCCGGCGTACATGGAGAGCGTCGGCCGTCGGAGGCATGGTCTGGCTGCACGACGCGCTCATTTTTGTTGTAAGAAGTTTTGGTTGGGTCGGATTATATATTTACGGTACAAACTGATTATGTTAGATTTTATTTAGTTCGAATGTATTGATAATTAGATTAAACCTAGTAATCAACCCATTACACTATAACCAAACCAGATCCTATTACCAGGATACATTACACTTATTAACCAAACACACTTATCAACCAAACACTATAATATAAACATAATATATTATACTTATCAATCAAATAAATCTAGTAATCTAATACATTATTATCACTTAGCACTGTAATTAATTATAATGAACCAATCAAACACCACCTTAAATCCTTAAATGTAAAGATGAGCCACCGTTCACATTCACATCTCAATTAAAGAAAATGATTCAACGTCCTGGTGTAAAACTGCATCGAAGCTTATGACAGCTTTAGGTCCTTCAACATCCATGGATTTCCTTACAAAAGCTCAACATATGTAGGTTATACTAACAAAAGCACATGTTTATGACTTCCATGTCCATCTACTTAATTCATATACACTGATGACTGCTTCGTCTCCTCCACCACTATCACCTAGGCTGCATCACTGTCTGTATCTTGGAAATGCAAGACCTTGCTGCTATATTCCCCCCAGGCCTCAGCAATTGGGGGGTTGTCAACCAAATTACTGACATGGACAAAATAGTAATCAACTTCAGCAGAGTTCACCAGCACTGGTTAAGGTGTTCTGCAGATGTCCATCCATGGTGCACACTAAACCTTGTGGCCATTGGTGGATCCATTCTGCTCACCAATCTTTTGGAACTCAGCCTGGATGACCTCAACGATCTTTGCGTCATCTGGGTCAGGCTCAGGAATGCTGACATGTAAAGATCCCATCTTGATGAGCTCCTTGTGTGATGCTTGCTCCTTGATGTGACCATAAAGCTCTTTGTGAAAAGGATGGTCAAGTGAGTAGCAGTCATCAGCATCAGTAGATGAATGTTTCGATGAGCCAGAGCCCTCCCGGCGGCAGAAATGTGGAAGAGATGAATAGTCCATAATCTACGTGAGTCAAGAAATGAAGAGCTTCACCATACTTTGAATATCAAAGAAAATTAACGGGAGAACCTTTTGTTCTGCACCACTATCAATTCATAGGAGAATGGTCCGTGCAGTCGTGCACTAAGAAATGAAGGATCTATGTGGATACACCTAAAAAGAAAAGAAAAGATTAGCCACTGAATTACTGAATTTACCTTCAGAAGTTCATCTCTCCCACAACCATGTAAAACTTGAACCTTCTTTTTTGTCCTCTCCTGCAATAGCGGCTTCACAACCTACCAGCATGCTCAGAAGAAATGTTTTGAGTTTTCAGTTTTCACTAGAAAAGTAACTAGTAAAGCCATGTGTTAGCATAAATCATATACCTTCCAACATGCAGAAAATATATAAGGAACATTAACTACATAATAGGTCTCTGTCTTTTCAGGGTAGTTTAGGTCGTCAACAGTTGAGATTGAAGTCAATATCTGTAATCCATATTGACAAGAAACTTGTCACCCTATCTTGCCAGAAGCAACAGAAATGAGCAGAAAAGTTTATACAAAATTTGAGAAAGAATCGCATAAGATATACCTTCATTTGACTCAGCGCTGACAACCTTAAACCAGTCATGTCCAAAACTTTTATACAGGTGGTAACAGGCCGTCCTAACTTTTTCGTCAACATGGGCTAATTTCAATATATACATATATAACCATAAGAACAATATTATGCATAAACATAAATGATCTATTTGCATTGGAGTCTTAAGTTTGATCCTCACCAAAATTACACGATCACGGTATTCATTAATCTGGATATGAGATTGCACATAGTAGTGAACCTGAAGAGAAAATATTTCTACTTTTAGTTGATCGAATGCAATTAAGTAAAATGGAGCAGATCGACGTGAATTTGTAAGTTGATCATATGATATCATTATCTAAGATTTAGGCTACTAATCAGTTATAATATTATGTCAAAAAGGTTACATCAACATCACAACAAATATCTAACTACACAATAGAAAGTGGAAAAAAACAACTTTATGACATTGGCTGCAGCCTATTCAATAAATAGTAAGCGTCTCATAAATTACCGAAGCTTTGTCATATGTGCTCTGCCCAACACCAAGGGCAAAAACTGGGAGACCCTGCAAAAGAGAGAGAAGAATAAATAATAACAGATTTTAAAAGTGGCTAGTTTGCATAGATTACATTTAATTAACTATAGTACCATGCTTGATACATTTTTTGTGTTGAGAGCATCAAGGAGTGCAGGGCAAGGAGAAATAATAGAGAAATGTCACAGGCAAGTCCTAATGGGCCAATCAATGGCACTACAGGAAAGGACATTAAGTGAGCAAACTGAAATGCACAACTGTAAGTGAGAAACTTTGCCTAATTTAAATCCATGCATCCTATTAAAAGAAGGTAATGGTGATGGTGATGGTGATGGCGAGTCTGTTACCCCATTCCTTTAGACCTTTACACTACATTTTGTACAAATTGCCTCTCGGAAATTCTTCGATATTACACAATAGTCCTTCTGCATATTGTTATGTGCTTGTTTGGCCTTCTTTAACACAGAAAGGACTAAATGAGTGAATAGTCAAATATATATGTGGACATATAGCATACATGCTAATTTTACAATTAGAGTTGTGTAAACACTCTCAAGTGCTAATGTCAGGGGTGTGTTCATTTGTGTTGGACGATATTAGGACACATATGATTCATTTTTATACGTAGCAAACACATGGGCATTTAGCTAGTATCTAATAATAAAGAGACTATTAAGTCAGCTGCAATGATCAAAACTTCAAGCGAGAGAAAGCTGTAAGGCACCACACTTTACTACTTTAGTTTGAACTTTACAGTTTACATTGATAAATTTAGGTCATATCTTGCTATACAGTCCCAAAATTGCTGCCACTAGGACATCATGGAAGTTTATGGATCAATGGAAGTTAAAACATCAACATCATCAATGTAGCTATCTTTTTTCAGTATTTTACCTTCACTAGTGTCAATAAAAATACTACAATTAACCAGTAGAACAATTCACCCAGAAATGAATTAACTACAAGACAAGCTGTTCATCAAATCCCATCAAAATAAGAACATGAATATACGATACAGATATAGTAAGACAAACAGAGAGAGAGAGAAATAGTTGCACCATGATCAATGCATGCTGGCAAGAAACATGTGTCATCACAATCAATTGGGAGTTGATGGCCATACCTCCTTTGTGTATCCTGAGAGTCCAACCAGTTGGGAATCACGAATCGACCTGTACAAATCTACTGGGTCTATAGGTCTCTGTATATAGTCAATGTAGAGTGTAGACAGTGGTCAGCAATTATGAAATAATACATGATATCAACATAGCGCATACAAGTGTGCTCCACAAAAATATAACAAACGAGAAACTGAAAAGTGAAAATGTAGACCAATAAGCTATTCTGCCATAGGCTTCTGATTAGCATAGATTCAGTAAAATCTGACAGGATTTGTAATCTAGAAGAGTTACTCACCTCCAGAACGGTATCAATTTCGTTTTGAATCCTCCAATTCAAAGAATCTACAAGCTGCATATTTGTAACCAATTAAGCAACTATAATTTCAATACCACTCTTTTCAGCACAGAATGGGTTACTATTGTAAATTACCATTTTATGAGCCTTAGATAAGTTCCACTCTCTGGCCTTAAGGAAACGCAATAATGTTTCTTTAGGATAGCCCTGGTGCACATTCTGAGAAAAGAGATGTGTTTAGAAATTTTACTTAATCCAAGCGATATTCACTTTACAAGTCACAAATTAGGATGATTTATAAATCAATCATATTACATCAAAAGTTCAAAACCATCCAAGTGAAGGAAATCAAGATTAACAACCAATACTTTATTTGAATGAACACAAAAATGACTGCTTAATGTATATATTCTAGTCATGAATATAATATAGACTATTGGTACATAGATAGGTTATATAAGTGTAGCATCTATGGAATTTAATTTACTTTGCTGCAGAGAGGTATGCTGAAAGGAAGTATACAACAGAAACAGTGTGAAACTTGTCCAGAGATCTCCTGAATACAATGTAAAGCATTTTCCTGACGCCAATAATGACAGATTTTTCAAGATCTGAAGTGGCTGAAGATGCACAAAGTGATGATCCATGGTTTATCTGACAATTGCTTACAAAATAGTTATTTTGTTCTGGTGCACACCAGACAGGCATTGGTGATGGGAATCTCCCAAGTCCCATCAAACATAAACTATATTAAACATTGTCTTCTCTAAAGATGGAAACAAACCGTCAAGCTAAAACAGGAGAGGTCATTTCTGCTTCACTAATGGTAGCTCCCTCTCCCTCTCTAAAAAACTGCAACCGTAGCAAGAGAGGACTCCAGTAAAGGAATAAAATAGATGTATTTACTATTGTTGCTTCAAGGAAAGAATTAAAAGGAAAGAAACGAAAAAAGTTTTTGAGCCACTTTTTCTGGATACTAATTGTAGGTATCGTAGTTACAGATATAACCATAATAACACAATCTATTCTTGGAAGGGGTCCATGGATGGACAACGGCATAGATTTTTGGTCATTCTGGTCCAATTTTAACCTCAGTTGGCTAGTTCTTGGTAAAACGACCAGGTGGATATTAAGTTCAGTTATTAATCTTCTCTTTTTTCACTTAATAATATGGTGATATAATGACAGTCTTTGAGGGGAAAAGGAAATGTAATCAAAACAATTAACGCGATTCAGCTGAAGTTGGGAAGATTCCAGCTTCAGTGTAACTGTTTAAGCAGTCACGGCGCTTGTTGGTTCCTGAATATTTTCCCATCCTTGACCACTACAACAAATGGAATCAGTTCTGCACGTTTTACAGGTTGTGGTGCAGTATTTTTCATATTAGTTGCACTCCACTAACCAATATATTCCACTCCAGATCATGTTGGCATCTCATACTTGTAATATGTTGCCTCTCAACTTTTAGAGAACATTTAAGAAACCCATAATGCCATGTGTTCAGCACATATCTCCAGACATCATTGCCCAGGAAAGGGAATATTGCTAGGACTCCAAAAAGTTCCTACAAACTGGTAGTGGCGAATGGCACACTTAATGACGATTGTCGCATAACTCCAAATCAACTTAGCTAACTTAAATGACTGGAGATCAGCGTAATCCAACCACTTCATCTGTTGCAGGAGACAGCGTGCTTCAGAAGATCATGAACGAATGTCAACCCATGCTACCATGGCGAACTTCGTCGAACATGCAAAGCAACTAACCTACTACTACACTATACAAATGAAGCACTAAAATTCCCTCACTTATTCATTGGCACTGCACTAACTATGCATCCCATGTTTCTGTCCACGGATCACACACACCACTTCCCTAGCAGTCCATGACTACATTGATCAAGAAAAGACAGTACGCGATAAAAAGCTCCATTTTGAACTGAAGATTTATCAGATCAAAACTATTGACAAGCTCGCCTCTCATACTCATCAGATCAAATCTGCATTTTTTTTTGCTGAAATCAGCCAATCTACAGTATGATCCAACCACATAGACTAAAAATCTACCAGAGACAGCAGCACCCAAGATCCAATCTTTGCCACAAGCTGCCGACATGGGAGGGGAGGGCATCCCAGATCCGTACCTGAAACGACCTCCTCAGCGGCGCCTCCACTGCAAAGATCCAAGACCAGCAACAAGGACACCACACGTCAGATCACCGCGACAACCGCGAACGCTAGAGAGCCCCGGCCAAGCCCAGCTCGACTCAAGCACGCACCTTGCTCCATGAGGACGCCGAGCTGCTTGACGGCGTCGTCGGAGGCGGCCCCCATTGCCGGCGGCGACAGCGCGCTCGAGATCGGCGGACTCCGAAGCGGGGGGAAGGCTCGAGCCGGGGAAAGATTTGGGGGCAGGTTAGAGCGTCAGCGTCCTCTCTCGGGCTGTTCGTCGAGGTGGGATGCGCCTTCGCTTCCACGGCCCTCTCCTCCCCCAAGCCGTCGAGGTGTCCGCCTCTCTATCGATCTTATGCTTCTCGGTGGCGGTGAAGGGGAAGCGTGCTGCGTGCGTCACACTGCGTACAGGTAGAGACTGGCTTGCCTCGACGGAAAATTTAACAATTTACCATGCTTAATTATTTATCATCTTACTCTATTGTTATGAATTCAGTTAAATTTATCTGTTATCCACATAAATAGCAAATAATTAAATGACACTTACTTAAGAGTGCTGTAGTTTTACCCTAACAGGATTCAAATAACACCGTATGTGAAGCCCTCCAGAAAGCCAAAACCCTCTAATAGTTCGAAGCCCTCCGGTAGGCCGAAGTCCTCTTCGGCCTGCATGAAGCGGAGCGTCCAAGACTACCCGAAGGCCATTTCTAAAACTACAATACTGAGAGTTGATCAAGCATCGTTGAGCACTGAAGCCTCCCTCCAAGGCCCTCCGGACTTCGGTTGGAAGGATGCTACGAAGGCCATTCAAGCGACGAGGCCTCCGAGCTACGCTCTGCCACCGGCTTCGAAGTCCTAGAACTACTTCGGCATGAAGGCCAAAACTAGGGGACCCCGCCCCCAGTATCAGGACATGTATTTTGTTATATTTACATGAGGGTTTATCATTTTACCCCTACGAAGCCCTGTGAATAGAGTCCGCAACGACGGTTGTAACTAGAGGGTAAAATGGTATTATCCTGTTGTATTTTGCCTATAAATATTGGGCATTTGTACTGTAACAGGGACAGAGAATTAGATAATATGAAAATCACTATGAACTAGACGTAGGGTCATTATCCATTTCGGAGGCCTGAACCAGTATAAATCCACTTCACAATCAATAGCCCTTCGAGGCTGATCAAACCTGTTAGCATAACTTTTATGCTACAACAGTTGACGCCGTCCGTGAGGACCCTAGTACTAAACTAGCCACTCTACCACTAAGATTTAAACCTCGTCCCCAAAGGTCCACATTAGTTCATGGGACTTCGGCAGCTAGCACAAGCCCTAGGGCCTTCAAGGCAAGAGAAATGGTGTCTGGGCCTCGAAGATGACCCCGAAGCCCTTGGTACTTTGGAGCTATCTTCAAAACCCCAGGGGTTTCGGAGACATCTTCGAAGTTCAGGGCTCCGCTGCCCATCGCAGATCTACCTGTGGCTCGGGGTCCCTAAGAATCTCCGAAGGGCACCTCGTCAGAACATCTTGCAAGGTAAGAACTACCGTAGTCCAGGTAATAAATTCATTTCCGCTACCCGAAGCTCGAAGGTGGGCTCGGCGCGAGACAAACGAAGTCTATTACACGTAAGGGTGCACTCCGCTCTCGTGTGAGGCCTGAAGCCCAATGTTCGAGGGTTGCTCCCCGAATACGGCTAAAGGTACTGACTTTAGGTTCCGTCAAGGGCCCTAAAATTTTAGGTGTGATCCGCTCCACCCTTACCATTACACAGTGCCTCCGGGCCTGTAACGGTAAAAATCAAGACCTCGAGCTATAGCTCGAAGTGTCTAAAAGAGCCGAAGGTGGCCAAAACTCGAACCCTAGACTTCGAACTTTAAAATAATTTTAGGTGTGATCCGCTCCACCTTTATTGCTTCACAGTGCCTCCGGACTCGAAGTAATATAAATTGAGACTATTGTACCTCGAGCCTGCCTCGATACATGTCTCCGGGTCCCAAGCGCCCCATGGTCCAAAGTATTGCTTCGGTTCCTAAAAATCAGTGTGATCCGCTCCCCTCTTATTGCTTCACAGTACCTCTGGGTCCAAAGTAACAGAACAGAGGCATACGTGTCTTTGGGTCCCAAACTCCCTCTGGTCCGAGGCATCGCTTCGTCGCATTTTTAAAAAGAATAAAATAAATAATAAAAACAAAAACCGAAGCCCACCTTCGTCTAATAAAAAACCGAAGCCCGCCTTCGTCTATTACAAATCAGAAGCCCGCCTTCGTCTATTAAAAAACCGAAGCCCGCCTTCGTCTATTAAAAAACCGAAGCCCGCCTTCGTCTATTACAAAACCGAAGCCCGCCTTCGTCTATTAAAAGACCGAAGACTGCTTTCGTGTATTAAAAAGTCGAAGCTTGTCATGGCGTATCAAAAAGCTGAACACCGTCTTCGCATATTACCAAACCCTATCTTCGCACCTTCTTTCGTAAGCGAAGTAGGGAGCAATATAATAACAAGTAAAAAAGATTCCGAGTCAAATACTCGAAGCATCCGCGCAGGTCAAAAGCGATCGAACGTTCGAAGCCATATGGTCAAGCTCATCCCTCCGCATATTTAAACGTGCTGAATGATCGCACTATTGCACGTACCACCATTGACGAAGCCCTTAGCCACCACGTGCAAGGGGGGACCGACGGCTATACGTTCGGAATGTGCTTCATTTTTTACTTGTTCGGAGTATACTTCGTTTATCACCTCCACCGCTGATCACGACAAGTGTAAAACACAAGTACGAAGTCTAAAGCGAAAATGAATTTCATTATCATAAATACAGATGCGAAGTACACCAATACACTTCGAATACAAACATTATGAAAAACAAGTATCAAAACCTAATAACCAGCGGGTCCACGTCGCCAAAAAGGCAGACCCCCGTTTCTTTTTACTCTTCTTATGACGAGGGTCCCCCCGGCTCGACGAACCCTCGCCGGAGCGGGACCGCCCTCGCTTTGTGGCTCGAGAAGCCCTTTGCTCTTCTTGCAGATCAGCCCAAGTCTGGGTTGCAGGTAGCTCCGAATCAAAGGCCGAGAAATCCAGGGCTTCGTCATTGTCCAGTGTGGGCACGTTCGAAGGCTGAGCTCCTTCGGTTTCGGGAACTACTTCGAAATTACTTAGGTCAAGAGAAGAAGAAGAAGTACGAAGGGGCTCGGCCTTTACGGAGGCTAGTAGCTCTTGGGCTACTTCGGGTATAACTTCGCCCGTGGGGCCACGTGATATTTTAAACCGAGGTCGGCCTTCAGACTTGGCTACTTCAAATACTACCCACTGGTGGCGAAGTGCCTCCGAGGCTTCGAGTACTTCGATATCATTGTCAACACTTGAAGCTTGAGCCTAGACAAGTTCAAAACACCCCCCGCATTTCATTAATAAACTGGTGTAAATTCACTTTACAGTGCTACGGCTATGTATTACAAACGAAGACTAAAGATCTACACCTTCGGTGGAGGGGGGTTCGGCCCCGAGGTAGGAGTGTGCTGCCCCATGCACCGCAGGCGGACGGCCTGCTAGAGTTGAAGGGCCGCTTAGCGTGCCTGGGTCTTTCAGGCTTCGTGAAGAGGGCGCTAGGCCTCGATGACCTCCGGCGCTGGCGAAGTCAGGCGGGAGCCCCCGAAGACCACCGGCTTGACGGAGGTAGCCGCCTCAAGATGTTCGCACTCGGCCTAGTGAAGCATCTGGAGGACTCCTTGGCCGGCCACCCTTCCCGCTGTCTGAGCAAAGCCCACTAGCGTGTCCTCCGTGATGCGGGCGGTAGCTTGAAGAAATCCAAGCCGGCGCCCAACGGGGTCTTGGCCATCAAAATTTGGGGTCCGGCAATTGGTCCCCAGGCGCCCCAAAACGCCAGTGAGGGCGGAGGTGGCTTCGTCGACCCCCCGGATGACTTCGACCCTTTCAGCCACCAAGGCTTCATTAACAGTGCGAAGTCCGACGGTCTCAGCCCTTGACTTCGCCACCTCCTCCTCCAAGGCCTTAATGGTTCGCTGGAGGTCCTCAGCCTCCGAGGTCGCCGCCGCAGTGGCCTCGCGCGCCGTGGCCACTTGGGCCCTCAATACTTCGACGGCCGCTTCGGCCTGTTGTTGGCGTTGGGTGGCCTCCAAAGCTTGCTGATGAAGACTTCTAATATCATTCGCGATGAGGCCCTCTTGGCGGTCCACGACGATGGCGGCTCCGTGCAGCAAGGCAAAGGCCTGATGAAAACAAGGGGCTGTTAGAAGCAAGAAAAAGCTAAGGGGCTGATGAACTAGCTACCAGCTCTGCTTACCTGAAGGAGGGCCTCTTCGGCAGATGCGATGAGGTCCCCGTGGCGATAGCGGCCCATCTCCGCTACCAGGTAGCTGCCCGTAAGGCCTTCGCCGCTCCGAAGGTATTGGGACACCATTTCTCCGCCGAAGCCCCCGGCGAAATAAAGGGCCTCAATAGAGGTACCTTGCTTGTTGATGCCTCCGGGACTGGGCTTCGGTCGATGATGTCCACTACATCATCCGAAGGGGCTTGATGAGACGCATCGCCTTCGGCTGCCCCTTCGTCCTCCTCTTCGCCCGAAGAGTCCTCGTGGGACCCTCCATTGCCATCTTCGCTGCTGCTTGAGGACCCCTCCGCTACGGCTGTACTAGGGTCCGCTGCCTCAGCGTCGATAGCGTCTAAGAAAAAAGAAGTCAGAGACAAGTTAAAACGAAGGTATAAAAATAACCAGACCGCTAAGTACCTTCAACGTCCTCCGCTCTGGGGGAGGGGTTCGGGCAGTCAGAGGGGGCGAAGAGCTTCGCCCAGTCATCTAGTTGGGCTCCCAGAGCCTCCAGCTCTGAGCCCTCAGCCATGACCGTCAATGCGTCTTCTTGCCCCCCTTCGGGTGCGGGGCTCGGAGGTGGCTGGGTCCCCGCGCCAGGGGCTTCTGCTGATGAAGCCGCCCGAGGAGATCTAGAGGGGCCTGCAGAGCCTACTGGACCCCATAGGCGTTGCGGCGACGAACCTTGCTGCTCGTTGTCATCCGCCCTTTTTCTCTTTTGCCCCCCGTCGGAGGGCGTTGGATCTAGGAGCTTTGGCACCTCGTCGGGCCCATACCCGGTTGTACCTCTCCCAGGTCCCAACTAGGGCGAGGCGCCGACTTCGCTCTTTCGATGTAGGAGCATCTACGACACGCTCCGTTGCTATGACTACCGCCTCCGACGTCAATATTTTCCGCTTGGCTACAAGACAACGAAGCCCGTCAGTTAGAATTGCTAAGCGAAGTACTTAGAATATAAGAGTTATGGTTCAAAGCCTCATTGAGGAACTCCGAAGGGATATCCTTCAGGTCACTCGTTGCAAAGTCTGTAAAAAGGCCTTTCGGCCATATGCGCCCAAGGGGGCTGATTTGGAGCATGATGAACTCCTCCGCGAGATCCCTCATACTCATCCTCCGGGCCACCCGCTGCAACAACTGGACCCGGGACCTGATGATAGCGGAGTCCGTGACCACTTCGGCTTGGCGCCGATATGAAATAAGGGCGTTGGTGCTGCGAAGGTGGGAGTCCGCTCCTACCATGATGTAGAACCAATTCTGGTCCCACTTCGAGTACCAGCGCTCATTCGAAGTCCTCGCCAGAAAAAAATTGTTGAACTCCTTACGGAGCTGGAAGTTGACGCTGCCGAAGGCCAGGGCTCGGACGACTCCGTCTTCGCAAGTCCTCCTCTTGGGCTAGCAGTTCGCATCATGAAGGGCCGCGAAGACATCCGTACAGCCCTCGCATCCCTCGGCCCTCATAGCCCACTCGAAGATGGCGAGCCGGGCTACGGTGTTCGGGGACAGCTGAGGGAGCTCCAGGTTGTATATCCGCAGCACTTCGCCCTGCAACTCCTTGGCCGGGACCCCGAGCCCCGCTTCGAAAAAGGCTTTGAAGACCACGGCTTCGTCAGCCCAGGAGGCAGGAATGACGTCGGTCTCCGAGACACGGAGGCCCACCTTCTTCACGACCTTACCGGCGCAGGCGTCGTTGGCAGAGTCCAATGTGGACTTCGTCACCTTCAACTCCAGGGTCTGCTCAAATTTCTCCGATGGAGGGCGGAGGTCAAACGGCCCATAATGCTTCGCCGCGGCCTTCGCTGTGACAGCCGCCGTCATTGCCAGCTGGGCTTGCACGGAGCCAGACCCGTCGCCTAGAGAGAGACCCTTCGTCGCCGAAGCCTTCTTCGGCATCTTGGCTAGGGGCTCCGAAAGCGAAGGGCTAAGGGCTTCGCTAGCTAAAAGCTAGGGGCTCAGAGCAAAATGGAATCAAGAGCAAAAGCTAAGGCGAATGCGCGTAATGAACCCCGGGGCGCCGGTGGGCTTTTATAAGCGGTAAAAGAGCGCGGCGCTCCGCCCGGAGCAGTTTTTTACCACCCCGCACATATCTTCCACGGTCTATGAATGGTGGGCCCAAGGTAAAATAGGGCTACGCGCCCCTGCCTAGCGACGGTTCATTTCCGAACCGTTGTCCGCTCCGTGCGTCGTTTGGAATTCCGAGGGCATCTTGTCAGCTCATGACGGGCATTTAATGATTGAATTGACTCCGAACCAGGCTTTGAAGCCTTAGGGTCCGAAGGGCGCTGCTACAAGGTGTCATTTATCAAAGGCGCGTGTTACCCCTTCGATAAGAAGGGCTACGTGCGAGGGGTTACTATTGGGGGAAATAGTTTTACCCTAACAGGATTCAAATAACACCATATGCGAAGCCCTCCAGAAGGCTGAAGTCCTCTTCAGCCTGCATGAAGCGGAGCGTCCAAGACTACCCAAAGGCCATTTCTAAAACTACAATACTGAGAGTTGATCAAGCATCGTTGAGCACCGAAGCCTCCCTCCGAGACCCTCCGGACTTCGGTTGGAAGGATGCTACAAAGGCCATTCAAGCGACGAGGCCTCCGAGCTACGCTCTGCCACTGGCTTCGAAGTCCTAGAACTACTTCGGCATGAAGGCCAAAACTAGGGGACCTCGCCCCCAGTATCAGGACATGTATTTTGTTGTATTCACATGAGGGTTTACCATTTTACCCCTACGAAGCCCTGTGAACAGAGTCCGCAATGACGGTTGTAACTAGAGGATAAAATAATATTATCCTGTTGTATTTTACCTATAAATACTAGGCATCTGTACTGTAACAGGGACAGATAATTAGATAATATGAAAATCACTATGAACTAGACGTAGGGTCATTATCCATTTCAGAGGCCTGAACCAGTATAAATCCACTTCACAATCAATAGCCCTTCGAGGCTGATCAAACCTGTTAGCATAACTTTTATGCTACAACAAGTGGCAAATAGTTAAATTCCCCCTTGCTCGACTGCTCCGCTTCACTTTTTTTTCAATAATCCTTATAAAACGTCCTAATTTTTTTTTTAAAATAAACGGTGTTTTAATGAATGAAAAATATTTTATCACATTATAAAAAATGTTTTATACATATAAAACATTATGTAATGTTATTTGCAATATTAAGAAACAACTATATGCAACACTCTTGTTGTTTTTTTTCGGTAGTTCAAACTGAATGTTTTATATATTAGAGTAAAATTTTTTAACATATATTTGACTGTGTTTTACTTTAATTTATTTTACTGAAGTATTTTTATTAACTAATAAAATATTGTTTAGTGAGTGTTAACATCGTTTGATTTTAAAAAATTAGGATGTTCGTACAGTAGTTTCGTTTTTTAAAGGCAGAGAGAAATCGAGATCAAATGCATTACCGTAAAACCGCAAAGCAGAGGAAAATTAGGAGATTTTGCTTCTTTTTTTTCTAGTTTTATCTCCAACTCTAGTTGCTTGATCTGCTGTTTTTCTTTGATTAGTTGTATGCCGTGTGTTGCAATGGAAATCTAAATTTTATAGAAAAAATTTCTAAGAATTTTGTTGCCAATTATGCCTTTTCTATTTGACTCGTATTCTTGCCGACTGAAAATAAATGTAATAAATTCGTGCTATCCTCAGTTATTTTGGAAAATCTTGGTTTATTAAAGTCCTCTTTTGGGATAATTGTTAGGTACTTGAGGGTGGGTGAACGGGACGGTGTGATTAGGGATGGGAGTGTCGAAGAAACTCTCTTTTTCTAGTCGTAGAGACTTCTAGGTCAGTTTGTCAGTTTTATATATCCCATATTGTTGTCTGAATATTCTAACACATAATGTTGTTATTTTATATTGGTAATTTCAGTCAGTTGTTTCAATTTTTAGTAGGTTTTATGGTGTCATCAATTGTGGCGGTGTAATTTAGTTGTGCTTTTTATATGTTTTTGGATCCAGTTTCACATACCATTGGTTGGTGTTAGAACATTCAAATCTTGTTACCATTGTGTTGATGCGATATGACCAGGGATGAGACATGTTGTATGTTTGGTTGGATAAATAAAATAAAATATTTTTTAGTTGGATAAATATAATTAAATTGGATAGGATAAACATAGCTTTAATACATCCCACTTATATATATATATTGATTATAATATTTTTTAGTTGGATAAATATAATTAAATTGGATAGTATAAGCATAGCTTTAATACATCCCACTTATATATATATATATATATTGATATAATCATATGAGATCTTGTTTTGTATATCAAATTGTAATATCTCATATCTAAAAATATCAGGTAATCAAACACTACCCGGATGAAACTACGTTTTAAAAGTATAGGAGAAAAATTGGTTGGACCTACTTAGCTATGTAGTTATAGCTAGCTATATATGTAATAATAGATAGCCATTTTGTTTTTGCCACTAGAGCTAATATAAATGAACGGTATAAATGATTTTTTTGTTTGGCAGAAGCAGGATGACAAATTCTATTTAGTAGCAAAAACAAAACTGTGCACTTCTTTTCTTTGTTCTCTTGTGGTCTACCCAATAGTGCTGGTCCAATAAAAATTACATTGTTATATCGGTTGAATAAATCCACAGTGTCATAATCTTGTTGCTAGCTATTAATAATTAATACTATAGTATGGAAGATATGCTGTAGTCAACGCTTAATTCTCTGCCAGAGAACACTTTCAATTGACCATTCCCAAGCAAGTACTCGTTCCATCTAAAAATATATTTTTAAGTCATGCGTGTATTTTAAAAAAGTCAGTTATTGTATCGTTTGACTAATGATTAAGCTAAAGCCTAAAACTATTTTTTTGTCATACTTGTGATATATATAGTTGAATTTATATATGAAAAATGTTTTCATATGATATTAATTTTTGGGATGTTGATGATATATTGTGAAAGAAACTAGATAATTTTCAATGTTGAATACCGCTTATATTTTTTATTTTTAGAGTGGGAGTGCTAAGTACATATCAATCCCTAGTCCTTTTCATATCTGTTACGGAGTATCTTTCTAATCAGTTTAACCTTAAAAAAACTAGTATTTTTAGTTGATATCACTTTCACATACGGTATATTCGGTGAACTATTCCCGTTTTGAATGAAAGATACATTCTGGATTACTCGTGCAGGACAAAGAGAAACTAGTTTGTTGCTTGCAATATTTAAAATATATTTTATATAGTAATTAAAGGTTGCATCTTTCCGTTTTGTAAACTGAACTAATCATAAATGTCAATAGCATCGTAGCAACTCAGGATAAAAAACATCTCGAGGTTTGCGAGCAATTGTGATCAGACATCTTCAATATACATGCAACCACATAAAGTTAGGTCTCCCATGTTCACATCAAAGCGATTAACCAATCCGATTCGGGCTCTGGTACTGTTTAGGCAAGGCCGGTCTTGACATTTCAGTGGCTCACGAACGAAATTTAAAAACGGATCATATTAAACATAAACTTCAAAATATTTATATATTAATTACAAATACAATATTCTAGGTATTAAAAATTTGTTACCGCTAACAATGATATATTAAAAACGAAATTATAGGAAAACATTGTACCTATACAGATCATCTAAAACAATTTTTTCTAACATTGGTAGAAGCGAAATCACCAATAATGATATCAATATCTATGTATACTAGCTACCATATATACCTACTTAGATGAGGGCCCTTGATTTTGGAGGACCTAAGGTAGCCACACTGCTAGCCCCCCTCAGGGCCGGCTCTAGGTGAAAGTGCATCTTAATGTATCTATGCCCCTAATTTATTTTGGTGTATTAATAATAATCGTGATCAAATACTACTAATTATGTTGCTGAGATGAATGCAGAATTAAAACATAGAACGACGTTGTAATTCAAGCAATTATAGAGAAAATATTTTTTAGTACAATATAGGCTCAATGGTGCGAAATATTTATTTTTCATAAGAAATTGAGTCTAGGTATATCGTACTATCAAGAGGGATGCGTTGAAACAGTGTTTTAAAACTTTGTGGTCAAAGAAAAATCTTTTGGATTTATTCTAAATTGAATCTTATTTTTCCAACAAAATCGGATAATCCGGATTAGTCCGGAGTATCCGAGAATTTAGTTCTGTTTCACAACTTTTGTATGTCGGAATATCCGGGTCAAACCAGATACTTTGAAAACAATATTTTGTTTGGATTTTCTCTAAAGCCCGGAACATCTGGATTCATCCAGATGATCTAAAAATTGTGTTCTATTGAATTTATTTTTGTGAGTCGGAACATCCGGACAATGCTGGATGATCCAAAAATTACTTTCTGTTAAATTTTATTCTGAGGCCCGGAACATCCAGACAATGCCGGATGATCCGAGAATTTCTTTCTGTTCGAATTTATTTTTAGGTCCAGAATATCCGGTCAAAGCCGGATAATCCAAAACAATCATTCTGTTTGTTTTATTTTAGAGTCTGAAACATCCGGTTTGGTCCGAATCATCCGGATGAACAGTGCGTGATTTTATTTCCAACGGGCAGTTTTTGGGTATAAATATCTCCTCCCATATTTGAGGGCGTTTCTCCCAAAAAACCTAGCAGTCATTCATTTGCACCCTCTCTCTCGTTCTTGTGCTAGATCTAGAGCCAATTATTGGGATTCGAGTTGAGAGATATTCACAAAACTTCTAGAGTTCTTCGTGATTCATTCTCATGGAAGTTTTTATAAGGGTGTGTGTATTTGGAAATCTTGAGCACGAAGTGTTTGGATCACACTTGTTTTCAATGAATCTATTACTCTTGGAGATAATCCCTCCTAGACAGCTAGGCGTCCTCTCTTGGATGTTTGGTTAAGTTTCTACAAGGATTCACCTCGGCTTCAAAGAGGTAACGAGTGAAAACCAAGGCCAACCTTGGTGGGCGCTTGGTGAGGAAAATGGTTAAAAGAGACCCGACCCTTTAGGGTTCTTCAACGGAGACGTAGGATCGTGGGATCCGAACTCTGATAAAAATCATCGTGTTCATATTTTGTGCTTGCTAGTTTTCATTTATTTATTGCCCTATGTGTTAACTAGTAAAGCTCTTTTACATATCTATTCAATTTCCGTCTTCATAGATTGTTGGCTAGGTTTAATTTTACAAATCTTATTTTTGTTTATCTGGAGTGCCTGAATCATCCAGATAAACCCGAATATCCGACCACTTGGAGTGTCTAGTTTTCCTCCGGTCTTCGGAGTATCCGGCTAAGTCCGAATAATAGGGTCTAAAAAGTTTAAACTGATAATTTTCTTTGAGAATTTTTAGATTGTCTATTCACCCTCCTCTAAGCAACTTTCAATAGGTCTAGCCCCGGACGGACGGTAACCTCAATTATCACGGTAAACCAGTCAAAATTTAAATTTGAAATTTTGAACCAAACGATTGCCGCTTGATTTGGTTCGGTAATTGTTCGGTTTGGTTTGGTAACCGCTCAGCTAGTCACAGTAATAACTCAGTTTGCGTTGAAAACCAATCAATTTTTAAAAATCCAGAAAATAGAAAAAATATAAAAAATGTAAAAAAATTCAGAAAAATATAAAATTATAGGGAAAAACTAGAAAAAATAGGAATAAAAAAATTGTGATACAATGATAAAAATATTCTGTATAAAATTTATTGTTTTTTGTTTCAATTAAATGGTTGAGCATTAGAAATACAGTAATACCATTTTTTGAAAAAAAACAAAAAACAAATGTATATAGCTCTCTTTGGGCTGGGCCAATTTTCCCTTTTTTATTTATATCGATTTTATTTTTCTCATAACTTTATAAAATTTTAATATTTTTAAAAATAAAATTTACCATAAACATCATAAATCATCTAGTATTTATAGGATTTTTTTGAGATTTTTAATCTAAATTTAAATTTTGAATCGAACCGATCAGATTATACAAACGGATCGAGAGCGGAAGGTCGGTAATCGTTTGGTTAGGTGAACCCTAATCAAACTGGTTTAAAGAAAACAAGTTTAGCCCCTAGTTCAGGAGTTCGATTGCAGATTTGCAAGAATGTATGTATCAAAAGATGTGATTCATTGCACGAATTTAAAAACGATTCTATAACTTCTCTTTTGACAAGATCCCTTGTATCTGTCTTAATAATGCTCTATCGATTGATATCAGGAGCTTGATAACAACGTGTGTTTGGCTAATATTTTTCAACCAAATTTTTACTTTAAAATATAAAAACTAAACCAAATAACTCAACCAATAATTTAGATTTGTGAAAATACCATATTTTTAAGCGTAAAATGAAAATTGACTATACCAATACTTTACATATTTTCAATCCACTGAATTAAATATATTCATAAGTTATTTCTATATTTTTGACATTAATGCAAAAGTTGGTCCAATAATTCATTATTCAAATTGACCTCAAGTTCGTTTTCTTCAAGTACATCGGTTCATATACGAAACTCCTGCTCTATACGCCCAACTTTACAATACACACGACTATACAATACGGCAACCCTCCGGCGTTACGGAATTTGCATTTACACTTCCTATACAGGTTTACGGGATCCATATTATTTACGTATTCGCTCTTAGAAAGCGAAAACAGCCGCTGCACATTGCTCGGGTGGATAAGCGGAGTAGGATATTTACGCAACCGAGACTCTCGGGCGCTATTCTCTTCTTGCGACGGAAGCAAAAGCGGCGGAGAGAGAGAGAGAGAGAGACTGGGAGAGAGATCGCGCGAGGCGAGGAGATGGCCGACGGGGAGGACGCCGCCGCCGCCCGCCGCCGCGCCGCGGTGACCGAGTACCGCAGGAAGCTGCTCAGCTGCAGGGAGATCGAGTCGCGCGTCGGCACTGGTAAGGGACCTGACCTTCCCTCCCTCTCCCCCCTCTCCCCCACTTCTCCCAGCTCGGTTTCCGATCTCCCTAGGGTTCGGGGAGCGGCGGCGGGTTCCCATGTTTGTTTAGCCTCCATGTAGCTGCGCGCCCCCGCGAGATCTCCGTTTGCGATGTGGATGGCTGGATGCGAGCGGTTCGTGTGTAGATTCGCTGACACTGGTGATTTCGGGGCTTTACTAAGGGGGATCGCTTGTTTTGCGATGTATTCGGGTGCTAGATCGCTGGCTAGGGCGTTGGGTGCTGGTTGCTCGATTTGGATCTGAAGTCCTTCAATTGTGATTAGGTTTATTAGGGTTTTTGTAGTGGTCAACCCTGACGTTTTGGGTGGGGGATATCTAACCTCTTATAACATCGGTATCGGGAGTTTTTCATGACACTTCAGTAGTTTTCCTCATTTATCCCTTTTCAATTGTACGATTAAGTTGTGGAAGTGCTACTTCCTGTTGGTGCATCATTTAGGTGGCTAATTATGGTTTTAACCTTCAAATGCTGCATCTGAGCTCTCTAAAGATGTGAGCCCGTACATTTATGGATATTTTTTTATTTTATTCTTCAGCTGTTCTTCATTAAGTTTTACTTGGTGAGAGTGAGATTTGGTAATTGGTACTGGTGTAAGATTTTCATGGAACTCAAGTAGATTATCTGCTTCTTTAAAAGTAGTTTCTATGCATCAGGCATCAGCTAGGTTGTAGTGTGCTGGCTCAGGCTGGTCTTAGAGCAGCTGCATTGTTTAAAATGTGAATTGGTGATGCTGACTAAATGAGAGTTGTATAGTATATATGCGTATGGTTCCAGACCTATTAAAGCTGAACCGATATATTGGTTTATTTGAGAACTCTTTCATACCTACTTATAGGCTTTGTGTGGGCTGTACTTTTGCTGCTGGGAGTCGATGAGTTAAGGTTTAGGTTATATTGCAATGCTCATGAGCTTTAGTCATGGGATTATGTTTCATTCCAGTTAATATAATTAAAGAATGAGCTTTGTGATGTACTCACTACCATATGTCAGTTTGAGGAAAAAAATTGTGCCAATCAAGGTTATACTGCCTCCGTTTTCAAATAGATGACGTCCTAGAATGTGTGCAGTCAAAACTTGGAATTTTAAATCATTGGTAGGTAGATAAAAAAGTATTAGGATTTGATATGTGAAAATGACATTAGTAGATTTGTAACAAAAAATACTTTCATGTTATATTATTTATATACTATATTTTTGATATATTTTTTAAAAATATACAGCTAGAAAAAGTAGCATAGAAACATGTGCATTGGAGACTGCGTTGATGTCCAAAACATCATCCTTTTAAGAACAGAGGTAGTATGGCTTAGCAATGCTCAGCCTGGGGGGTCCCATCTCCCATGTGACGGTAGAACTCATTTGCTTGCTATGATAAGCGATAACTGTGTATACAAGGATATTCAGTGCAAGTTGTGTTTATCTGAGGTATCTGAGGGTTGTGATAATGTGATTTGCTTGCCTTTTAATTTTTGGGGAACCTTTTTTCCATTTTGATTAGCTGATGCATGGTTTATCTACATGCAGTGAGGGAAAACCTAAAGAATGCTAAGAAGGACTTTACAAAGACCGAAGATGACCTAAAATCACTGCAAAGTGTTGGGCAGATCATCGGAGAGGTTCTCCGCCCTCTTGATAATGAACGTTGTAAGTAAATAGCATTTCCTTTTTGTGTTTAAGTGTAATGCTGTAATCTTTACTTTGGCCACTTTTGATCACTACAGACAATTCATCAGTCTGTGTTTTTGCCAGTTCTTTCCTTCAGTGATGACAAATGAGTGTAGTATTTTTAACCATCAACTTTATAGTTACTGATAACATTTCTTATGTAGCTATTGCTTGTATTTTAGTTTTTTTCATCAGAATTTTAAAACAAAACAACTGAAACACCTATTTCTTCAAGTCATTGTTAAGGCTAGCAGTGGTCCCAGATATGTGGTTGGTTGCCGGAGCAAAGTGGACAAAGAGAAATTAACTTCTGGAACTCGTGTTGTACTTGACATGACAACACTGACAATCATGCGCACACTTCCACGTGAGGTATACTTAGTTTTTTAAATCATTTTCTATTTTTCTTATGTCTTTTTGTGGGAGCATTTTTTTGTTGGCACTTTTATTGTAGGATCACTTTGTTACATACAAAAAATGTTTCCCGATGGTCTGGAATTTAATACACTTGTTCCTTCAGGTGGACCCTGTGGTTTACAACATGCTTCACGAAGACCCAGGTAATGTCAGTTACTCTGCTGTAGGTGGTCTGTCAGATCAGATTAGAGAGCTCAGGGAGTCCATTGAGTTGCCCTTAATGAACCCTGAGCTCTTTCTTCGTGTTGGCATCAAGCCTCCCAAGGTAAATCCAACGATACTTGTGCTTATATCCCAAATTATGCATGTTACTATATGAGATGAGAGAGATAAATGTATGGATATTGCGACCATGAAAGTCAATATGTTTTACCTTACTTCCTGCAGGGCGTTCTACTCTATGGTCCACCAGGAACTGGTAAGACACTATTGGCGAGGGCTATTGCCAGTAACATTGATGCTAACTTTTTGAAGGTGTGTCTTTTCCCCAATTAATAGATAGTAGCCATTTTTACACATTAAATATGTTTCTTTGTACTGATAAATTGACAAACAGATTGTATCAAGTGCTATAATTGACAAGTACATTGGAGAAAGTGCCCGTTTGATCAGGGAAATGTTTGGCTATGCACGTGATCACCAAGTAAGTCCTAGCATAGTTCTCTCTCTCTGTGCGTGCACAATAAATTTGAGTCTGTATGGAGACTGCAGTGCATTTCTCCAATTCTTGTAACTTTTTTTTTAACTCACATTCAGTTAGTTCCATCACTCAGTTTTCCCTCCCAAAATGTCTTTACCTAGCCATGCATAATCTTCATGGACGAAATTGATGCCATTGGTGGGCGGCGGTTCAGTGAAGGAACTAGCGCTGATCGTGAAATCCAGCGCACGCTGATGGAGCTGCTAAATCAATTAGATGGATTTGATGAACTTGGGAAGGTAAACTCATTCCGTCAGACATGTTATGTTTGGTTATACAATACTCCCTCTGTCCCAATAAGACTTTATTTGTAGTTCAACTTTGTCCCAAAAATACATCATTTTCACCTCTTACCTATCCTCGGTTCACAAATCAAGAAATTTTATTCTCTCAATACCCCTTACCTGTTACTTCACAATACCACTTTTTTATTAATGAGGGGCACTTTGGTCTTTTACTCTCACCACTAATTTATCAACTTTATCTCAAAAGTAAAGTCTTTGAGATGTATGGAGTATTTTTTAGGTATCTTACTGCAATATGCAAATGCAAGTGGATTTGATCAAAGTAATTTACTTGCTAGCATGTTTGCATGTCTACATGTTGGTATAACTTTCTTGGGTAAAGTTCACTGGTGAGGGAAATTATGTTGTAAATTACATTTTTAACACCTCCATTGTATAAGATCAGCTGATCTGTGTAGTACTGTGGAAATGCATGCATATCTTAAGTTCAATCTGTATTGTATACAGTGGACCATGTAGTTTCCTAATGGATTCCTGAAAATCTCTGCTATTGTGAGTTGTGATATTTACTGGTGACTTTAACATAGCCATCTGCCAACTATTCCCAGTGGCACCAAATATTAGAATCTGGATTTATGATCAAATGAATTTTGGTTCTTCCAACTGATCATGCTATTGGTCTAGGTTTTTTTGGTGTGCCCAATTGCCATCCATGTTTATGTGCCAGTTTATTCTGAGTTAGTTGGGCATGTTCTGCATGGTCAGCCCAGTGGAGATACATCCTCTTGTTTATTTTTTGGTACCATGCACAATGATTTCTGGTTGACAAGGACACATTGTGTTAATATCATTCTTCCCCAACCTTTTTTGTAATATTTTGTGTAACTCACTTTCTTGTTGACGATGTGTGTTTTCATACTGACAAGAATAATTTTTGCTAAACAGGTTAAAATGATCATGGCTACTAACAGACCTGATGTTCTGGACCCTGCGCTCCTGCGTCCTGGACGTCTAGACAGGAAGATTGAGATCCCGCTACCGAATGAGCAAGCAAGAATGGAAGTTCTTAAAATTCATGCAGCTGGTATCGCCAAGCATGGCGAAATTGATTATGAGGCAGTTGTTAAATTGGCTGAGGTGAGCTCTCGTTATTTAACTTACGAATTGCCAACTCCTTCCTGACTCTTTGGTTTCAGGGATTCAATGGAGCTGATCTTCGCAACGTCTGCACCGAAGCGGGTATGTCTGCAATTCGTTCTGAGCGTGACTATGTTGTCCATGAGGACTTCATGAAGGTGCGCTGCCTCATACTCTCATCTATCTGCACCTATCAAACAAGTGGTTAGCCATTGTCCCACATTTTACACGTGAGATGTATTTCAGGCTGTCAGGAAGCTGAACGACGCCAAGAAACTGGAATCCAGTGCTCACTATAGCGCAGACTTTGGCAAAGAGTAAGGTGCAAGACTCCGACACAGGGATCTATCTTTTACGATGTGTGGAGTTCTGCCTGACATGGTGCAAAAGCAACGGGGGATTTGGTTAGTTACCTTCAGGCTTCTACGCTGCTTGCTGAATGAAACGACTGCTCCTCCATAGTCTGATGTGTGCAATCAAAGTCAAGAATGATTGTCAGGCTGATCTCTGAGACCAGAGAAACAAATCGAAAATTCACAAATTTTACAACTGATACCTTTGTTTCTATGTTCACTCCTTTTTGAATGCCTCCTTGTGTCAGTACTACTGTGTTGCTTTAGTTTGAGCAGTTCCTATGTAGACCATGTGGAATGTTTTGCTATTGGTAAAGGATAGCAAAATGGTACTACGATTCAGCTTTCGGCCCCCGTTCGGAATGCAGGAATATATCTAAATTCCTG
>KE373024.1:380653-398641 GCA_000418225.1 Zizania latifolia | reverse complement strand
GTCGCCTTCAACTTGGTGTCCGGCACGTCCATGTCGTGCCCGCACGTTTCCGGCGTCGTCGGCCTGCTCCGGACGCTGCACCCGGACTGGAGCCCCGCCGCGATCCGGTCGGCGCTGATGACCACCGCCATGAACGTGGACAACAAGCGCGAGGCGATACTCAACGCGTCCTTCGTGCCGGCGACCCCCTTCAGCTACGGCGCCGGCCACGTCTGGCCGAGCAGCGCCATGGACCCGGGCCTCGTCTACGACCTCACGGCCGGCGACTACCTCAACTTCCTCTGCGCGCTCCGGTACAACACCACCGTCATGGCCATGTTCAACGACGGCGCGCCCTACAACTGCCCCGCCGCGCCGCCCAAGGTGCAGGACCTCAACTACCCGTCCATCACCGTCGTCAACCTCACCTCCGCAGCCGGCGCGACCGTCAAGCGCACGGTGAAGAACGTCGGCAAACCCGGCGCCTACAAGGCGTTCGTCACCTCGCCGGCCGGCGTGCGGGTGGCGGTGAGCCCCGACACGCTCACCTTCGCGTCCAAGGGAGAGGAGAAGTCGTTCCAGGTGAGCTTCGAGGTGACCAACGCGACGCTGGCCATGGACTACGCCTTTGGCGCGCTCGTCTGGACGAACGGCAAGCAGTTCGTCAGGTCACCTCTCGTTGTGAAGACAGTGGCATGATTAAGGATTAATTAGGGTTTAGGAGGAAGGTGTACAAAGAAGCAAAACACACCTTTTACCTCCATTTGAAAATCTAAGTTTTTTCATGTTCTTCGATGTATAATGTTGATGATTCATTACTTTCACTATATATTATTAACAATTATTAAAATTATAATGTATGAAAGTGCTTTCAAATATCAATATAATGAATTCTATACCATGACATATCTATAAGGAAAAATTGCTCGTTTGCCACAAAGTTCGTTGGCATATTTTCGAATGCCACAAAGTTCATACCGTTTGTAATTTTACCATAAAGTTTACTGGATTACTTGCTCTATTGCTATTTTCTGATTTATGCTCTTTTTTGTTTTCCTTTTCCATTTATCTAATTTTGTTTGCCTCTTTTGACCCTAGTGAAGCCAGTAAAAAAAACAGAAGCCGGGCAAGGAACAGAACAGCTAGTTATACAAAGAGCGAAGTGAACCCATCTCCAATAGTCCAAAAATTCTTATTTTTAGACCATTTTGAGCCTTTTAAGAACATTACGGCAAATATGATCTTCCACGTAAATATGAAGTCGTGCCAATTTACAAAGTAGGAATTGAGTAGTTGAAAATTTCTTACCTTTAGACCATTCTAAGCATTTTACGAATATTATGGCAAATATGATCAAGACATTTATATAGCTCTGACATGAATAAGAAGTTGTGCCATAGCTACAAAGTAGGAATTGAAATTGTCAAGGCACAAAAGCAAATATGGTCCTATATGGACTGTTAGGGTGTGTTTGATTCAAAAGTGAGGTGGGATAGAACGGTTACATCCTATTTTTGGGTTGGAATGGTTTTATCCCTCTTTTGAGGATTGTTTAGCTTAAAGATTGACATATCCTATTTTTGTTTGATTTGATGATAAAATATTTCCATCAAATAGGATTGTCGGTTGTTTCAGATTTGGGCAGATCGCCGCCTCCAACCGCCGCCAATGAGCTTGTCTCACATAACCGTGGCCTAGGACACCCCACCGTAGGCGGAGAAGTGATTGTGTAGCTTCTCTGTGGTCTCCCACGAGATGCCCCCGATGAATATCTTCTCTAGTCTGACTCCATCTCCTCTGTCATCGCCTCTTGCTCTCTCTCGCTCCATCTCCTCCTTCGGCAAGCACTTTCGGTGAGCTCCGTGCTCCTCCCCCACATCCCTCGAGCTAGCCTGTTATTCTCTTCTTCTCCGCCACAGCTGTAGATTGCTCCTTAGTGATGCCGGTGGACTAGGACGGGCTCTATTCGTCCCCGCCCATCTCATCTCTCAGGGTCGAGGAGAGGCAACAGAGGAGGGAGGGGATCCTAGCCGCCGCTGTCTCCCGCACACGGACGGGCATGAGAGCGCTAGCACGTTCGCACGTCTTTTTTCATGATAGAGTAATCCTAAATCTTGGGAAATATTTCCCAAAGTTGAATGGCTGTTGACGATTCCTCTTCAGTGGAACTATTTGATCCTTAAACCAAACAAAAAAAGATATGTTCATTCTCACACTAACACCTCAAAAGAAGGATCGGACTATTTCATCCAAAAAATAAGATGAAATTGTTCCATCTTAACTCGCTCTTAAACCAAACGCACACTTAATAAGTGAACATCCTAACCCTTGAACCACCTACAACTTTAGTCATTGATTTTCCTAAAACATGGACACCCTATATTTTAGAACGAAGGCATTGTTTATTTGTTAGGCACGGAATTAATATAATAACTTAATAAAGTATCTTGTGCATCGTTTAATTAATTAATAAATAACTTAATAAACACACATTTGTTATATTTCTTAGAATGTTTCTTGTGCATCTTTTACAGTCAAGAGCTTGCAACACGATCCGCAATTTTCAAGCATAATAACTCTGCAAATATATCTATTAAATTATACACAATACATGAGTTATAGAAAAATTGCAACTTAAAAAATATGCATCTCTCCTTCGAAAAGAATTATGATGCATAGCTCCGATGCAATTGAGTGGGAAAACTGGCTAGTTAATGTCCTGTATGTTTTAACTTGAGATTATAGTAATTAAGCTGAAACAAACAGCCAAGCTCCAACAGCTGCAGCTTCAAGGATCATTTACTAACAGATGTTTAATAAAAAAAGGTCTTTTTTGGGGAGAAGAATACATATAATGTCAGAACATGATAAAAATGTTCATGCCATACGATGGTAATTGCTTGACACCAGATTGATTTCATATCGTTCTCACAATATAATTCACACCATGGGCAAAGAAATGGGATAGAAATGCACAAACAGTCTTCTCAATTTTGTCTGCATTCAGGTGTCTATCAGTCTGTACGTGTGTGTATCAGGCACTGAAAGCAAAAAAATGTGTTCTTGTGGAAGGGAGAAATATGAATCACCACTACACCAAACTGGTATTGGCCAAACAAAAGTTCTAGTTTCACAAAGGCCAAAGGGGCGATATCTCCTTGATCACTGTGTATAAATTTGTTCAACACTGGAAGAAAGGCTCAAGCCACAAGACTCTAACCACCAAACAAGAAAGCAGCAGCCTGCTCCTCATTCCCGTTGAACAACTTGAGAGCTTGTATTACAGATGCCCGGTCGAATCCAAGTTCCACAAGTTTTGTGACTTTTGCTTCAAAATCTCCTCCCTGGTTACAGTTTTGTATACGTGTTCTTGCATGCGTTGAACACATATATTTGCAGAATTTGTAAGTGCGGCAATGTCAGTCTTAATTGGCACATGCCGAGTACGTGCCAAGAGGTTTGAATTGTCGAGTGCATTCCTTCGAGCACTCGGCAAATATTTGTCAAGTGCTTGAAGGAATGCACTCGAAAAATCCTCTTTTGGCACTTGACAAAGACTACATTTTCGGTAGTGATTCCACTCAACTGTGTCAAGTCCAAGCATGCATTGAATTGAACGATCCATTTGACATGGACAAAGTCTTACGTGCGCACCAACTTATATAATTTTCTACATTTCATGTCACAATCACATGCCTGTGTATATATAACTGACCATGTGCGCAGGTCGATATAGTCATATATAGATGCCGTTCTGGCGTTCTGTGATATTCGCAAGCAACCAAACTTGTTTTTTTAAACATCAAACATTCTTTAATTTGGACCAAAGGCTAGCTAACTTTTAAAAGGTTGAACATGATCATGAGTTGAGATTGTTTGGATATGAATTCATGGAGCCGACCGATCGACTTTGATTTTGTGGAATTTACTCTTTAAAATGATGGATGCGTGTTGGCATCTAATATATATGCCACGCCATGAAATTAAAGGGACAAGATTTCATTTGGGATGCATCACTACAGAAATGGTCTTTATTAATATAGTTTTAGTTACGGCTAAAGGGTAAAGAATACACGCCGCTAATAGGCCTTTAGTGATAGGTTGAGTTGATACATATCACTAATATGCACAATTAATTTGTAGACAGACATTACCGGTCATCACTAAATAGTAACAAACATCGAGGACACCCTTCACTAATTAATTAAAGATCTATAGCCTCTTTAGTGTCTATATATGTCACTAAAGAGTTTTAGCTTTAGCGTCACGGAAGATCAACGTTTGATTTCACGCATGCTTGCACGTGTGCATGCATGCATGCCATATATTTGGTCGCACACATTATAATATATATTTGGTTTGATATGCACACACTGTACATGAGCTGAACCCCTCTGATCTATCGGTGTTTTACTTGGCCAGCTTACAATTTCGATCTTCATCTCGATCGATCGACCTCCCCTGCATGCCTGTAAATTTTCAGCTTTTACGGCGCGTGCTAGTGGTCTCGATCGTCAGATAGACTAATTCTACCCTCTCGTTCTGCCTATTTCTAAAGGAGAAGAGGTTGACATGATCTCTGCTTAATTGTCTGAATATTGCTTTCACCCGGTCTGCTGATGCGGTTGATTCAGGCCATGCTAGGCCAGGTATATCCGACCAGCTAATTAAGATTCTTTCCGTTCGATCGGACTCATTTAGATTGAAGGATTTTTATAGAAATTTTAGAGGAATTACAGTAATCCTTATAAAAATTCTTTAAAATTAATTCCTTCATTCCAAGGCATTGGACCGCTACTAGTGAAATTACTGTGTGTTTCAGATTGGGCCTAACTGACGACGATAAGATAATTAATTAAGCTGCAAGTTTGGTCTAGCTGCTTAGACACACATGTTGCATCTGGTTTATTTTTGAAGAAGGCCGCACCGGTCCGGATTTGTTTGAAAGCTGTTTTTTGGGAAGAAGGTCATATAGGTTCGGCTTTGACTTTTTAGGAGGTCACCCATTCTGGTAAGGACTCTCGCCTGAACATACTCAACGTCAAAGTTTTAATGGGATCCGATGTTAACTTGCTCACATCCCTTTCACTGCATTTGGTTTGATCAGGAATAATTACCATTGAGTTGGTCACTGGTCACACATATCGTCTACCTCGCATTAATTGTGTTTTTGTGTGCCAAACGATGCATATAAATTCTGAATTGAATCGAAAGACATATATATTTGAGATTTTGAGGTGTGAGCCTGCGACATGATATGATATATCGACATGTATCGTTCGGCGGCGGCGCACACGTACGACCCTGAATTCTCCGACGAGCCCTGCAAATCCGGCCCCAAAACGGCAAAAGACAGGTCAATCTTGCGCCACCATTGTAGCATAATATGACCAGAGATCTTGTCGTGTATATGCATTGGCCGCGATCTGGAATGCTGCAATATTTCAACCTATGATTACGCGCACGTAGTGATGGTTGGTTGGATCTCGATCGGGCCTAATTCTGCCCACGTCGATGCCGTCATATATATGCATTAATGCATATGAGGTTTTACATGAGAATCACAAAGCAGGTACTCATTCCGTTTTATAATATAAGTCTTTTTAGTTATATCTAGATTTATGTTAATGTCAATGTATATATTTTGTATATGTGTTTAGATTTATTGACATTTACATAAATCTAGACATAGCTAAAAAGACTTACATTATGAAATAGAGGGAGTAGAACACACGCTGCTGGGCTGTCCATGTTCCTGCACACATGCATGCTATGATGCGACTAGATTTTCCAAACCGTCCAAGCGGTGATCGAACGGTGGTAAACTGCCTGGTTATTACCATAGTAACCAATTCGATTAAACAGTGGTGATAAACTGTCTGGAATCTATAGATAAACTAGCGTGATAATCTTGTACACGGTGCTTTAAGAAGATGATATTATCGACTGCTCTCGAAGTGCTATCGCAATGGAGCTTCCTCCGCCCAATCATCCCAATGCATGGGCCGGGTCAACCAATTGAAAGGGATCCATCCATTAATTGGATATGATACTCTTGCAACCTAGCTGGCTAGAATGTGGCATGGTCAGACATGAAGAATGTGCGTGCAGACGTAATCCACATTAAATTGCTCGCTAGCTAGCTAGCTGCTTGCAGCGTGATCGATCAAACATTCAAACGCCACTACTCTCTGCGAGCTCGCATTGTCTATTTTGCTTGCTAGCCAGCTAGGTTTACCCTGATGTACGTCGTGTGATGCATGTGTTGCGATGTGCTAGCTCTTCAATTCGTCCCTGTTGAAGACGTACGGCGCATGCAGCTAGCATTGCGTCGGCGCGCGCCATCAAGTTGTATATATATATGTGCTATAAATATATATAGCGCTCTCTCTCTATATATATCTCTATTTCTAAAATTATAAAACTACAAAACTAAAGTGATATTTGATATATAACTCTCGTTTCTATTTATATACAAGTACAAATATATTTTGTATACATCTTTTGTGATCAATTCCTGCTGTATTAATTATAACCCTGGTCGTACATGATAGAATGGTTAGTTTATATACACACTTTTAGCGATCAATTCCGCTGTTATGATCTAAACCTATCATAGTTGAATGGTTCAAAATTTTCTTTTTTATTAATGTGATAATTTCTAGACGATCCATAGAGCAAACATGCATGATGGCTGGTTTTTGTCCTATTTTAATAATATAATATGCATATAGATATGTAAACGTAAAGCAGCATGTTGAATGACTATGTAGGCAAAAAAAATTATGTGAAAATATATGTGGGGTTGATTAGTTAACTAACTTGCTGAATTTGTGTGTTTTGTTTTATTTGGTTTATACATGCAACTATATATATATATATATATATTAATGGTCGCAAATATGAGCATTGATCGATTTGCTTTGCCTATTTCTACAGCTGTTAAGAGATTTATTTTGTTTCGACTAATTAGCATCGATTGCGTCCATATATAAACTAGATCGCTTGACCACGGCATTTACAATTAATGAGATCCATATGCAAATTAACGATTATTTAATTAGTGATCAATATATATATTTATATATATACGGCCATATCATATATATGATATGATCCATATATATGTTAGTCATAGTTGTATCCGAATATCTTTTGTGAGGTACGGGGCAACTAAATCTGTTTGAGCTTCAATTCAGCAAAAATCAAATTTTTGTGAAGATTGTCCAATGTTTGTCTACATACACACAAGTACATTAATTACTCTACCCGCGTGCAGTACGTGCGTGGCAAAGAATTTCCATAGTGAAATTCTTTAATTCTAGTTTAATTCTTTAATTGCAAGGTTAATTTTAATTTATTCGAAGGGATAGCATGCACGGAATGGTCAAAAGTGCTAGCTGTTCCTTATCCGTTTTTTTCCACTTATTGACTTGGGAACAATAATTAATTGAGCTCCTTCTAATAATTGCTCAACTCGACACCAATAGTCCAATAATACAATCTCTACGCTCCACTGCTGAGGAAAAAAACTGAAGTACAAATGGTTGTGTTGACTAGTCTCTTTGATGTTGTCAAACTCAAGAGCCCCTAAAATTCTATTAATTAAATAAATTTTAGCGTTCCCTAACACATCAGCAAAACCATCACAGCAAACCATTCAAGAAGTTAATTGTAGTCCAATAAATAATAGTTTAGGGATTAAAAATCTGATTTTGTAGTTTAGGAAAACATTCCTCTTCAACTATATATTTGGGTCCTCTAGATTTTTTTCATTTGAGTATTAACTCACATGATCGACAAGATGTATGCATGGATATGATATCTTAAAATCTAATTAGTGCACGCACACTATTTTGTCTACTCGAGCGATGCTCCGTCCATTCAGTCGGTGGGACATATAGGGCTTGTTTGGGAGTCTAAAAGCTCCTGTTTGATCATTAAGATTTTTTTTGAGCTGATCAAACTTTAACAAATCTTGAGTATATAGCTACAAATTAATTGCGTATATTTAGTTGAGTTATCCGGTTTTATTTTAGACTAAAAAATATAAAAATTTAAATCATTCTATTTTATCATATAAATTTTATATTCAATATTAATCTCAGATATAGAGCTATATTAAATAGAGATCAAGAGAATCTAGAAGTATTTTTTGTAAATTTTAGAAGTAACAATATGTTAGGCTAGATGAAACTAAACCCTATTATTCTAAACAATAAAGATGCAGATGGTTATCGTTGAACTAATCTTTGTGTTTTTACTTCTAGTTTTATTCTTTGTCGTAATTGATGTTTCACCAAGCGCAACAAGAAACCATATAGATTAATCCTATGGGAGTAGTGGCCTAAAAAATTTGTGTGGTGGCTAATTAAAAAAAAATTGTGATGGTTAGGCGCACATGGTGTGATAGCAAGTAAGTTTGATAAATAGTACACTATTACAATTTGTTTAAATTAAAAGAGAAATATTGCGTGAGCCGCTAATTTTAATTTTCTGGATATAATGCATTGAGACCACACATGTATTTTTAGTACAGAGAGTGAGCGGTCGTTTAGCCAATTCAGCTACCGGGCACGGGTAGTCGATTGCCTCCATATGACGACATACATCCACACGAAGAGGAAGGTAATATGTCCCATAAAAACATGACATCTTCCTATGCATATCACTACGATACATGTGTTCTTTTTCCCCAATGACATTTAGGACATTTTCCCCGATGACATTATATTTAGGACATTGATAGTCTTTCTAAGGCGCGTGTTTGATAATTACCTTTTCCAATTATGCATTCATAAAAATGTAACTATGTAAAAATATTTTTTTCATGACAAATCTATTAATGTTATCCACATTTAGATACTAATATTTTCTCATTTATTAGTAAGATAAGATTTGAAGGATTGTTCTCATGCATTAGACCCTAAACTTGTGTGGTCAAAATGAGGACAGTTTAAAAGTAAAAACGACTTACTAGCTTTCTTAATTACAGGCAGTGTAATCTTTAACCATAGTAAACACTATTGAATATTCATACTTTGCCGTGCGCCAAAGACACATGTAGAAGATCGAAAAATACTTGACAAAGTATTTGTCAAATGTCGTACTCAGCAAAGAACACTCGACAAACGATGTATCGGTGAACAGCTATTTGCCGAGTGTCTTTTGACAGATACTCGGCAAACAAAAATAACATAACGGCGCCTAGACCGTTATGGCCAGTTTGCCTAGTGCCAAAGCATTATACTTGGCAAACCCTAGGAATCGTGGCACCCCGGCAGCGTGCCACCTGTTCGGCTGAGTGCCCGGACACGTGGCGTGCTCCTGAGGCGCCCCCGTTATGGCAAGTTTACCGAGTGTCCGAAAAGGTGTGCTCCTAGGGCGTCTTTCTAGGCACTCGACAAATGTGTGCCAGAATGCATAGAATTACGTCACATGACGTAATTTTGTGCATTTTGGCTTCTTTGCCGAGTGTAACACTCGGTAAAGCCGACAATTTTTTTTTTGAATTTTTTCATGTTTCACTATTTTACCGCATTCACAAATCACATACACATATCAAATATCACAAACAAAACATCCATATATCATAAACATCCACATATCACAAATCCACATCACAAACTCACATCCACAAATCATAACATTAAAATAACACAACATCCACATCCACATATCACAAATAGTTCACAAACATCCACCACATGTTCATATCACCACATACACATTATCTCACCACATACATATATCAATTCACATGTCATGGAAATACAAAGTGAGGGCAACTAACCAGAGACAACTTCAATACAGCGGCGGGTCCCATTGCAACTAACCGTTAGTGGCACTCAGCAAACACTCGGCACACCGTTAGCCTTTGTTTGGGTGGACATGTGGCTGAGTGTTTGCCGAGTATATTTTCTGAATTTTTACCGAGTGCATTTCTTTTCTGAGTGTTTTTACAAATGTTTGTCAGGTATAATTTTTCACCGAGTGCTTTTCTTCGGGTTCGCCAAGTGTGTCGGGATGGCCGAGTATTTTTTTGCACTCGACGTATGTATATGTTTGCTGAGTATCTGAGAGAATGTACTCGACAAATCCTCTGGCTCTCGGCAAAGCGGTGGTTTCTGGTAGTGACAAAAACAAATACTCATCTTCTAACAAGATTACTACTGTACTCTTATGGGTGCCAAAGTAATACGATGGAACAATTCCGAGTAGAACTACTATACAATGCTTAATATGAGTTGTATAGCGTGTCAGTAAAAATTTTACTTGCAGCGTATTTTACGGATAAAATTATTACAACAACATAGTTTGGTACTCCGTCCTTTTTTTTAATAGATGTCGTCGTTGATTTTTTACACATAAGTTTGATCATTCGTCTTATTCAAAACTTTTTGAAATATCATTTATTTTGTTATAATTTGGTTTATTATTAAAGGTGCTTCAAGCATAACTTATATTTTTGCATATTTGAACAAGATTTTTGAATAAAACAAATAATCAAATGTTGTGATAAAAATCAACGACGTCATCTATTAAAAAAGGAGGGAGTATTAGATATACCCATGAGTAAAATTAATTTTTTTATGCACAGGCAATGCTATATAATATACAACATGTATAGTGCTATCACAATTCGAGTATGAATATACATTCATTTTTTGTCGAATATAAATAGTGTCAAATACAAATATGAATTGGATATTAAAACATGCATATACATCCAAAATATGTGGAAACAAGGCTATCTAGCTCTAATATAAATAGTTAGTTTGAGTATTTATTTATCATAGTTCTTCTGTACTTTTTAATTAAGACAGTACTTTTTAAGGAAATACATTTAAAAATGTTATTATATTTTCACGAGATAAGCTAATTTAAAAATATTATTTATTTGGGATCCTAGATAAAACGACAGATTGTAAAAGTCACACTATCTAAAAACATTACCCGGTAAAACAAAACCTTCAACGTCGACTTTAAACTCTATCCAGCTGATCCATATTGGTCCATGAAATAAATTATATGATTGGGTCATTCATAGAAAAGAAATCTCATATTCATCTCTTTTCATACGATTCAAACATTTCTGTAATAAATTGGAGTTTAACCCGGTAAATTTTTAGACAGTCTCTCGTTGCACAAAAGTTAGAGCATGCTTTAAAAATAAACTCCTATCTGTTTTTTTATTCATTTTTTAATATAAATATCTATAAATAAATTTCTATCCAATAGAATCCATAAATCAAATCCATATAATCATTTTTCATATATCAAATCAATAATCAGCAGAATCCATAAATCAAATCTCTATAATCCTGTGCGTGATGACTTATTGGAGACATCTACGTTCTTTACAAATGAGCAGTGGAAGAGCTAATTTGAGGAGCATTATATTTTTGGATGTTTTTTATAATTTCTGTTAAGCTACTTTTTATATTTAATTTCTAAATTTTAAAATAAGGAATTATTTAGAGCTTCTTTCCAAGGTATTTCGAAGGTACTTTTACGATAAGCTTCTCATATATAAGTGTGCCCGCGGACGCCGATTCCGTCGTTGGTCTCCCTTAATCCCGACGAGCTGGCAATCGAGCTCCGCGTTCATGGATAGTGCTGGAGGACGATACATGGCACCCTCCACCGCCGTCGCCGTCGTCTTCTTCTTCCTCTGCTCGCTGATCGGTGCGGCCGCTGCCGAGGAGCGGTCCTACGTAGTCTACCTCGGAGAGCACGCCCACGGCGCGGCGGCCGCCGGCGACGTGGAGGTGCTCGCGCAGCAGGCCACCGACTCGCACTACGACCTCCTCGCCGGGGTCCTCGGCGAGTAAGTCTCCGGCCTCCGGCCGCCGGCAGTTGTTTGCTCGACCGATCGAACGAGCGCGCGTGCGTAGTACATGACTACATGTAGCTCGTGAGATTATTATTGTTTTTGAGTTTTGAATTCGGCAATGCAGCAAGGAGAAAGCGCGCGAGGCCATCTTCTACTCCTACACGAGGCACATCAACGGCTTCGCCGCCAACCTCGACGCCGCCGCCGCCGCTGAGATCGCCAGTGAGTGAGCCGGCCAGCGACGACCGCTTCAAGTTCTATCTCCTCGTCTCCCCCGTACGTGAGAAAGACTAATTCTTTTTTGTGTGACTCTTCTCGCGATCGACCAGGACAACCCGGCGTGTTGTCGGTGTTCCCGAACAGAGGCCACCGGCTGCACACGACGCGGTCGTGGGACTTCCTCGGCCTCGCCGGCCCCGGCGGCGCCCCCACCGGCGACGCCTGGAAGAAGGCCAGGTTCGGCGAGGACACCATCATCGGCAACCTCGACACCGGTAACCAACTCCGCATCCTTTCACATCCATCAGTCCATCTCTCTCTCTCTCTCCGGCGATCTGCCTGGCCGGCGTTGGTTGCTTCCTCCATGGCTGCGGCGTCCTATACTACTATATACCTTGCTGATTAATCACAAAGAAATCTTTTTTCGTGTCGGATTATTACTTAATTGGTTGACTAAATTGGGGTGAAAATATATAGCCGCATCAGCAGTGTACTAGCTAGTGTTATCCTACAAAAAGCATCGAAGCTTTTTATCTCTTTTCTAGATGTGACGAGGAAAGCATACCGGTTGCAATGGATTATACTCCTTTTCCTCTGGTATAAAAAAATAAATTATTCTGGCTTTCTTACTAAATCATATAAAACAAGCCGTTTTGGTTAACATATTTTTTTTCCCGTTCTACCACTGGACGTCATTTAATTTTCGCATGGCGCAACGCATGGTCCTGGCGCCAGCAAAAAAATTGCTCCCGCATGCACTGGCGCCATGCAAAATTGCTCCTGGGCCCTGACGCCATGCAAAGCCAAAAACAATTGATGCTAGCGCTTCGTCTCCGTCTCCTATGGCTGTCTGCTTTCATCTCTCTCCTTGCCATGCAAAAGCTAGCTGCGACGTTGTAGTACTCCACCGCGCCTCAGCTAGGATCACCGCTGGTAGCGCCTGATTGCCGCCGGTAGCCTCTGCCGCGCCCCTCAGCTCCTCGAACGCCACCACCGCTAGGGAGGACCTCCACCCGGATCCCAGAAAATCCCCGGAGGAACGACGCGACATGGATGAACTAAGCCTCATCATCTTCCTACGCGCGCAAAAAATGCCTATGCACGTAAAAAATGCCAACGCGCGAGATGTCGCCATGCAAAAAAATCAGCACACGCACAGCAACACTAGGAATCGAACTCCGAGTGGTCACTGACCGTTGAGTTAAGAGCAAACTATAAGAGCAAACTATTGAATGTTTATATGGGCAAAGAAACAAAATATCCTCTAATTAATCACTCTTTGGTATCTCAAACCATGTCCTAAACGACTTGTTTTTCTATACCGGAGGAAGTATTTAGCAAAATTTAAGATACATTTAATTAATATGGATTATTTATTTTTATAAATCTAACAGTCACGATTAAAAGAAGTTAATAGATCACCATGATCTAACGATTATGATTTTAAAAAATCAATCTCTTACATTCTAAAAGATAATATGTCGCCTTATTTTTTCTAACCAATGGTTAATATTAATTATATCTCCTACCTCTTTAAGAGGTAAAATATGTACCTAAAAGAGCCCTTATATTATTAATTATATCTCCTACCTCTTCAAGAGATAAAATGTGTACCTAAAAGAGCTCTTATATATATTTTTTGTTTGTAGCAGGATATAATAGTGGTTACAATTCTTAAGCTAGCTCAAAATGTATACCTCTGGTTATTGAGACTCTCACAGAAAAGAATCTGGTAATACTTTCAGTACTATTCAAAGTATCATCAAAATTGCAACCAAAAACCAGTTATGGTCCAATTCCACAAAAGGAACAAATTCTGGTATACTCAAATATTTTTAAAAAGTCAACCTACCTAGAATATTTGTTGTACTAATATATTCCAGCTAGGTGACAAATAAAAACCAGTGCTATGCTGTCAGATCACTCGATAAGACCTCTGTCCAAGATACTTCGACAATGATTATGATCTTAACTAAACTTATCTATGGTGGATCACCAAACTTGTCTTTTTAACGAGATGTTTGCTGTCATCAAACCCAAAATGCACATGCTCCTTCTGATTAAGAAACAAGAAGAGAAGATGCACATGCTCCATCTGATTAAGATAGAACATGGAAGAAGCAGGCATGCAGCGTTGTTGAGTTCAACAATTAACTGATCAACCAATCTAGCTGGATGTTGAACAGGATGAGCAGGACCATTCAATGATTTGGATTTTGTCAATGTGATAGTGCTGTCTTATCTGTGCAACCACATCATAACTTATTCCTTGCTTTCTTTTTTTTTTCTCCATGCTCTTTGCTCTTAGCTGGTGAACACATCAGAATTCAGATGTAGACAAAGGTTAGGTAGTTGCCTGCACAAGTAGGGAACTCATGACATTTATCTTAGTGATCACTGTCCCTGATTGTTTTTTTTTTCATCTCTCACTGAGCTGAACTACATACATGATGCAGTTTGATCTGTACTGTTTTGTTGAGCTTGACATGCTTTGTTTGTCTCACTGTTTGCTTGTGGATGTAAAGGTGTGTGGCCAGAATCAGAGAGCTTTAAGGATGATGGATTGGGGCCAGTGCCATCCCAGTGGAAAGGAGAATGCCAGAAAGGTCAAGATGATTCATTCTCTTGCAACAGGTAACAAACTGAGCACAGCAATACACACAGCACAAACACAACATCCAATGCACTTACATACATAGATGTAGATTCCTTGATCTACTTCATGCATTGGGTTGTTTTCCCAACTGAAATTCTACTTTGGCTAAGTTGCAACTACCTGACTCTGGCGGGCTCCATGCCAAGCATGGATGTTCAGTTGGAGCAATGCTCCTCTTTCAGAAGATTCTTTAGTGATATTCAAATCTAGAATAGGGGAGCATCTCAACCTTTTCTTTCAGAAAGTTGAGATACTCTCTTTTGTATAGTGTAGCACTACCAATTTGAGAGTGTAGAGGGTTGCTTGTATAGTGTAGCACTACCAATTTGAGAGTGTAGAGGGTTGTTTGTATAGTATAGCGCTACCAATTTGAGAGTGTAGAGGGTTGTTTGTATAGTGTAGCGCTACCAATTTGAGAGTGTAGAGGGTTGCTTGTATAGTGTAGCAATACCAATTTGAGAGTGTAGAGGGTTGTTTGTATAGTGTAGCACTACCAATTTGAGAGTGTAGAGAGTTGAGACCACCACAATGCATGCCTGACTGTGACTGTGAGACCACCACCAGGCACCAGCAGATGCCTCTCAGATCAAGCAGACATTCAGGTGTGTCCAGCTATGTTTGTCCCACTGAACAGTGACATGACACTGAGTGATGGTGTATCTCAACCGCATTCTTCAGATAAAATTCAGTCAGAAAAGAAAACAGAACTTGCTCAGATTTACCTGAATATATCGGAGTACTCTGATATGATTTGCTAAGTATGTCCTTCAGATAATCTGAAAAAACTGGGTCCCAGTAATTTTTCTTTATCATGGCATTAATTTTTTTGTTTTTTCCAAATAAAATAAACATCGGCATTGTATATGTTGCTGCATTCTGAATTTACTTGAAATCTGAGAATTTAGAGATTGCGGGGTTAGGGTACACAAGCAAGGTTTAGGTTCCTTCTGAATTTCCGCAGCGAAGACTGAAGATGGGATGCATCTTTTGCAGAAAAATAGTTGCTCATTGGTTCTGAATTCCTAGAGGAGCTTGCATTTCGGCAATGTCATTTCCTGATCTGAAGCTGAAAATAAAGCTCTTGTGCTTTTGATTGTTTTTCTTTTTTTGAAAAATGATTGTTTTTCTTTTTGAAAACAACTTCTCCGATCTTCGAGTTGAATATTGCCATTTTTAGTGACAAATCCTAGATTCCCAGTGATCATTGTCATGTTTGATGCAGATTATGGTATGTATTTTTGTAGATCACACAATACTGAAGAAACTTTTCATGTACCTTGTGACACCCCGTCCCGTATAGACTTGGCTAGTACGAGACAGGTTACCACGATTCGAATCGTAACAATATCATTAAAGACATTTCACGATCCAACGGTAGCACATTGCGACAACATAAGTTTTACAAGCCCAAGTTTATTACAAAAGCCGTAGGAGGCATCCCTCGCGGCAATCCATCACTTCATCAAGTCTTTCAGCGGAAGCAAAATAAACTACGTCTTAGCGGAAGCCACTTCATCTCTTTAGTTGGGAACTAGGCTCGAGACCCTACGTCTTCTTCTCCTTCAGGGTACCACTCATCTTCTCCTGGCTAGGCTTCATCTTCTGGATGGGGTTAGCAAGAGGGGTGAGTACAAACGTACTCAGCAAGTCTCGGAAAGTATTTATAGATGTGGGTCAACAAGGGTGGCTGAGGCTTATTTATATAAAATGACTTTAAAGTACTACGTGACCCATACCCGTTGGAAGAGGTCCCGACCTCTACCAACCACTAAGTAGCAATATTTGTTTTTTTCAAAACACCATCTCATCATCAACCTCTTCATATTTTCCACAGCAATCCTTCAAATCTTTTCTCACAATAACCCTTCCAACTTTACATTCTTAACATTACTTCGGTACTGGTCTGCCCCTCCATCGGGAAGGTTTTTCCCATTTCACCAAAACACATTTTGACTCTCATCCTAGGGTTGAACCTTTTTCTCTCTCTATGAAGCCTTTTTGACTTTCCGAACTACACAAGTTCTTTGTCGACCACAAAGGCTGGCCGTACACCCCGAGGGCGTACTCTGGTAACGCTTCCCAACCCTCAACTTGTTTTCTTGTTCAAAAACTCAACTAAACACTACGCATGGGCAACTATCATGGCACGCGCCCATAACCGTGGGCACGGCTGTTCGAACAGTTTATACTTCTACAGGAGGTGTACACTTTATCCTTACGTCGTGAACTTACTCCGATACCCGTCGGCATAGGAGGCTCACTACAAGGCGTTTCCCTAGCCGATCTAGGATAACCCATTGCCACATAGACGGGTCCAACCAAGGATCCGTGGGCCCTCGGCCCCTTTTTCCTCTGAAATCCCGCGGGTGCTCGAATCCCCTCACTTCCTCTCCCTACCACCTTTCTCCAAAACCATCACAATTCCATACGGCTCCTTGAACCCATAAACAATTCACGGAGCCACCCCGGGCATTTCACGCCTACTAGCAATCGAGCAATCCTAAACCCACTAGGTACTCAACCAGGGACACCCCATAATGCCCGTAAGGTTGCACTTTGGTGTGCATGACGTTTCTCCCAAGGAATCGGTCCTTATGCGCCACTTGAAGTCGTGTCCCGAAAGGCGACGACGTCTCATGGCAAGTTTTACCCAAAACACCCTTCTTTTATCTTTATTTTCAACACACTCGGTACTCTGTACCGGTTTTCAAAACAACCTTGCAAATCTCATTTTCAACCCACACGCTTCATTCATTTGCAATCATGTAATGTAGTATGAGTAGTAACAAGCTTTGATTACGGACGACCCACATCACGATACTAAGATGGGGTCGTCATAATCATCATGGTGACAAGGAATATAGGATTCTCAATTTTTAAGGATAGGCTAGGTGCAACAATTTTAGGTTTATTTGACTTAATCGCGGGGGCGATCGTCATTAACTTTATGTGTGTGAGTGCGTGTGTCCTAAACATGCAATTGTATAAAATTAAATTAACAAACATGGGAGTAAGCATGATCAAAGGGAGACTTGCCTTGATCCGGAAAGTATTCGGGGTCTTCGAAATCGTACTCTTGCGGGTCTTCGACGTCGGCAACTACGGTACAAACAACATCACATAAATAAAAGCATACAAAAAGTTTTAGGAAAAACATTTTTATTCTATGTTAAGTTGAATTTTAGGATTTTATAAATTTTTAGAAATTTGAACGGAGCTAATCGGAACTATAATGAATTTTATATGAATTTTTGAAGTTTAAACATTTTCTGAAAATGAAAAACTGCACTGTTCAAAC
>KE373024.1:363771-376879 GCA_000418225.1 Zizania latifolia | reverse complement strand
CCTTCGACAAGCGGCGCGTCGCCTTCAACTTGGTGTCCGGCACGTCCATGTCGTGCCCGCACGTCTCCGGCGTCGTCGGCCTGCTCCGGACGCTGCACCCGGACTGGAGCCCCGCCGCGATCCGGTCGGCGCTGATGACCACCGCCATGGACGTGGACAACAAGCGCGAGGCGATACTCAACTCGTCCTTCGTGCCGGCGACCCCCTTCAGCTACGGCGCCGGCCACGTCTGGCCGAGCCGCGCCATGGACCCGGGTCTCGTCTACGACCTCACGGCCGGCGACTACCTCAACTTCCTCTGCGCGCTCCGGTACAACGCCACCATCATGGCCATGTTCAACGACGGCGCGCCCTACAACTGCCCCGCCGCGCCGCCCAAGGTGCAGGACCTCAACTACCCGTCCATCACCGTCGTCAACCTCACCTCCGCAGCCGGCGCGACCGTCAAGCGCACGGTGAAGAACGTCGGCCAGCCCGGCGCCTACAAGGCGTTCGTCACCTCGCCGGCCGGCGTGCGCGTGGCGGTGAGCCCCGACACGCTTACCTTCGCGTGCAAGGGGGAGGAGAAGTCGTTCCAGGTGAGCTTCGAGGTGACCAACGCGACGCTGGCCATGGACTACGCCTTTGGCGCGCTCGTCTGGACGAACGGCAAGCAGTTCGTCAGGTCGCCTCTCGTTGTGAAGACAGTGGCATGATTAAGGATTAATTAGGGTTTAGGAGGAAGGTGTACAAAGAAGCAAAACACACCTTTTACCTCCATTTGAATTTGAAAATCTAAGTTTTATCGTGTTCTTCAATATATAATATAATGTTGATGATTCATTACTTTTACTATATATTATTAACAACTATTAAAACTATAATGTATGAAAGTGCTTTCAAATATCAATATAATGAATTCTATATCATGACATATTAGAAAATTGCTCGTTTGTCACGAAGTTCGTTGGTATGTTTTCGAATGCTACAAAGTTCATAGTGTTTGTAATTTTACCATAAAGTTCATTGAATTACTTGCTCTGTTGCCATTTTCTAATTTATGCTCTTTTTATTTTCCTTTTCCATTTATCTAATTTGGTTTGCCTCTTTTGACCCTAGTGAAGCCAGTAAAAAAAACAGAAGCCGGGCAAGGAACAGAACAGCTAGTTATACAAAGAGCGAAGTGAACCCATCTCCAATAGTCCAAAAATTCTTATTTTTAGACCATTTTGAGCCTTTTAAGAACATTACGGCAAATATGATCTTCCACGTAAATATGAAGTCGTGCCAATTTACAAAGTAGGAATTGAGTAGTTGAAAATTTCTTACCTTTAGACCATTCTAAGCATTTTACGAATATTATGGCAAATATGATCAAGACATTTATATAGCTCTCACATGAATAAGAAGTTGTGCCATAGCTACAAAGTAGGAATTGAAATTGTCAAGGCACAAAAGCAAATATGGTCCGATATGGACTGTTAGGGTGTGTTTGATTCAAAAGTGAGGTGTAATAGAACGGTTACATCCTGTTTTGGGTTGGAATGGTTTTATCCCTCTTTTGAGGATTGTTTGGCGTAAAAATTGGCATATCCTATTTTTGTTTGATTTGATGATAGAATAATTCTATCGAAGAGGATTGTCGGTTGCTCCAGATTTGGACAGATCGCCGCATCCAACCGCCGCCAATGAGCTTGTCTCGCGTAACCGTATGCTAGGACACCCCACCGTAGGTGGAGAAGTGGTCGTGTAGCTTCTCCGTGGTCTCCCACGAGATGCCCCCGATGAATAGCTTTCCCTAGTCTGACTCCATCTCCTTCTCTATCGTCGCCTCCTGCTCTCTCTCGCTCCATCTCCTCCTCTGGCAAGCACTTTCGGTGAGCTCCGTGCTCCTCCCCCACATCCCTCGAGCTAGCCTGTTATTCTCTTCTTCTCCGCCACAGCTGTAGATTGCTCCTTAGTGATGCCGGTGGACTAGGACGGGCTCTATTCGTCCCCGCCCATCTCATCTCTCAGGGTCGAGGAGAGGCAACAGAGGAGGGAGGGGATCCTAGCCGCCGCTGTCTCCCGCACACGGACGGGCAATTCGAATGGGCCATCGCCGCTCCATGCCACGAGAGCGCTAGCATGTTCGCACAAGCAAAATCGAGACAGTTGTGTTCCATCTTTTTCAAGATGGAGTAATCCCAAATCTTGGGAAATATTTCCCAAAGTGGAATGGCCGCTGACGATTCCTCTTCAGCGAAACTATTTGATCCTTAAACTAAACAAAAAAGATATGTTCATTCTCACACTAAACACCTCAAAAGAATGATTGAACCATTCCATCTTAAAAAATAAGATAAAATTGCTCCATCTTAACTTGCTTTTAAACCAAACGCACACTTAATAAGTTAACATCCCAACCCTTAACTACCTACCACTTTAATCATTGATTTTCCTAAGACATGGACACCCTATATTCTAGAAGGAAGGTATTGTCTGTTAGGCACATAATTAATAACTTAATAAAGTATCTTGTGCATCGTTTAATTTGTTAATAAATAACTTAATAAACACACATTTGTTATATTTCTTAGAATGTTTCGTGTGCATCGTTTACAGTAAATCCAATAATGATCTTGTGCATCTTTTACAGTCAAGAGCTTGCAACACGATCCGCAATTTTCAAACATAATAACTCTGCAAATCTATCTATTAAATTATACACAATACAGGAGTTATAGAAACTTGCAACTTGAAAAATATGCATCTCTCCTTCGAAAAGAATTATGATGCATAGCTCCGATGCAATTGAGTGGGAAAACTGGCTAGTTAATGTCCTGTATGATTTAGCTTGAGATTATTGTAATTAAGCTGAAACAAACAGCCAAGCTCCAACAGCTGCAGCTTCAAGGATCATTTACTAACAGATGTTCAATAAAAAAAGGTCTTTTGGGGGAGAAGAATACATATAATGTCAGAACATGATAGAAATGTTGATGCCAGACGACGGCAATTGCTTGACACCAGATTGATTTCATATCGTTCTCACAATATAATCCACACCATGGGCAAACAAATGCGATAGAAATGCACAAACAGTCTTCTCAATTATGTCTGCATTCAGGTGTCTATCAGTCTGTACGTGTGTGTATCAGGTACTGAAAGCAACAAAAAAAAAAAAGTGTTCTTGTGGGAGAAATATGAATCATCACTACACCAAACTGGTATTGGCCAAACAAAAGTTCTAGTTTCACAAAGGCCAAAGGGGCGATATCTCCTTCATCACTGTGTATAAATTTGTTCAACCCTGGAAGAAAGGCTCAAGTCACAAGACTCTAACCACCAAACAAGAAAGCAGCAGCCTGCTCCTCATTCCCGTTGAACAACTTGAGAGCCTGTATTACAGATGCCCGGTCGAATCCAAGTTCCACAAGTTTTGTGACTTTTGCTTCAAAATCTCCTCCCTGGTAGATGTTTTTATAAGCAGTATGAATCAATTTGATGCACAAAAACTCGAGAGAAATCAAATATAAAATTGCCCCTTGAAAATAAAGAGATTATGACTACCTGCAGAGGATTCGCAGCTGGAGCACCTGAAAAGGACAATCAAGGACAGTGGGTTCTCATTAGCTCGAATTTACCAGAGAACACCATGGATTATCTGGGTGGTAAGACTACTAGAGCAAAAGCAAACTAACCTGTGGTACGAGTTCGTGATGGCACATCAGGAGTCTTCTCTCGTGCCGTTGATGATTCCTGGATAAGATAATGTAAATAAATATATTTGGTGTTGCATATCATAATTCAAGGGAAAAACACAAAAGCAGTAATTTAGCTTACCCCAGCAGCTCCTTGGCTGAGAGATGCTAGCTTCGATAATTTCTCTTCATCGCGTATATGTGAAGGGATATCTTTCTCTGATGATACAATAGCAGAGTGGTTGAAGAAATAAATTTTACATAAGATGTAGAAGTATAACCAAATGAAAATCTAGGACAGTTCACTACTGTGAGGCAGCTAAAATTTTTAACTTCTTCAATAGCATATTTCAGTAGACCTTCATCAAGAACTGCATTTAATAAAAATGAAATGTGATGTTGATGCTAAGCTACTAACCTTGTAAGAAGGGCACTGAAACCTCGCCACCTCCTACTCTAAGAACATTCTCCTTTAAGTCAATTATGCACTGTGTGGGACAATGAAAAGCATCAGTAATGAGTGTAATCAGACTATCAAATTTCAACGCAATGGATTGTTCCAGATATTAGTCACACAATCACCTGATGTTTCCGGAGCATATCAAGCCCGAACAAAAATTCCATATTGGGAGCATCCAATACTGTAAACGAACAAGGATAGAATACATGGCCAATCTGTGCAAACGGATTTATTAGTCAATGCATTACAAACTACTGTTACCACTTAATAATTAGTACGTAACTTTCTATCACGAATTCCACAACCATTGAAGTTTGTAGAGGTATTAATAACTGAAATTTTGGAGGTATGTTCTAAAAAAGAACCAAAGGCTATGGTTCTACTAGGACTTGTCACATGGTTTTTATGGGAGATGGAAAAAACATTGTCCATTAATTTCATGTTTTCTACCAAGGTGATGAATTTGGTATCATATAATTAACTATCCTCTTCCATATTGTGAATGTGTCAAATGACTCAAATAACAATGTAGCACATTGGCTGTAAAATCAGTGACATTGATGCATCAAATATCAATCAAACATACCTTTATTGGGGCTACATGTATTCGACCAAGAATCTCCGATTGACCAACTCCAATAGCAACCCCTCTGTATCGCTGATCAAGCAGCCTAAGCAACCTGCATACATTACTTATTATCAGATGTATTTACAATATGTAATATATGCAATGGTGTACATTTCAGTCATGAATCAAGAGAAGATGATTTATTTTCCCCTGTTTAAAAACCATAGAGTATTCAGTATTCAGTATTTATGTCTCATGCAGAATTATCAAACAAACTAAGAAAATTTAAACAATTCCAATCAATGAATATCTTAATTTGCAATTGTACCCGCAACGTTCGGCGCAGCTTTTCGATATGATAGTTGATTGTGCTCCACTGTCAACAAAGGCCTGGAGATGAAAGAAAGCAATGAAACATTAAACATATCCAATAAAATCAATTTAGAGGAATTAAACATTGCACCAAAAATACTAACAAAGCCTATAGTAGTTCTCCAATATTTAAATCTCGTAAGGGAACACTATTTCTCACTGTGTTGGTTATATAGAAAGAAATGTGAAACAGTTTAATACCTTCAAAGGTACCCCGTTGACTTCCATGTCCACATACAGCATAACCTAACATCAGAATGCTGACTGGTTAGCAAGTATCACAAAGCATACCACATAAAACAGGAGCACACCAAGGTACAGCACTACAGCATACCACTCGGGCAAATGCTTCAGGGTTATGCTCTAAGGCAGCCTCCCAGTTTTCATCAATGCCTTTCTGTAATATGTCAAGATGGAAAAAACATTGTCCATTAATTTGTGAAAGGAAGCATTACCAAGCAGTCAACAGGTAATATGAAGAAAAATTGTTGCTTACCTGACGAATTGCTGCTTCAATTTTCTTCTGAGCTTCAACATCAAAAGGATCAGCATACATTAAAGCCTGCAAAAAAAGTGTTTGTTAACGAATTTTCTCACTGTTATTCATTATTCAATAAGTAAGACAACATAGCAAATGAAAACAGTCATAAATTACCAAGCCTTAAAAAGAGGTAAAATATATCCAATAGTAGTTGCAAAGTGTAGTTTTAAAGAATATCGATACACATGAAACACCATGGAAATATACTTCTATAAATGCATGGAGAGAATAAAATCATTTTAGATAAACTGTTGCAGAATGGAAGAATTTAAAATGCACTATGACTGAAATGCAGGAACAAACCACACAATCTCAGCTTTCATTTCAATAAGACATGGTATCATATAGGGGCATCCCTTATTATTCTCCCTCTAAAAATGGTGTTATCTCATGGTAGATACTTACAAGCTCTTCTTCTTGCTTGCGTTTTAGTTCTAGTCTTTGTTGATGGCGTGACCGCAAGGTATTTTGCAACTCATTGATGTCGTCGCCAAGAATAGCCTGTGCTAATGTTGGGTCATTCTGCACACGAACATGTTTCTCAATATAAGAAAAGAAAATATAGCCCCCCAAGTGATATCTGGGCACAATGAAGTGCATAAACTATCGAATATTGACAAAGTAATGAAGCTACCAGTAGAATTTACCTGAAGGAGTTGTGCCATAAGTTGTGAATCACCTCGAATGTGTTGTCGGAAAGCTTGAGGATCCACAGCAGATCCATCGGGATTTAATCTTATAACATTCTGAGATGCCCTGAAATTTTCAGCACAGACAATTAAATAGGAGAAAAGGACACTTGTCATCGTGATTCATGACATCAGTTTTAACAACCTAAAATCCTTTGTTGTGCTCAAAAAATATTGGACAATTATACAGAAGGTAATTCTCAGTAGGACCAGAAGTGAACTGACGGAACCTAGACCTCTTAAGTAATTCTATTCAACAACTTCTACAATTATATAAACAATGTACTTATGCATGAGGAAGGCCAGCAAGCAGACCTATCATTAGAGGTAATCTTCACCATCATCACAAGATCGCCATCCTGGACTCCAAGGGCGCTAAGTTTATCCGAGTTTTGCATCTCCCTGCCATTGAAGTGAAGATGCTGCTGCCGCAAGGGCACGTGAGTCTGTCCACACGCAGCCAAAACCAACAATGTGAGATCAACCAAGTCGCTGCAAAGCCTTACTTACAAAGCTCAAACAAGATCGTAGTCCTAGCTCACCTCCACCTCAAGAAGCGCCTTCAAATTCTCCACCTGCAAGTAGCCAGCATGCGCAATTTAGCCAAAAGTTGAATCTTTCACATGTTAAACGACAACTCAAAGTAGCCCGACAAAATATAGCTCTACAACCATATTCCAAGACCAAAATTAAGGGGAGGAAGACGAAGGGACGGACGCTCCAAACCAAACCAAGCCAGTGAAGTCAGAGAAGATCCAACCAATCGGTACACCTAAAGGCGATTCCGCACGCTACATGGACTGAATCGCTGGCCACCTCAGTTCGAATGCACCCTCCCCGCACCGGAATTCCCAAGCCTCCGAACGAATTTCACCACCAAAAGAACCAAATTTGGCCCCAAAAATCCAGTCTTTATGACCCCCTACAAAGATCGAGACGGGGGGACGGCCGGCGGCGGGGGGCGGGGCTTACGGATTCGTCGGGGTCGACGTCGAGGGTGAGAATCTGCTCGTCGGCGGCCATCACCGTGACCTTCATCTCGCCGCCGCCGGTGGGGGATCGAGCTCCTCCGCCGCGTCGTCGGCTGCGAGCCTGCGAGGACGCGAGACGGCGAGAGAGAGCCTACGGGCGTCAAATCAGGTTGTCTTGGACCTTGGAGAAGTGGGCAAGAATCTGGCCTGCTTATGAAAAACTCTCGTTATCCAATCTGAATTTATCTCGTTCTCGTCTTGTTTTCTGACTACTTTTCGCTTGTTTGTTTCGTATTTGGACTTATGAATTCATATTTTGCTGGATTCAAATACAAATTACAATTGATTTTTTTCTCAGCTCCGTTGGATTCATTTTTTCCTCTCCTCCTAACTTCTGTATCCACATAATCGCACTTAACTTCACAATGCCATAAGTATTTACTCCAAATGCGCCGGGCTTGTTTGCCTCTCATTTAGATTATAATCCAAAATAATTTACAACTTTAATGTTTAACATTAAAGAATAATTTTTGCATACATTTTTTGTTTGTCTACTTTAAAGAATAATCATAACAGAAGAGAAATGGATAAAAATAGCAAAAAATCAAAAGCAGTTGCAGATTACTCCATTCGTTAAATTCTATAAATTGTATAAATTTTCTATAAGTTAAATTTTCTAACTTCGATGAATTTTATAGAAAAATATATCAATAAGTACAACATAAAATTAATTTTATCAAATCCACCACAAAGCATGTCTTAATAGAATAATTATTAAATATTAAATATATTAATATATTTTTAAAAACTTAATCAAAATTATAATATATAACAGGAAGAAAGTATAAATTTATAATCCGAATCTGAAGAAGCGGGCCGAAGAGCTGTAAATTGGGCCGAAATCTAACTCTGGCTTGAATGTGTCATCGCCTATAGGCATCACTTGCGATGAGCCAAGTCCAAACCCATCTCCAGACTCCAGAGATGGGCCAACCGGCTGAGAAATCAAACCAAAAAATCACAGCGGATTGAACAATCCACGAGAAAAAGACCAGGATTTGGCCGGCCCGTCGTCGGAGGAGGAGACCGGAGGCAGCCGAGCCATGGACGTCTCCCTCGAAAACGTCCGCTGGTTTTCGTCTTCCCACGGGCGCACGCATGAACGCTGCTGGTAAAGCTCAGCACTCAGTCTCAGCCTGCCAACAACCAAATGTCAACTAATCACCGCACCTGTCGGCGTTGACAAAACCTGCCCTGCTGCTAGCCTGCTACTCTGCTACCTCTACTCTACAATAGCCCAAGTCAAGTCTGCTCTTGACTAGACTAAATTTGTGTACGCCATTTTTGCTAATTTACACCGGGGCTGGGTGATAGTCCATTATTATGCCACACAAATTTTAAACTTATAGATAGTATAACCCATCGAAAAAAATTAAAATGTTTATCAACTTATAAATATTAAATTCATCGTATACCATCCACATATCTATCTTTACCTTAAAAGGTTTTTAAAATAATTATCAACTTTTAAATATTAAATTCATCATATACCAGCCACGTATCTATCTTTTCCTTAAAAGGCCCTTAATGTAATTCTCTACCGCTGCAGGGCATAAGACCAACAACATCATGCATAACATCTTAATTTTGTATTATTAACCGAGTAAAAATATTAGGATTTAATATGTAAAAATGATATTATTAAAATTATCATAAAAATATTTTTATATAGTTATATATTTAATAATTTTATAAATATATAGCTAACATGAAAGCGTGTATATTTTATACTACATAGTTGTTCGATAGGTCGTACGTTGGCATCTAATTAAAACAGGTGAGATTAACCAATTATTGGTCGGCGAGGACTTTTGCAATTATAGACAAAGATGTGTGGTGTGGCCACTAATTATACACACAAAATGGTAATAATGAAGCGTCGGTTATCTATCCATTTTCTAATGCTACCACCACTAATTGTAAAGGGTCGGTACCAGTTTTGTTTTCTAATAGCTGATCAATCGATTGAGCCGTAGTGGAATCTGAGCTGAGCCCCCACATGATAAGAATTCAATCCAAAACGAATTTATTACATAAATCGGTTTGGATTTCTTGACTTTTCACAAGGATATATGTTGTTTTAGAACTTATAAACATTTGTTATCATATTTTTTATCGTCAAATAAACGATGAATCTCTAACAAACAAATAATTTATTTTTTATAAAACAGAAAAAAAAGATGTAATAAAATTATTTGACTTCATTTCTTATTTATTGTCCGCAAATCTAAAACAACCAATTAGAGCAAATTAACATATTTGACAATAAATTCCAAACAAATATCAAATTATTGACAAAATATTTGGGCATTTCAGTATTATCTTGCGAAATTGGATTTGTTTCGGGGGCCCGTGTCAAATTTTGCCCATAGAGAAAAAAGGAAATTTTGTTGATAAAATCGCCTATAAAAAGCGCGCGAATGAGACTGACCCTCTCGTCGTGCTCATCCGCGGCGAGGAAACGAGAGCCGTGTGGCGATGGATAGCTTGGTGTTCGAACCACACGACGCGGCGGCGGTGATGGCCGGCGTCGGCGGCGGAGACGTGGTGTTCTGCGTCGTCATCCTCTGCCTGTGCGTGCTGTCCATGATCATCTTCGCGGCGTCCACCGACGGCGGCGGCGGCGGGGAGCGGCGGCGGCGGTCCGGCAGGGCGAACGGGCCGGTGTTCGTCGGCGGCAGGGGCTGCGCCTGCGGTGGCTGCAGCTCCGGCGCCGGGGTCTGCGGCACCTACCTCTCCTGATCGCTCGCCGTCGACGACCCACACAGCTGTGACGCGATCGCCGGCGCGCACTGTACATGCTCGTGGCGCCGAAAGCTTCACGGCGATGGCGATTTCGCATGGCTAGCTAGCTAATTTTCTTGCTCTTTTTTTCTTCATAGAAAAAAAAACGAAATAATTTCTCCTACTCTGCTTGTATGTAACTACTACTAGACAGCATGAGGATTACCAACTGTAATGAAATGGAGTATTCTCACTTGAATCACTTGATTACTGGTGCTAATCTCCTCCTAGCTCTGAATTAGTGTTGATTGCATGAAGCCATAGATGATTGATACATACATACTCAAAGTTATCAAGACTGCAAATTGCATATATGACCAACTGAACAAAGCTGCAATTTGTAATCCAAAGTCAAGCATGGCCAAGTCAAGTAGGTACTCTCCAAGTTGCAGCTAGATGAAGAATATGATAATTTCTTTCATGGCCAAGTCAAGGCGGCGCGCCATCTCCGGCCACCGCCGGCGGCTCGGATGCGCCGGCGGACGAGTGAGGGCGGAGACGGTGGGCCCTGGAGGTCGGAACTCGGGGCGCGTCTGACTTCCCTCTCGGGCCGTGGGCCCAACTTGTAGTGGGCCCCCGATGTCAGTCATGGAATTGTCGAGGGTTTTAGGTCGCCGCGAATCGCGATTCCCCAATTGCCGCGGACCTCTGCTCCGATTCCGTTCGTCGCAGCGGATCCTCTCGCCGTCGCCCGTGTTCGTCGACGAGATCAGCCGCCGCGATGCTTCGGTGAGTGTCTGTGCGTCTCTCCTTCTCTTCTCTTCCCTTTAAACAGAAATGTTTTTCTTGTTTAATTGTTCTATCTTAGTTTAACTTCTTTGTTGCAGGTACCATTGTGACTACTGCGACACCTACCTGACCCATGATTCTGTTAGCTTCTCCTTGCCTTCCAGTTTACAGTGCTATGAATAGCCTGCTCTTTAATTTCATTTTAGGTTTCCAGATCGTTGGATCCCTTGACTCCGGCATTCAGTTTCAGTTATGTGTCGTCCTAATTCCTAAACCAATGCAACATAAAAATATGAAATACAGCGTGACATGAATCATAATTTGATAATTTACCATTGCCAATAAGTAGCTTCACTTTTTTACCATCCTGACCTGACCTATATGTCATTGACCTAAATAGTCTCATATGTCATTGTTTCAGAGTGACATCATCATCTTGAGAGTAGCAAATTATCAATTTTTTCTTTGACTAGAGTTCTACAGGTTATTTCTAGTTTTTTTCTGAGCTCTCCCGTTTTGTAAACTAGCATTACAGACCCCAATGGGAAGTACAAAACTTTAGCCTTATTATGTTGGTCAAGATATTCAATTGATAGCACATTAAAATTTAACTCTGGAAACACAGTTTATTTCGATGTTAACTGTGAGTCACAGGAAACACACTTATTAGTTACTGCATCGCTAACAAAATACAGTAATTGGCACATAGAAAATTCACACGGAAATTTGGCACTATCTTGACTTTAACCACAATGGCATTTATCACTATCATGCTGAACAAGTGAACAGCTTGCTTCAAAAGAGACTGCTTCATGTTTCACATTATATGCAAACGAAATGAAATTTAGCTCCAAACACCAAAACATTCATTGTGATCTGCTGAGGGATTTAACATTGCTCATGAAAGTAAAGATCCTCTTGGGGTCTTTTCGGATACCATCAGTAGCACATATGCCACTGCTAACATCCACTCCATTTGGTTTCAGGGCATAAAAGGCCTCACAAACATTATCAGCATGAAGTCCTCCAGCTAATAGCCATCCATTCTTGCTTCTGACAGATGGCATCTGAAACTTCTGCCAGTTGAATCCTTTGCCACTATAAACAAAGAGGGCAAAATGTTTGTCACCTATTTTTTCTAGCAGGGAAATATGCAAGTAAATTAGCATCTCCTCCAAGAAACTTTAGTAACAATTAAGTATGCAAGATAAAGAACTGAAGTAATTTCATTGTAACTGAATAACTACTGTCATAAACATAGTAATGTTACAAAGAGCTAATCTTTGCTATATCACAAACACGTAAGTGGTCAGTTGACTCAATTTTTACTCAAATCCTATGATATTCTCATATTAAGGAATAAACAAATAAAATTTCAGCACTTCGAGCAAATCCTCTGCTTCCCATAGAATAAGCAATAAGAGCAAAAATCTGACCTTCCACCTTTGGCACTGTCCACCAAGAACCAATCAAGTTCATATTCTTCATCAGGAGGGGCATTGATAAGTTTCCCATCGTCATCAGCATTTAGGACATAAACGATTCGATTATTCTTTGAAAGAACATGAAGTAATGCACGAGATTTATCTCCATGAAGCTGTATATGGGAAATACTACAAGTTATAAGCACATTAAAAATGGCACAAAATAGTTCGTAACAACAAAAATGGCATAGCTTAGTCGAACCTGTACTAGATTAAGATCACATGAATCAGACAGTCGTGAGATTGTCTCTTCATCATCATCCACAAAGACACCAACTGATTCAGCCCCATAAGATTGAGCAACTCTTGATATTTCTTTTGCTTCTGATAATGCAACAGAGCGCTTCGAGTTTGGCCAGAGTATCATACCGATAAGTTTAGCTCCAGCCTCCAAAGCTGTTTCCGCATCTTTAGCAGCTGTGATGCCACACATCTTCACTACAGGCTGGATAATTTTAACACCTCCATAATTTGGTAGTGAAGATACAATGGTATTGGACACAAGGCCATGGTTCCTCGGCCAGCATGATGTTTTCGCTAGAGGAGCCGATAACATCATCTTCACCTGATTCCAGTCGCGCCGCAGCTGCCTATGCAATCAAACAATTAGGCTTTTGCTCTTCACTGGTTTGTTTACCTCCAAAATTTCAGAAAGCTGCCAAATCAGTTGTCTTCTCTTCCTCCGGCGAGGTTAGGGTTAGGGTTTCGGGGTGGGATTGCGGGGTTGGAGGAGGAGGAGGAGGGGCGTATCGGGGATTAGAGATTTAGAGGGATGGCCGGGGCGACGG
>KE373024.1:349279-362629 GCA_000418225.1 Zizania latifolia | reverse complement strand
TGTAGAGACACTGAGAGAGTAAGCAGATTAAGGTTTGGTGAGTAGCAAGTGGTTTGGTCATGGAAGTGAATGTAAGATTTCTTAAGTTATTAAGAAATGGAAGGGTAAAAGATTGGTTTTTCTGTATGATTGGAATGTTCTAGACGGTGATTTTCCAAAATGTGTCATTGGTAAGGTTTAAGATGATTCTGGCATTTATGGTTGGTACCACACATTAGTATGACATCAAGATATGATGCATAATGTCCTGAAAACCAAACCAAATTTTACATGGGTGACGCTGTGGCGTGGATAAAGTAAATTGGACATGCACAACGAAACATGGATGAACAGTCAGCCAAATGTACAAAATATACATGTATAGATTAGTCCCAAATAATCATGGGTCCATCAGAAATTCTAATCCTCGTGCAGATTTTCGGGCTATTGGATCAACCACTGGATCTACTCTATTCCGATCGGATAGATATAAAATCGAATTCTTATATTCAAATTTACAATTTATTAGATACAAACACGAATAATTTAGAATTTCTATCGGCCATATAATCATCCCAATCTCCAATCTCTACTCTCTTAATCGCAACGCACGTCGGCGCCTCTCACAGCAACAGTTAAGTTCAAGTAACCATAGGAATGAGGTGATCAAAATTTGACTAAAAACTTACATGAAAGCTAATGCACTTCAAATAAAATGGTTGAATTACACAAAATAAAAACCTATTGCATGAATACTTCCCTCTGGCTGGAATTAACCGCCTGTACTATTATTACTTTGGCTGAAAATAGGCTGAGACATAGTAATACACAGTAGAAGACGAGACAGGGAGAGACCTCTGTTAAGATGGCAAATAAAAAGAAGAGTACACTTGTTACAACAATTGCACCAACAAATGCCCAATAAATACATCATCCGCCACCTAAATTATGGCATCTCCCAATGTTCTGTGACTTCTTATGGAACAGTTGTCTGGTTACACAGTCCCAGACAACATATATCGCAGACTATTATTTTCATCGGGAATAATATACAATTCACATTCTCTTGTTCCTGTCCCTATTCCAATCTCCTGTGGATCCTAGAGATGAGGTCAATGTTGCTTTCCTCAGCTTCTGCTGGTTCTCGTACTCTTTTTCAAGCCGTGCCACCTGGATAGGATGCCTTGCGGCATTGCCATGGGTTTGCTGCCTCGTATCAAGCATAAGGCCCCTCTCAGGCTTGACAGGAGGTGCACCATCTTCAATAGGAACAGGCCACCTAATAGACCCTTTTCCAGGGTTATTCATGCGTACAGAATCATTCTTCCTATCAACTATTTTCTTGGTGGAGTGGTTATTTCTGGTACGAGCTGCATCACTATTCCGAGACCCGGATGAGCTCTCGGTTGTACCAAACGGGGATGAGGGCTTGCAGGCTTTCATCGCCTTCTCGGAAGGTGATTTTGGCCACTTCAGTGTCCCATTGCCATATCCTTGGGCACTCCAAGCATCCGAGGTGCTCCTCATATCACATAGGATCTCAGCAGCATGTAATACCTTTGGTGACGCTGCTCAAAAATAGTTCACATTAGCAATCCATTATCAACATTTAAACTGAAACAAGTACACTGAAAATGCAACTAGAAGTTGTTATTAAGATTGATAAATTATAATAAGACCCAAGGTTCTAAAAGGCTGTAAGTGGTGTGCTGCAGTCACCTCACCTTATAGAGCTTATGCCATTATGCGGAAGCAGCCTTATAAGCAGTTTTAAAGTTTTCTTATTTGACATATGATGTATAATACTCCCTCCGTCCCAAATTATAGCCATTTCTAGACTTTGGCGCGTTTATTAAGATGCAATAAAAAAAGCCTGAACTACCCCTCATAAATGTAAACAGTAGAGGCAACTAGTAATCTAGGGGTAAAATAGAAAGATTTAGGGGAGAAATTATAGAAGTTGTAATATTTGGAATAAAATTTAAACGGTAGAAATGGTTGTATTTTCTATTTTCAGACAGAGGGAGTACTATATAACAACCTATACACATATTGAACATACATGTATATTTTTATACACCCATACAGGCACGTCACAATATTGCCATCTAATCTATCTTTATTTATGAACAATGAACATAGGTTTAAAGGATCAATAAAGCAAGATTCATACCAATACATCATAATCAGCAAGGTAAGCGGGCTGCTTACCCACTTAACCTTGTAGAATAACCACTCACCCTATAATCAGCAAGGTCAATGGACCTTGTTCGCATATGCAACCGTTTAAAAGGTCAACAGAATGCAACTAACTCTAATAACAACAGAAAATGTAAAAAATCCCTCTACCCTGCATGAATGCCTTTTCTTAGGTTGTACTAGAAGATTTTGTACATCTACAGTGCAACAGGTCAACAGCAATCTCATAGCAACAACTCATGGTGATTAACAACATTGAAATTGCTTAGAAGCTTGAGTTTATAAAAAATGGGATAATGACAAGCCTTTTTCCTTATGAACTGCATACCTTGAGGTGTTCTTAGAAGAAAACGTTCACTGTCATGCTTCTGGAAGCTATCTGAGGAGTCCCCATTGTCCATGGGAAACAGTTGCTGTGGATTATGCTCGTTCAATTTTTTTCTTGATTGAAGAATTTGTCCAGGAGAACCAGAAGTTGATTCTGTGCAGCACAAATTAGATGGTTTCTCATACGAATCCATTATAGATGTTTTTGTTGTATCCATTTCTTGGAGAAGATCATCAATTTTATGCACAGATGAATCTTCACAATCTAGAGCAGTAAGATTGCTTCCAACTCTCACCCACTGCCACTGTGAGTTACTTCTACTGGACCCATGTTTACCACAGTCAACACCTGGTCGATAACCCCCAGCTTGTGAGAGTGACCAAGGAAATGGTGGCAAACTAGCTCCATTAGTTGTCACGGAAGAAAGAGAAGGCTTGACTGCAGCTGAACTCTCATTTCCAGATGATAAAAGAGAGTCCAGATCCTGTCCTTGGGGAAGTGTTAAACGGTTTAGGATATCTTTTGGACAATGAAGTGTGGTATCACAGACCTCAATTTGTGAAGGTTCCTGAGTAATTGCATTTAAGAAAAATCAAAGATGAGTTCTAGGGTGCTCTAAGTCATGATAAACTGGAAATAATTGAATTGAAACATTAATAATTCCACTTACCTTCATTAGTTTGTCGTTGCATTGGTCCTTACCATCACAGCTGGAAGTGCTTGGTGTAGGAAGTTTAGGGCCCAGGAGGAAATTAGCATCCATTCCATAACTACAATCCCTGCCAGTAAGCATGGAAAAAGCTTTCCTGACAGAGACTAGAAGTTCATCTTTTGTGCGCAATACCTTCTTTCCTTTTTCTCTTCCTAAGCTGGAATATTTGTAAGTTCCATTGAGAAGTTCACTCAATGAGAGATTCTCAATGTGGTTTGTGATGTCACGGATATCAGATTTAAGGCCATGCGTCCCTGAAATAATAGGTCAGACACTGTTAGGTGCCAGGAAAGAATATGCATGATGAACAAAAAGAGACATGGAATTTCATACTGTTAATGACCCAGAAAAATACTAATAGGACACTCTTCTCCATTGCAGTATGATATTTGTCACTCTGAAGGTTATTCATTTAAGATAAAATTGGAAGAGGACCTGTGTTATAATGCAAATGACACTGGCATGCAATATGACATGATGAAGTAAAATATTGCACATTCAAATAAAAAAATGCATGCAAAATTAACATTGCAAAATACATTATTAATTGTTCTTAAGTTTACTTAAATAAGATGGAACTGAAATATGTCATCAAATGCAAAACTCACTGGCAAGCCATATGAGTTATGCTGATGAAGAATCCTACATTCAAATAAAAATGTGGGCATCAAAGAACAACTTTCAACAAAATTGTTAAATACCACAGTGGCATATTTTTATATTATTATATGCAATTAAAGAGATGCAAAGCAACAAAAGGGCAGCCATCAATCACCAAAAGATCGGAGAATGAAAAAAACAAGTTGGCAATGTTTCTAGTTGAGAATAAATAGGGTTCAAAGAGTAAGAGAAGATAAACCATAAATCACTGAGAAGACCATAAGTGAAGATTCAAGTTTAAGTCCAGATATTTTATTACGATCTTTTTTTAAGAAATTCAATTGTGCTGTAGTGCATGTAAATATAGTAGAACAATAATGGTCTAACCTACATCTCAGATCCGGTATACACGATATTACATTGAATTCATTCTTTGATAAATGGGCAGGTGTGAACTGATAAGAGGTTCTGGATAAAAAGATTCTGGTTAACATGCAGCATACCAAATATAGCAAATATCTACAAGCAGGATTTTGATCAATCAAAAGCTAACCTTCCAATAGAATGGGCTAATGTCTTGAGTAAGAAAATTAGTAAAATCATAAAACAGAAATCCAACATCAATTAATCCACTGAGATAGTTTATCATTACAAATCAATACAAGAATAATAAGTAGAAAGCATATGTAAACAAGATCACAATGTAGCAACAATCAGTTATTGCATACCAAGCATGCTGTTTCCCAAGAAACCAGAATCAAAATTCCCTAAATTGTTCCTTGATGTGAAACAATCATATTTAGATCTGACACCAGACCTAAAATTCTTCTTATCAATTCTCTTTGCATCATAAATTCGCTTCTGCTTCAGTAGCCGAGATTTTTCTGTGTACAATTAGGATAAGAACAAAAGCATCTTTTGTCAGAATATGAAAGATTCAAAGTAAACAAAAAAAAATGTCATTAAAACAACTAAACAAATGACCACATAGACACGAGTAGAATTATATCAAACATGGATTATGAAAGCTCAGTCTGGCAAATGATACAGACCATGTTGCGATCCAAAATGGACCATCAAATGGAGCTATAGCATAAGATTCTAAAATTGTGAAACACAAATTCAATATCACCCTCATGGTTTACAGACATTAAATATATCAAAGTTTTGCATTTGACAAGAACCATCAAGGAGCAGTTACAACAGGACAAGGCTTGTAGGTTATTTTTAATCACTTCAATATTATAGCAGCAAGAATATAATTGACTAGATGCATCCATTACTGGGTTTAAATCGGTCATGAGTGCATTAACATGAATAATACTGGTTTATTCAGAGCATGGGTAAGCTGTCCATTACCCTAGACTATGGGAATGGGAACATAGGCAACACGAGGAACATTTAGAAAAGAACTCTAGCAAGATGAAAATACTGGATAAAAATTATGGATAAGAATCCCATGAATTATTTGGATAAGACAGTGCCAGGGGTTTTGAGCATCCTTGCAAATCAGCCTGTCAGAATTTAACTCAGTCTCTCCTAAAAAGACTAAACTCCATCACCAAGGATATGATTGTAAACACGTCCCCCACAAACTTCACTGTCATTAAGTACTTTAATCACTTGGATGAAGAACAGGGAGAAGGGAGGACGCTCCAGATATTGAGCGGGAATTTCAAAAGGAAATTGGTAATTTACCAGATGGTGTGCATTGCATCAACTCAGGCACATTCTTCTGCGACAAGAAATCATGACTTTTTGCTTCAGTCTCCCTGGTGATTTGTACTGGTTCTAGCTTTGGCCTTTTTGAGCAAGGTGGACCATCCAACAATTTTATGGACTTTTTGGTCAGTACCTTGCTATCTTGCTTATGCAAGGATTGACTGGTATCAGTTCCAACATAATCCCGCTTGCCATTGATTTCAGACTTGATGCCAAGAGCAAGAGATTTCTGCATGGATACTTCCAAAGTTCCTTTATTTCGGTACGACGAAATGCTGTCTGCATTCTGACCATGTTGTTTCACATCTGCAAATACATGTCTTTACTAATTAGTAAATCAGTTGACAAAAATCAAGAGAAAATAATATACATAACAGAAACCTGTTGACAGATAAAACATGTGGCCAAAATGATCTATAGGTGGTATATAATAAATGTTTGAAGACTATAGGGTATCCATTAATCTTTCACCGAAAAAAGAAAAGGACAACACAATATCCAAGCTCTAAAGAGATAATAGTTGTACACACCAGCAAAAATTGACAAGAGTGCATAATCGTATGTAGTGGGCTTGCAACTTTGCATGCTTGGGTGCATGTTCCCATTGTTATGGATGAAAACGGAATGGAAATGGACAGAAATGTGTGCTATCATATCCTTTTCCATATTTTTAATGGAAACAGCAACGTACGCAGATATCCTAGAAACGAATACGAAAACAAATATTGCTAGAAACGAATATGGATCGAATAAGGATTACACACAAATACGAAACGGAATATCTATCGGAAAATTAAAAAAACTTGATACGTGCAAAAAAACACGACAAAACCAACAAAGAGGTTTAATTTGCAAGATGTCTCTAAATATTGATACATGTTGATAAATGGTAACCATATATCATAAAGTAAAAAAGGCTTTATAGAAAGCTTTAGTTCCAATGAACACATATTTTTCAGTTTTCAGCAATTAATCACATATTAGTTCAATTCACATGATTAAATATTTCACGAATAGATAATAGTTCAAAGTTTCACATAATGTGCAAGCAAAAGCTAACGTTTATATGGTGCAGCAAGCAAACGGTGGAAACGGAAACTTTTCGTATTTATTATGTAGGATATCCGTATCCATCGGAAATCACTGTTCCGCTTCCATTTCCAGATAAAAAAATCCATTTTCATTTCTGTTCCATGATATTCCATTTTTGTTTCCGTGTATCCTCTCCTTTTCCGTTTTTCCCAGAATGGACAGAAACTTTCCACTCCATTTTCATCCTTAACATCACTAATGCAACACTTCTTATAAATTAAACTTACACACAAGGACAGGGTAAATTTTCTTCACTTTTGCAACTCGACAATGAGCAGAAGCATGAATATTCTCAGTTTTTAGATAAAGATATATCAATTTTTTGGGTCACACATCTTTCTTAGGCCAATAAAACTTTTACGTAAAATGATCAAGACGATCAAATACTAACAGTGCAAACTTACAAGGAAATTATGCCAGGCTTCACTACCAAGAAAAACTGCCATAATTTACAGGTTGTACCCTGGGTTCTTTACCCTTCTTCTTAATATAATAATATGCAGATCTCCTGTGTGTTCGAGAAAAAATGGAATAAACAAAAGTTTTGCCAACCACAAGCGCAAAGCACTGTTCATGCATACCCTGCAACACAATATGTGGTCTACACATACAATGATAGCTAGATTTTTAAATAATGTGGCCATGTGGGTCACAACATCAGCTTAAAGCGGCAATGAGAAACTATCCATTTTCAATGGATAACATAACTCACTGGTCTTTAGTTACACTATTGTCTAGGATTGCAATGGCACATAATTCCTATTCCCTACAAGCAATGTTTACAAGTCATCTAGTCGACCCTAGTCACCATGGGACTGACCAGACGACTAGTCGCGATTAGTCGTCGACCAGACCGACTAGTCGGTCCTAGTCGTCTATATAATCGTCCTATATATTTCAGGACATATACATACTATATATATACCTTCATCTATACATATACACATACAACACAAGCAAGCTCAAGCCTTCAGGGTCAAGGGCAGTAGGGGCATAGGGCACTATCACATAATCACAACACCAGGGGCACTATCACAACTCTGATCCTTTCTATTTCTGCCCAAGTGAATTGCCCACCACACTGTTGCTTTAGCTTGGTAAGGATGCTTCTCTCATATTCATCATTACATGTAATGAAGGGAAAATGGGCAGTGATAACTACTCCCAATTTAGGATTTGCCCCTATGTCTTTTACAAAGCCTGCCCTCAATTTCTAGTTGAATTACTCCTAGTTACATGTATCAACAGATGCACTATCACAACAGAAATCAACAGATGCATGGCAACGAGATGGAGGTGGGAAAGGGCATACTCACAGTTGAAGGAGCTCATCTTGTAATCCCTACTGCTTGGAGGCTAGAGCAGCTTTGCGAAGAGGGGCAGCGGCTTGAACCGGCAGATGCAGAATCGCGCGTGGGGGAAGAAGAGAAATTGCGCGCGATGGAGAAGAAAAATTGTGTGTTGGCAAAAAGCAACCGCGCGCTGGAAAAGAGGAGAAGAGTTGCGGCGGCGCACAGGGAAAGGAAGAAATAGAATCACCGATCATGTGCCCTGTTGGAGTGCTGGTGGAGTCCTCATGCTAACCCTACTAGGCCAAATTGGCAGCTCAATAGCTTGCCTCTAAGCCCAGCTGAGCAGGCCCAACAAAAAACAGCAGCCAACCTGGTTGTCCCCTTTCTAGTCATGTGATTAATCAACGACTAGTCAAACGGCCAAAAATCTAGTCGAGCTAGTCGCCTCGGTACCTCAGATCGAGATCGGAGGACCGATATGGACGACTAATCGTGATTAATCGAATGACTTGTAAGCACTGCCCACAAGGGAATTTCCCATTCAGGGATGAGGATGGAAAATTCTATCCCATGTAGACAATTGACAGAGGAAATAGTCCCCATCGGATGAAGCAATGAGATGATATTCAGGTGGGGGCGCCTTCGAGGAGCAGCACGCCCTCGCCCTCCCATCAGCCACGGCTATGCTCTCCGCTCTCTTCCTCATGTTCCACTGGTTGAGGGCCGAGACACATACACTGCCCTCAATCACTAAAAGAACTAGGTACATGCATGTCATATGGCTTTGGACCATTTACTTGATGCATTTAAGACATATATGAAACCACATACATGATACATGTCATATGTACCAGCCTACCAGGCCCTTATTGTTTAGTTGTAGCCCATTTAGGGCATGTTCGACAGTTGAGCCTGGTGCTATCTCCCAGGTCGTCCACATCATCAAGAGACAATCCTCGGACAAGTGCAAGGGACAAGATGACATTTAATGCACTTCCTTTCTACTTTTTGCCCTGTGTCTTGTGCCTGAGCCATCTCCTTGTGAAGAGATGGCTTTTTCTTAACACCCCATGTAACGCCCGAAATCTACTGATTTCGAGATTTATTGCAATTCTCAGGGAAAACAGCTTACAAAATGTTCATAACGTGACCATCGTCTTACGGCATTCAATTTGTAACTCAAGGCTACATTTATTACATCAAATGTATATAAAAAGTAAAATAATGACGAACACCCTGGGCCCAACACTTGCTCCTTGACTGGGACAGCTACTCTAGACCTTCATCTTTTGCAGCGTCAGTTGCTTCTTGGATCTTCAGCAAATCATCAAACACTCTCTTCCTCTATAAGTTGAAATGATGGGGGATCGGATAATTTTTTTAAAACTAGAATAGATGAGCGTATAAAGAAGGAAATAATCAAAGAGTTTTTAGCCATTAGTTTTTTTCACAAAGTAAATCCTTAAAGGTTTGACCATTTGGCTTATCCTACAGTCAAGACTTGCTCTGATACCAACTTGTCGCACCCAGAATTTCACAAATTCCGAACTATGTATATTAATCCATGTCCTAGGAAAAGTCATGGTATACATTAACAAAATCGATATACAGAACCACGATACAAACGGTAAATACGAAAATTAATGCAACGACATTTAAAGCCTTACATTCAAAAGAAACGACAGCAGCGGAAAACAAGCGAAGCCTACGGCACCATCTTCACAGGCTCTTGAGAAGTAGGCATAAGGCGAGGCCTTTGACTACTCCCTTGTTGATTGCGGAAGGCAATCATCCTTCTGTTTTTCTGATCAAGCTTGTTCTGCTCAGATTCTTGGAGGATCGCCTTGTTCACCAACTTCTGAAAGTCCGCATAGTCTGCTGCGATAAGCTGAATGGACAGCTCATCCCTCAGTCCTCCCAGAAACTTCTCCTACCTCTCTACATCTGTGCGGACATCCTCAGGAGCATACCACGCTAGATGGTTGAACTTATACAGGTACTCGGTGACTATCCGGTTTCCTTGCTGAAGCTCATGAAATTCCTTCTTCAATGCGACTATTCCTATGGGCACGTGGGCAGCTCTGAATGCTGCAGAGAACTCGGCCCAAGTGACCACATGATCAATGGGCTAGGCTTCACGAAAGTTGTCCCACCATTCCACGACAGGTCCATGCAGCTGGTGAGTGGTAAAGGCCACGCGCTCTCTGTCGGTGCAGGGTAGGAGATCAAGCTTCTTGTAGATGGCACAGAGCCAATCACCAGCCTCCATGGGGTTGGTGGTGCTAGAGAAAGACGGAGGCCTAACACGAAGAAACTCCGACAGCTGAGATGCCAGGGCTAGAGCTAGTGCAGGCGGATTGCAAGGCACATTGAGGACTTGGGCTTGTTGCTGAAGCTACGCTTATTGTTGTTGCAGTTGCGCCTGTTGCTGATGCATATGGGCTTGCTGCTGCATTTGCGTGAGCAAGGCTGTGATCAATTGGTTTTGATTGGCCATTACTTCGGCGAGGGAAGGGTGGTTTGGAGCCCAGCCCGTTGATCATGTGGTCACTTGGGCCGAGTTCTCTGCAGCATTCAGAGCTGCCCATGTGCCCACAGGAATAATCGCATTGAAGAAGAATTTCGTGAGCTTTAGCAAGGAAGCCGGATAGTCACCGAGTGCCTGCATGAGTTCAATCGTCTAGCGTGGTATGCTCCTGAGGATGTCCGCATAGATGCAGAGATGCAGGAGAAGTTTCTGGGAGGACTGAAGGATGAGCTGTCCATTCAGCTTATCGTAGCAGATTATGCGGACTTTCGGAAGTTGGTGAACAAGGCGATCCTCCAAGAATCTGAGCAGAACAAGCTTGATCGGAAGAACAGAAGGATGATTGCCTTCTTCAATCAGCAAGGGAGTAGTTAAGAGGCCTCGCCTTATGCCTACTTCTCAAGAACCTATGAAGATGGTGTCGTAGGCTTCACTTGTTTTCCGCAGCTATCGTTTCTTTTGAATGTAAGGCTTTAAATACCGTTGCATTAATTTTCGTATTTACCGTTTGTATCGTGGTTCTGTATATCGACTTTGTTAATGTATACCATGACTTTTCCTGGGACATGGATTAATATACATAGTTCGGAATTTGTGAAATTCCATGAGCAACACCCCATCACACCCCTAACAAAAAAAACTCTCATCCACAATTCCACATAACTATATTCTATTGCTAACAGACACCTAACTATCAGTAGAATGAGATAAAAGGCAAAAACATTATGCCACATCAATGTATTCATTGCCAGCAAATCTTGAATATATAACTCTTCAAAAATGAAGAACTAATATTTTCCTTTTGGAATGTGAACACTAAAACGGACAGCCCACTGCGAAGCTGTAGTCAAAACAAGCTCCAAAAAATGTACACAGTGCCCATGTTTGTGTTGCTGTCAAGTAAGCTGAATTTCTAAAACACTGCAAACAGACAATAAATTACTGGCAGAAAAAAACCTAGAGCATGAGGAAATATATTTATATATATCAAGTCCTCTATTGGCACATGGCAGTTAACTTTTTTTCAGATCCTGACAAGCAGGTAGAGTGAAATTCAATCATCAAAATTAGTGAGATGTAACGGTGTAGTGCGAGTCCCTCCTGGCATCAAGCAGTTAGAGTGACAGTTAAATCAAAAGATATTTTGCTTGATTACACCAATGACAACTGAATCATGCTCAAAGGAAAAACTAAAACATGCAAATTCATTAAGAAATACCACAACTAATGAACGATCACTAACAAAGGAAACAGATGTAAGACCAGAACAATAATAATGATCTCACCATTCAATACCTAAGTTACTCTCTCCGTCCCAAAATATAGGACGTCCACGTTTTCAAGAAAGTCAATATTCATAACTTTTGAATAATAATTAAGCTAAAAATATATAAGTTTAGTGTTATGCATGCTATGTAATTAGATTCATATTTGAAAGTACTTGCACATGATGATGATAGTTTTATGTTGAAGACCATGTCAAAAACTTATGTGCCTTATATTTTAAGGCGGAGGAAGTAATATATAAAGTAAAAAAGAAAGCCTGAACATGCTTTCAGAAAATATTCAGGGAAGAAAATACCATTCAACCTAGAAGGTTTCAACAGCTACAAGAAAGATCACAGGATGAATGTATAGCTACCAAAGATAAAAGAATTCCTTTGAGATACAGGTCATATAACCACTATGGAGCTGCCACAATCAAGTCCAAAAATACAGTTACAGGTTAACAGAATAAAGGATCACTGCACGGAACCATGTCAAATATTAAGACAATGAGCACTTGTGTATGCCCATCACATATAGTTACAGATCATCAATGATCGGGGCCATCATATAACACATTGAAAAACAAGAGACAACAAGTCCAACAAATCCAAACACCCAAGTCGTTGCAATCCCCATCAAGAGAGCTCACACATCTCCAGCTAGTCATAGAAGCACAGAACCTATCCACTTGGCTTCTCAAATCACAATTCTGTAATCTACTAGCATGTTTTACCTGACTACAACAAGAAACTCTGTGCTGTCACGCAGAAGGTAAGTAACCATGAACTAACCCTCAAGCCAGTGAAGCTCATCTATGTTTTACCTGCCTACAGGCTACAACAAGAAACTATGTGCCATCACGCAGCAGGTGAAAAGCCATGAATTAACCCCCAAGCCAGTGAAGTTCACCCGAACGATAAGAACATTACATTACAGAAAACTCTTCTTGAAGTCAGTCGTTGCAGTGCAAACCCATCATCTCACATTTGGTGATACTCTCTGAACAACATGGGAGAGCACATCAAAGCAACACAAATTCAATTAGCCCAAATCAATCCACGCACCGAGCATAACAGAGAACATCATTTTCGTCTTACCAGAAACCCCAATCTCTAAACGAAGAGGAAATTGTTCCCTATTCAAACAAACCATTCCAACATACCCACTATTCAGCAAACGTCAGAGAATTCATTCAGTACATACCCAAAAACAAAACCAAGTATAAGTCAAACTAGCTCTCAATAAACTGATAAACATTTCGAATCAGACCCAATTCTTCCGCCATAAGAAGAAAGCTCCATCCCACACACGGCACGACCAAGCAAAACACATAAGGATCGAGAAGAGATTATACCTCCGTTCCGGCGATCAGCATCTGCGCAGCGCCTCAAAACATCCCCAACCCCGGCGCCGCCTCCGCCTCCTCCTCCTCCTCCTCCGTCCAGCCCCTCCACAGCCGAGGAAGTCAAAACCTTCCCGAAATCCACCTTCGCGGGGAGAGGCAGCTCCATGGCATCCATCCACCGCCCCGGAAACCCCCCACCCCCCTCTCTTCCACGCCCCTAGACCGGACTCACCAAAAGCCCCCCAAATCGGCGCCGATTCCGGCCGCGCGACCGCCGAATCGGGG
>KE373024.1:324040-336019 GCA_000418225.1 Zizania latifolia | reverse complement strand
GGCGGGGAGTGGTTGGTTTCTTGGCTTCGTCGGAGTCAGAAGAGAGGAGATAAGGGAGAGGCGCTGACTTTTGCTACTTTATTGATTGATTTGGAGGAGAGAGATGACCATGGGAAAGGGTAAAAGGAGAGAGAGAGAGAGTTTGGAGGAGGAGGAGCGAGGAGGAATGGTGTGCAATGGCATTGGATCCTGCCCTAAAAAGGAGTGAGAGCTACTGGTCTACGTGAGTTTTCTTTTCTCTTTGGGCTGTGATTTCTTTTTCGTCTTGGAAGTTGGGGTTTCACAGGGTAGTGTGACAGCCTCCCACTTGACTTGGTAGCATGTCAAAGGGGTGAGAAAGGCAGATACTCGAGGGTTATTCATGGAAAACCACTAGGATTTTGGGGATTTTTCATTTTCAGTAGAAATTAAATACTAGCCTTCTGTTCATAAATAATAGGAGATTCAACTATTTGCTATTTTAAATGGGCGTCATTCATTTATTTATCACATGTGTGAATGACTGTGTGCAAGAGTGGCAAATAATTGAATACACTTTTTAAGGGTAGCAAATCATTAAATATCACAATAACGATATCATCCGCCTTGATTTTAACTGATATACTCATTTTAGAATTTAATAATTTTTTCGTACCAGAATGTATAAAGTTTTAGAATTTAAAATTTATCTAACCTTGTATTTAAAAAATAATTTTATCTCCAATATATTCCTACTATTTTCAGACTTTATTATTTCACCTAACCATCTTGAGTCTATACTCACTCACCCCAAGCAAGCATAGTAGTATAATCTTATTTAGGGAGTAATTTTGAACCATAAATTTCTAGCTACTACAAAGATAAATATATCTAAATGTTAAATACTCATGATATACTTTTAATTACAAATCTAATAATACCATTTTGATGTAATGTAACAACATAGTTCAGAAATTATTACGGGTCAACGTGCGATCGGCCAAATTTTAATTATAAATCTACTAATATTGTTTTGATGCAATATGACTGTATAGTTTAAAATTTATTATGGGTCAAAGTGCGATTGTCCAAAGTAAAAAAATTATTATATTAGTTGTAGTTTTCAAATAAAATAATTGTTGAGAAAATTCTTACAGAAGAATTTTGGCCAAAGTAGCATGGCAACATCTTGTATTCTTGTTTCTACAGAATGTGCATGGTACATGCCCATTGCCTAACTGGAATAAGTCTTAAAGACACATGCTACTAAAAATACTATTGTCTTTTAGTGACCGACGTCATCTCAACCTGTTAATAATACTTGTATTGTACATGTAAAGGCAGCCACGTTCTGGTGTCTAATTTTAGACTCGTCACAGATCCAAAAATTCAGTGATATCTCCGGATCACGTTGCCATCCGCTGCTGCCGGCCTCCTCCCGCCCGTGTACATCCGGGTATGTACGTACGTATCCGTTTCCCAACCCGTGCGAGCATTGAGCGGTCAACGAACGCGCCGAAGTCAAAACGGCCGCGATGGAGGCCGCGCGAATCTCAAAGCCGGCGGACCAGATAAAATCGGTGGTCAATAGGGTACGGGTGATAAAACGGGGGAGGCTTTGACAAACGGAGGCGGACACGTGGGTTCCGTACGTAGGGCCCACGCGTCAGCGGGAGGGTGGGGGTGAGGGGTGACGACCTCTGCGCCCTTTGACTCGTTCCGTCCCGGCCCAACTTGGTCGCGTAGCTGCGTGCGCGCTGCGGAGTGGTGGGCCCGATGCTTCCCTGACGCGTCGGGGGCGGAACGCGCGCCGTGACCCTGACACGTGGGTCCAGGGCCGGGGGGTGGCGTCAGGCTGACGTTGCCGGTACGCCGTTGTACGGGTCTTCCGGGCTTCCATTATTGGTAATGGTAGTCGCTGGCTCGCTGCTGTTCTTCTGGTGGACTGGGATCGCGTTTGATTCGTTTGTGTTGGCCGTAACGACAGTATTGTTATAAGAGCATTAATAACCGGACTTAATATTAAGCACTCTCTATGTCTCAGAACAAGTTTATTTTTAATCTTGTTCTAAGTCAAACTATCTTAAATTTAACCAAGTTTATACATAATAATAGTAGTAATTTTAATTTTAATATGACTAAGCACCATCTAATATATTATAAAATATGTTTGCATAGTTTAATCATTTGACATCTTATATGATAATACTCCTTGTTATAAAGTTAGTAAAACTTAGAATAGTTTGCGATAAACTTCAATTTGTGTCTCCTAGATCTCTGTGCAAGTTGTGAGGTTAACACTTTTTTTAAAGATGGAGGTCAATAGTTTCATGTATCATATATGTATGCGACACGGTACACTACATCAACTATTCACTACACGCTTAATTAGTCAATTATGATGGCTTGGCTTGATTAAATTATCATTATTGCATACACAAACCAACTGTGCATGGCCAAGATACATGCATGGATGCATATCAATGATGACGACAGAGCTCTCGTTAATTATTTACTCCATAGATTTCTCTGGCTTTGAGCAAGCTAAAAAATATGTTAACATTTGTATTATGAAATAAATATAATATTAAGTCATGTTTTTGAGTGGATTTAATAAAACTAATTTAGAATTTTGGTTATTGATATATTTTTCTGTGCAATTGATTTAGAGTTTGAAAGGTTTAACTTATAAAAAATCAATCAATGGGGTGCATTACTTTAGATCATGTGGATGCAGGAAATTAATGGCAGTAAATAAAGGGGAAACAAACGTGATTACCTTTATTTTTAATCGGTAACAGATAGCTTAGGTTGATCGAGGATTAGAGGGGCTCATTGGTTCCCCTGCTAACAAAGTAGCGTGGCACTTGCATGAAGAACTGTAGATTTCGGTGGAAATGTGGAATATGCAGTGTCTATTCATTGACATTCGCCTGGATATACAGCGCAAGAACTGTAGATTTTTTCTACCATTTTTCTTTTTTAACTGTACGGTGTCTTCTTCTCCGTTTACTTTTAACTGTTGGTATGCTTCTATTTGTCAATCAATTGGTTCAAGGTAAAGGACAATTAAGCTTGCAGTTTTGAAGCGTACTGATGAACAAGTGCAAGTGGCCGAGTTAAACAAATTAAATACTTATATCAAACGTAAGCACTTACGATACCGTGCAAGAAACTCGCCGTGCGTCCGTACACCAGTCGTGCAACTCGTGTCGTAGGATTAATTAGATTGTGACGTACGGTTGTACACACCCCATGTTATGTTTGTCATAATTTGTTTCACATAATTGCGCTGTTATGATAGAAAAAAACGAGGAGGTTGGTTAACTTTTATAGTATGGAACATTATTTTTCATCTAATTAAAGGTTCGTATGTATTTTTCGGTGCCATAAAAACTTTTTTAGTAATTTTGATAGATTAGTAGCATGAAAAATAACTTCGATGTTGTTTATTAATCATGTTTTGTAATGAAAAAACGAGTATGTTGGTTAACTTTTACAGCATGGAATATTTTTTCACCTAACTAAGGCTCGTATAAGCTCCTTCAATACCATAAAAACTCTATTTTAATCAATTTAGACAAATTAGTAGCACAAAAAATTGACTCAGATGTTCTGTAATAGTCATGTTTGCTATATTTTCTAGACAAATTGATTTGGGCGATGCCACTTAGTTAGTTAGTTAGACGACTAAACACACATTAACTAGAAAATAAATACTAAAAACCAAGTCTTTATTCATTCACGTCGAAACAAACAAGCGTCCTCGTTGAAACCACGAGAAGGGCAATAATTTTACTCTGCAACACGATCTCACCAGCGACACGTCAGGCCTGTTGGTTTTCTCCGAGCCGTATTTTGACGTTAAAAAAGTCTGCCATTTGCCGTGCTTGCAGTGTGGAGTCGGAGATCCTGTCACGAGATCCGATGCGTCGGCGGGCACGATCGGTCGACGCAGCGTACGGCTCAGATCAACAGTGATGCCCCGCGTACGGATCTCCCCCCGCGCCACGTGGGTTTTACTTTGTCGTCTAGTTGTGACGATGTGGCAGATTGACCGTCCTCGGGTGGATGCTTTGATATCCAGGATTGGTTTGGGTTGCTGCACATCATGGTTTGCTATATTAAAATTCGTTTTAGTTTTTTTGCTACGAACAATTTTGGTATTACCCAAGTATTGCTTTTGTCTTGTACTCTGGTTGCTATCAATCCAGACAAAAATTTAACTGTATCTTACTAAGAGCCTCTGTTTGGTGAATATATAGTTGTTGATCCTTATTCGATAAACTACTAGGTTTCGAATGAAGTTCATGAAATTAGTCAAAAATAATGCATAAAAAGTGGAGCTCAATGTTTGATTTTTCATTTTAAGGTATTTTCCATGAGCGGCATGTCGAAATTCGACAAACTGAGCGAATCAGAAAGGCTCCAAAATTTAGGCTATCAAAAGAGAAAAAAAATCACTCGAAAATCAAGTGAATTTATGAATTAGCGTGTGTGTGTATATATATATATCAACAACTTTAAATCTATTATACCCTAAAATGTGGTAGGGCGCCCATGTTTTAACATTACCAGACCTCCAAACTAAGCTTTCCCACAGAAGCTGTCTGCTTAGGCGAACATGAATTCACAATCGTACTTCGTTTAAATTAATGAACCATTTGCGCAAGTAGGGTTTACAATGCTATAGGCTCTCATTTGAAATTGTGCTCGAATAATCCGTACAAGGGTAGTTGACTTTTTATAAAAATGCCTTGTCAGTCCGTATCTTAACTTATGCTCAGGCTAACAAGGTATAACAAGAGGTCATATTTGATGTTAAAGTATACACCTGGGATGTATCTGGCAGGTGTTCTCTCTGAATTCAGATCTATGTAACGGCCATAGGAGCATGCATGTTTGAAGCTAATTGCTGGATGACCTGCATGCTTGTGCATGTACCATGGCGATCGACGCTGTTACCAAAAGGATTGTAGGAAAGGTGATGACGTGCCCTCTTGATTGAGGCACAAATAATTTAAGTGCTCTAGATCAGATTCTGTTATGCGGCTTCCTGTTCATCCTGCTCATCGCAATTATTGTGCGATATGATGCTTGTGTGGAGGGGGCCATTGCATCTGCACCGGAGCAATAGACTGGCACCAACATCTTATCTTGTCATTATCATTCAGAACTAGATGTATTCTTAGCGATTCTAAGATAAATTAGTTAGACGGAGAAGTAACTTGGGTATCTCTTATTAATTCCGTTAGCTCTAATTTGTAAGACAAACTGGAGTGGTCTCACTTGATTAGCCGAGGATTATAAATTGCACATGCATTGACTTAAAGAAACTAGCTAAAAACAAAATTTTTGTAGAACAAATTCTAAATGTAAAAATAAAGTATTTATGGGATGGAGAGAATAGTTCATAAATCTAGTTTTATTAAAACCCTATACATTGTATTCCTATTCTCTTGTGCTCAAATTCATATCTTTTTCAATCCATCGTGATTGAACAGTGCTGATTCTTCTCTTTCTCTTCAATTAACATAGTAATTTATAGGCCAGCCTTTTGAGTGAACATGGTGGCCTTTTTTTCTCTGTCTTATTGTTACAAGAACATCATGTCAATTTTGACGTTCCATACAAGACGTTAGTATTTTTGTTCGGATGTGGAAGCCCCTCGTACCTTGCAACACACATGTCAAAGCCACTCGTACATTTGCAGCAAAGATACCTTGTTTTCGCAGGCATTGTTGTTCCAGCAGGAACCAGAGCCAGCATGAAACTTGACAATTGACATGTTCATGGGGGAAGAAAGAAAGAACTTGACATCTGATGAGCTTCCCTAGAAAAGGCCATCATATATGGCTTAATGGGTATAAAATCTAAGGATTCAATAAAAATACATTTATACAAAGTAAACCCGTATCGGTAAAACCCATATATTTCGAACCGAACATATATCTAAACCTGTCGGTACCAAAAAAACGACTAGAAACCTATGAGTATGAGTATAGTATAATAGTAGAAATAGTAAGTTGTTATTTGACTAAACCCAATTGTAAAAAATAAAGAAAAATTTATTAATATGATAAACCCATAGGCTCGTAGGTTTTTAATTAAACTAGCGCTCAACCTCACCCTAACCTGAACTTAACCCACCAATCCGTTGGCACAAATTTAAAAATAAATCTATTCTCGTACGATCTGCCACCCACACAGATAAAATTGTTGTCTCTAATCATAAAATGATAATTTGCATGCTGAATTCTCCGTCACTTTAGTTTCCATGCTTCTCGATGCATGGAATTGAACTGTACAGCCAACCAGATCCCAACAGTGGCCTCCAACGCCTCTCCTCTCTCTCGCTTTGCTCGTCCACCAAAAATCAAAGATGACCACACAACTTTACAAATTACAATGATTGTCTAGTGCACCGATCATCCTTTATCATTCTCAAAAGATGGCTTTATATTTTTGCCTTTTAGATCCATATTTATTAACAAAAATAATTCTACATATCAATCTTAAGAGTGACATTATAATTAAGGAGAGCATATTAAGGGTAGTAAATTATCAATTTTTTCATGGAATCACCGTTGCACGACGATGCGTGACATGAAAGGTGGAAGGGACGCGATTCGTTTCAGAAAATTTGTAAAAGAGAGAAAGATTTCAAAATTTCAGATAAATCCCGTGTGCGTTGACTGTTGGCCGGTGACGTGGCCTGCCTCCTTGTTCGGGCCCGACTGTGTGATGGGCTCATCATGGTCATGGGCCTTGCTTTGCGTCACTGAATACACGATCCTTCTTTACACTGGCCCGTCGGCCATGGCCCATGGATCCTTGTACTGCAGATACATGTATGCATGCGATTTTTTTATAAATAATATTTATTTTTTTAAATGTAATTCTGCATAGTTTGGATACGTGCTTTCAAAAAACTATAAAACTAGATATCTGTTAACATTTAAAATATCGACGTAGATCTGGTTTTACATTTTCTTAACCGTGGTATCTAGAATTATAATATCAAAAAATAAATATTATTTATAAAAAATTCCATGCCCACTGATTGAGGGGACCACCAGCAGAGCGGGAGGACGGCGCGACGTGTGGGCAACGCGAAAAGGAAAAAAAAGCTACTGCAGAGGAAATACTCACCTCAATGATCGATGGGCCCCACCAAGTGAACCACCCGATTCGTCAGTGTGCGTCCGAGTACGGAGTCCGGTGAGAAAATAATCCATGGCAGTTTTACGCCCAGCGTGGCTCGTCCGTCCGTCCGTCCGTCCACGTGCCCCGCACTACCCTCGCCTCCCGCCCTACGCAATCCACGAGATCACCACGTGCTCCGCCACCGACCCACCGTCTCCCTGCCAATGGGCCCCATCCACGGCAGGCCCACACGTCTGTGACATTAGTCACCGGCCCGGGTCACGCGCGCCGGAAACCCCCGCATTAAATAAACCGAGAAAGCGAAAAAAATCTCGCGGGCTGCCCCGCACGAGGCGCTGCAGGTAGGCTCCACGATGATTGGGGACCTACATGTCATTGACGTCTGGTACAATGCGGGGTTGTTGGAGTAATAATTATGTAGGCCGGCTACTTGTACTGCACCCACGTTGCGGGGAGCCCTAGGCTTTTAGAGGTGGCAGCGCTCCGCGTCGCGTGCGTCCGTTTCGGTGGCCGTCCGTCCCCTTCTCCTCTTCCGACGCCGGCGCCGAGAGGGGAGGAGAGGAGGGGAAGGCGATGGCGGCGGCGGTGAGGGCTCCGTTCGGGGTGGTGGCTGTGGCGGTGGCCGTGTTCGTGGTCGGCATCGTCATGCCCGCGGCGGCCGCGCAGGCCCCGGCGCCCGCGCCCACCAGCGACGGTAAGAGACGGCCATCTCTCTCTCTCTCCCTCGCGTCCTGTCTCTTCCTCAGATTCCACGTTGCGCCGGCATTCTCGTCTGGCCGCTACCATTCTTGGTCTCTGCGTCTCTCCGGCTCGTGGGCCCCATTGGCTGCCGGCGCGGCCGGCCGCTAGCTTGTTCCGGCCTGGCTGTAACGGCATCTGGCACGAACTAGCTTGGATGCGTTAGATCCCTCATTTCTAATTCTAGTATTTTGCAGAACATATCCACTAGCACAGAATATTACGATGGGCAGAACACTGGGGGCAATATTGAAAAATCTAGATTCGGATCTCCATTGTGCCATCCTTGTAATACAATTCGTTCAGGACTTTTCCTTTCAATTCCTGTAGAGTTAAGTTCCCGGTTATTTAAAGACGATTCGTTTTAACAACCGGTGCCACAATTTTTAATCGTTCCTTTTCATGATGCAAAGAACAAGTTTTGTGATGTGAGGAGATATATGCCACAACAAAAAAAAGATGTTCTCTTTGTTTACAAAGATGACAACTTGGGAGTAGTCGATCTGTTGGGCATGCTGGATAGATCCTTTGCTTTACCTTTTTTCTCCAAGTTGAAACAACTTCAATTTCTGTCATCGTGTGCAAAACTTATGTGTATTATGATGAGTGTTGGGTTAACGAAATCGTAAACAAGAACAGCATGCGGTATGTTAGAATTCAGTAGGGCACACAACAGACTTTGAGTTCCATTTCTGGCTCTCACACCTAATAATTCTCCAAATTTGTAATCACTGTGTTGTTTATGCATGTAATTAATCTGTGGCCACTGGCCACAACAACCATTTTCCAATCCCAGTTTGATATCCAGCAATGTGGTGACAGGTGACTGCATTATACCTTTTGTTACCATCACAGCCGTAAATTTCAGAGTGAAAATACCTGCATGCAGTCCTCTTGCATGTCTATTCTTCATGTTCGGTTTTGAATTGCCATGACTCTGATGTGCAATTCTCACCTGTAAATGCTTTTGTCCAGGCACGTCGATTGACCAGGGGATCGCATACATCCTGATGCTGGTGGCTCTTGTGCTCACCTACCTGATCCACCCGCTGGACGCTTCTTCTCCCTGCAAGCTCTTCTGATCCTTGTTTCTTAATCTTGCTCGGTAGGGTAATTTCTACGAGGATGTTAACATTTTTAAGTGAGGTCGTAGGGGAGTTTGGAGTCATGGTGTGATTGCCTGCTCATGATGCGTATCAAATTGTTCGGCGGTGCGTTTGGCTGTTGCCTGTACTGTACTGGATTCGTTTTTGTTTTGAGGCGACTGGTTGCCATGTGCTCTGACGTGCGATTGTTTTGTCGTTGCAACTTGCAACGTCTAACGTGTGGCTGCATTGTTCGTCAGCTCAGACACGACGACAGTTTGTCTGCGCGTTGATGCGGTCCGTCGTGTCCTTTTTACTCCCGCGGTCTCTGAAAAGAAGGGTTTCAAATGGATTTGCGCAGGGCGTTGAAATTCTTACGGTGAAAATAGGAGAGGTAAAATGTACAAACTGAGCGTGATTAAGTATTCATTGTTAAAAAACTGAAAACTGGATCACTTTTATTTTCATGAATTTTTTCGTAAAAACCGTATCGTTTTGGAGTTTGAAAAATATGACATGATGCTCCCGTATCTTAGTTATGGGTTTTGTTTCCTATTCTTCGTTCAAGAGGAAAATAAGCAAGAGTGCATAGCTTGTTTTTAATTTTTCTTCCCGTAGACCAATTCTTGTGTTTTTAAACACATACTCATGCGTTTCAAAAATCCGTATGCTCCAAAAAAGCTCTAACTTTATGGAACAAGCAGGTGTTTGAGCCTTCAGTTGTCAAACACTCAAACCTTTGTCATCTTGGCACGTTGGTTTTATCGATAAATTATCAATTAGATTATTCTTGCCGCCTTTTACAAAGTTCAGAAAAACTTTGTTCTATAAATAAATTAGAATTAACAATCTAAACATACAATGATGATAAAGATTTTTTTGACAAATCATATTTTCAGCGGCGTGGCACGAATATTCCATGTAGTATTCCTGGCTGCCGTTGAGATTTACCACCCCTAACAACTAAAACAATAAAATCATTCGATCCTAAATCCTAAATAAGTTAAGATATGCTAGAGTTAAAATTTAACATAATTATTAATCAAATTCAGATACATGAATTTAAGTAAGTTGAGATTCACCATTACAAAAATTACAAAACTCGGTGACGAGATGAAAAAGGTTTCTAGATCCACGGAAAGCCTATAGAGCTGCTCCAGCTAAACGGCAGCAGTTATCCAGTTAAAGTGGCACGAATATGCGAAGCAAAATAAAAAACGAAAACAACGACGCCGTCCGTGGGGATCGAACCCACGACCACGTGGTTAAAAGCCACGCGCTCTACCACTGAGCTAGGACGGCCTCCGATGGAGTGAAATATTTACCTGTGCTATACAACCTTTATTTACAAATTGTAACTTGTAAGTCACCAAACAAACACATGTAATGGTGTAAACAGAGGCCAAGACATTTGACAAAAACAAAACCAAGCCAATCACTATTGATTTTAAGTTTCTCATTAGACCGGCATGCTTGGGAGCTTCCACCGGAAATCTGCAATAGTCAATATGCAGCAAACAAAATTATGCAAAAATATCAGTGAACTTTCTTCCCATGTACATCTTGAAAGTCAGGAGTGTCCACTTCACCAAATCTAGTCACCCATTTGGTTATTGATTCGTGCCTTAACACTGGCTTACTCCATCAATTTGGGTCTCGTTTTCATTGAAAAAAATCACCATCAAACTGACAATCTGGGCTGCACGGATTGCTGTTGGATGGTACAGGTGTAGTGGACCGGCCCATTAGTTTGATTTTCTCAATCTTTTAAGTCGCTCTAAAAAAAGTTCAAAGAAAAAGGTGTTTATATTAGGGTTCTTTTCAGCAATCTGTGCCTCTGATTGTTGTGTTATACAAAGCAGTCACCTCAAATGACACTGGCTGGGACACACTACACTAGATTCCAGTTCTTTTATATGCACACTGGCTGACAATGCATTGCACCGGATGAACTAAAGAGTCTTTTGCACAGTTCATTTTTATGTGTAAAGAATTATGTTTTGCTTTTGAATTGTGGGGCTACAGTGTTTGTTGGGTCAGGATGAGAAACATTACTGTGCACGGAGGTCCACAACGTTGAAAGATAGCTGGTGTGAGTTGTCACTCGTTTTGACGTAGCTACAAATTTAAGATTTTTTTAAGAGCTGGTTAAATTTAATTTAAAATTTTTAAATCCGACACTATATGTATATTAAAGATATTTAGTTAAGACATCTATTTTTATTTTACACTAAAAATAAAAATTAAAACACTTTATTTTATAACGTAAAGATTTAGAGCTATCTCGAAGCTTTAGTATACCAAATATTTCCTTCCACTACGGAGTTACGCAGTATGCAACCACCTTCCATCAAATCAGAACAATAAAAGGTCAGATCCAACTGAAATGATAAATTCCGGCCTTTTTCTTTGGGGGGAGTTGAAGGAGTATTATATGCAGCCGATACACAATTACAATTTACAGACACTTTTTCGAGAATGCGTAATTTCTCTTAAATTCGAAGAGGTAAATGCACATATTTAAACTCATGCATAATTTTGCACATGATTATTTATATATCTGCCCATTTTCAGCTGTAAACCTTTTTTTTAAAAATTTCAATCTCATGTGCTCAAACAACTGAACAAGTACACGTAGTACATAGATCATCTCCAACAAACACACTGGCAAATTCGAAAACCACATTAAAAGAATCAAACAAATAACTCTAACTATAGAATAGTTACCAGTTTTGATCAAAATTGGATATACTTTAATCATTAATTTCAAATCATGATTAAAACAAATAACTCAAACAATCGAATACTATTGCAATATTCTAGATCATAAATCTAATCATATAAATTTTATAGTACACATTTAACAATATAAAAATATTTCTAGTTAAATCTTATATTCTCAAATTTAAAATTAACAAATATTCGCGAAGGACATAGTACTATTTATTTATTAATAGTATTTGAGATTTGGCGCAGCAAACAGCAAAAGAAAAGGCTCTCCACATCGGTCGTGCTACCATCAACCAATCTC
>KE373024.1:281730-298296 GCA_000418225.1 Zizania latifolia | reverse complement strand
CAGCCGGTTCCATGCCCTATGCTTAGGCCTTAGGGCTTAGGTCGGCGCCGACACGCACGCCAGGCTTAGGGCCGCGTGACCCATGAGACAATGGCTAGGGCGCTAGGCGTGTGGAGAGAGGAAGAGGTTGGGAATGGTGGTGGGAGAGAGGTTTCAGCTGGTGGCCGACGCAAAGCAAAGCAGCAGGAAAGGCGTCCGCAGCATGGCCAACGATTGTAAGTTTGATTTGGGAGAAAGACCTCTGCCCATCCAAACTTCCAAATCATATCCTTCTGAAATTTACGTTCAAAAACATTTCGAATATAGACAAAATTTATAAATTAGTTACGAGAGTAAAAAACTAAAATGCTATTTATTAAAAACAATGTAATATTATGAACTGATACGGCATGTAAAATGTTTTTAAAAATAAAATAGAAATAAAGTTTTTTATAAAGTTAGAGGGCTACAAATAAAATATTTTAGCACAAATGAATTACTTATTTTACCAAACCACGGCTGTTTACCAAACCATCAGCTAATCAGTTATCAGCAACCAAATAGTATTAACCAACATATTACTATTACTATGATATACTATCATGTTTACCAAACCATCAGCTGATCAGTTATCAGTGGTAACCAAATAGTATTAACCAGCATTTTACTATGATATACTATTATGGTTTCCCAAACCATCAGCTGATCGTGTATCAGCGGTAACTAAATAGTATTAACAAACATATTACTATTACTGTAATAACTAATCGAATTATTACTGTTATTGTTCTAATTTAACTTTAATCTGATGGGTAGCTCGACAAAATTTTGTACACGTGAGCCTGTTGTTTCTCCGTCCTGTAAGCCGTAGCCCGTAGACCGCGCGTGGTTACGCCGAACGGGACGAGGAGTAGGGGGGCTAGGAACACTTTGTCGACCGTTGCCGAGCGCATCCAACGGCTACTTTCACTCTTTCAGTCTCAAAAGCGTCACCTGCCGTCTAGATTAGGGGCATGTAATTAAGTTTGCAGGATATTTCATTCTATATATAACCTCAAAGTTACGAGGGTATATATTAAAACTAGAGAAATTTGGTGAGATTTTAATTCCTGTGTTCTAGAATTGTCATAATACGTTGTGCATAATCTCGGTCGTTTCAAAATGTAGAAAGTTTTAAGTATTAAGGATGTGAGTAAGAATACCATATTTTCCTGTTCCAAGTAGATGAGTAGAAGTCGATGAGTAATTAAATAGAGTAATATATAATTAAGTATATAATAATATGGATATTTTGAAAGTGAAGTTATCTTTTATAGGTATTATATTGCTATATTTAGAATAAAATTTAAACTATAAGATTTATTATAGGATCGCGTGGAGTGACAATTTCACCAACAAATATCATCCGGTCAAAGTCAAAAAGAGAGAGAGTGATGTGAAGTATCACTTAGTTAAACTTAATCTTGTATTGCACTTCAAAAAAGTGGAAAAGGGTGAGTAGTGGACAAGCTATAAAAGGAAGCTGATTCTACCTATTCCAGCCTACATATAAAAAGCATCTCTATTTGCAACCAGCACTCCATCCCTACCCTATTTGCCTCGTTATTCTTCTCAGCCAGCTTGCCAGATCTAGCATTGATTTGTTTTTTGTTTTATACACATACAATCATCCACTCCAAACTGACCAAGGGCAATCCTAGTGCCTCGTTTAGATGGATATGATACTATATTAAATAAAAGAGAAGGGAAAAATAAATCAGGTCTCATACAAACACATTGAAATCAAATGGATTAGACACTACCAATTTTTTACATTGAGAAGATATTTGCTTTTTATGATGGGTGGAAAAAAGAGCATTGGTGGAGAGATGAGAGAGAAATCTGAGTGATAAATTAATTATTTATGTTATAAATACATACGATGTGTGTCTAAAGTAATGTATGCATAGCGTGCATAGACACTACTTATGTAGTGATTTCTGTATTAGAGGTGCAATAATGTCTTGTCTTGCACTAATCAATTAATATCGTTTGTATAATCATGCTGTATTTTGTACTCCTTGCCTTGGATGCCACAGCTCTGAAGCTGGGTGAGCTTAATTAATTAAATTGAGGGCATTTCCAGCCCTCCATGTTATCTAGTATCTATGACATTAAATAGGCTATGGCATTAAATAGGCTGTTATATAAGAAAAAATTAATGCGGTAAGCAAGTTAATGGTGAGAAAGAGAAAAAATCATGAAAACTAGGTCTCATGTAAGAAACCAACTTTTTACGAAAACCAAGAAAAACAAATGAGGGGATTGGAAGAGGAAGAAGAAAGAAGAAAGATGATTAGAAGAAAGTATTTTTTAAAGAAACTATCTATTAGGAAGATTATATCTATGGATGATGTTTTATTCGCTCTTTTATCCAAAACATCACCATAGATACTATGGATTAAGATTACTCTGATGCATGCTCATCATATCAAATTCACATCCCAATAATATCACTTTTGTGGACTCATGAAAATCGCCAATTCCATGAAAGGATCTTAGCCGTGGTAGAGCACATCTTTTTGTTTGCAAAAATGCTTACTCAGTTGTTATTACAGATCTCAGCGCTCTGATCTGTTATTTGTGTAAAGAAAATACTGCTTGTTTTTGCTGGAGAATTGGCAGGCAATGTTTCAATTGCAAAAGTAGAAGTCAGCTAGGCCTCCAAGAAAGACATTGCCAGTGTTGGGCCAGCCCAGCTGCTACAATCCTCTTGTATTTGTTTAATCTGGGAATGAAAAAATTACAGATATTTGGATTTTGGGCACCTCTCTGAAGCTCAGCATGGCCCATAATCCATTTGTGGCTGGATAGATGGGCATAAAGGAGAGGGAATTGACAAAGTTAATGTTCAATTTGATATATTACTTCAATTAATATCAGCTTTACAAAAACTGTATGCGCACCTTTGAAACACATGATTTTTATATAAAAGCATTTGTCTTTTATCTCATTCGCAAGAGTCGTAGTACTGGGCAAGATAATTCATCTATACATCTATAATTAGAGCTACCTAATAGGTTTCAGCTAACCAAACGACACCATCTAACTAGTGCACATAAAAAACTAGAGCTAACATAATTAATTAGAGACACCTAAATTATTTCTTCGTGTTACTAATACATTGCTAAAGATAGGTTTTTATGGGACGGATGCAATATCTTGTTAAAGATTAAAGAAACAACAATGCAAACGTATGACAGTAACTTGGATGCAAATGCATGCCTCTGCGCCAAATCAGGAGGTAGGTCTCACACACTCGATCAGAGGTCAGAGCCGCACACTTGACTTGAACACCCTGCAAAGACAAGCGTGCATATACGATGCTGGAGCAGCGCTGCTTGCAGGAGTATGGGCTTGGATTAGCTCACCATGTTCTTTGACAGTCACTAGGGCCGAACAGAAGCAAGCCGCGTGGAAGTGAAGAGCATCTCCGCACGCAACGCAACACCAATACTGACTTGACTGGGTGCAGATGCTGCATCGCGCATGGAGACTTCCTGAACCGAGTCGAGCTTTTTTCTGCACGCATTCTGCAATTTTTAGCTGCACACTTGCTTGTGTTGTCTCAGTTCTCAAAGACAGCTTCGATGCATGTGTGATGTGTCTTGTTGTGTGCACTCTTTCTGAAGATGAAATTAAGCTTTCAGTGATCAGGAGAACATAAGGATTTGCAATGCAAAGAACCATTCTGGAAACAAGAGACCCCCCCAGGTGCAGAGGCGAAACCGAGAAAGCGAGGAGACGGCGAGGTAGATGAGGCCGGCCGGCCAGCTGCAGGCAGCAGCGTTCTCACACACACAAGAGCGCAAACGCATGCAACATCTCGTCATGGCGCCCCATCACCATCAGCGGCAGCAGGCAGCAGGCTGCAGGTGTGCCATCCTGCCTGCCTGCCAACGCATTGAATCTCGCCCCCAACCCGTGGCGAAGTGGCCAAGGAAGTCGTCTTCCTCTTCCTCCTCCGGCGCCTCGTTTTTTTTTCGAACAGCAGACGCAGATGGCAGCTGACGGCGTGCATGCGTGAGCGAGAGAGCGAGCGAGCGCGGCATTGATGCGACACCGAGTGTGGGAGAAGTCGTCGTTGCCAGCACGCCAGCGGCAGCAGTGCAGACAAGCTAGGGAGGAAGCCAGAGCCTTCACTCTTCACCATAATTTTGCAGCCAAAATTTGCTAATGCCCACCTTAAACAAAAGAAAAATTGATAGTGCCAAACCTGGATAATGCTTCCTCCTTACCTCGAAAAGACGGTTCAAGGTAAAATTGATAAATTAGTATGACAAATAAAAGATACGATATTCTTTATTAATAAGAAGTAAGTATGTAATGTGATAGGTAAGAGATATTAAGGAAATAAAATATTTTTATTTCAGAACTGAGAATAGGTAAGAAGATAAAGTAAAGTTTTTTTAATAAACTCGAAGAGTTGAATAGATAGAAGAATTTGATTCGGTGTTAATAGGAGAGAAGTATATAGGTAATAGCAAAATCATGGTAGGGAAAATTTTATAAAAGCTATCAAAAACTGTTGTAGGATAGCAAATCAAACTACCCGACAATTTCTGATTTGGCAAGTGTTGGCCGCCATAATGGACATGATCATTGTCTAATGCGTTGAATATGGCCGCTATTTGGTGCTGGTCTTTGATCTCTGCGCCAACTATGGCCACCAAGATTGGTCATAACTCATAAACATATGCATACGTCACGTTATCACAAAATAACCCTACCAAAACAAAGGTAGAAACCATGGGTTTTATGGAGTTGGAATCACACCATTTATTTTTCAGCTGACACACGATTATTTTTCCCGGTATATTTCAGCAACAAAATTGATAACTTAGAGGCTAACGTACAATTATAAAGATACATATTTGATTTAGAAAAGATTATTAAGAAGTGTTCATGAAAGAATAGAGAAATCTTCATGTTAATTTCTCTTAATTCATTAGCGTGGGCTAATTTATGCACTCTATAGTTAAGGAGTAAAGCATACTCTCTTCGTCTCATAGTACTGTAATATAATATTGGATTTGACATTTTATAGTATAATGAATCTAGACAACGTTACTATCCAGATTTATTGTACTGTAACATGTCAAATCTGATTTTAGATTACAGTAATATAGAGCAGAGTGAACAGTGAAGAGTGAGTACTTTATTATAAATTTAATTAGCTTTAGGCACAATAGATCTCTCCCTAGCATCCACCTAGTCACAGAGAATCCAGCCCGGACACTAGCCTGTGGGTCACGTTGAGCTGAGCTGAGCTGAGCTGAGCCGAGCCTTACCCCTGCAGCTTGGTCACGTTGCGTTTGCGTTTGCATTTGCAAGAATGGATGGATGAATCGATGGATATGGACAGAGACAAGAAGAGGACAGCAGCCACGACTCAAACATCAAAACTGCACGCCGCAGAAACCAACGACTTGTGTACCCCCATTAAACAACAAACACCCCTGTCCCTCCCGCCCACAATCCTCGAAAAAAACATCAGCAACCACTGGTAGTAAGTACTACTAGTAACAGCACGCTTACCTCATGCTCTTTCTTTCTGTTTGGCTCTATCATCCCTGATCAAAAAACTGGCTGGTGCAGAGCTTCTGGTGCATGAATTAAGAAAGACCAGGACAGGTGAATCTGATTTTCTCTTCTTCTTCTTCTTTAAAGGATGCTTCTACCCCAGCCGTGTGAATGTGTGATGTGTTTGGACATGCAACCTGTAGCATGTCATAGATTTCATGCTCATCTCTTTTTCTATGGTGCAAAGAGACAAATCACTGACATTCTCCGAGTGCATTAGCTGAGCGTGGAGCAATGCTCAAGCTGTGGGATATCCTTTGACTGTCATGAATAAATCTTGCCAGCCATGCATTCTGCCCGTTGTGCTGATTGAATAAGTTCTGCCCGTTAGCTATTCTGAAACAGCAGCAGATTAGTGCTGGTCCATGCAGAAACAGCAGGTTTTAGTGCTGGTTATTAGCAGTGGTTCATGAGCATTAGAATCTGGCTGTTAGCAGTGTTAATTAGCATCTTAACTGTGTAATTGCATTGGTTTTTGAACTGAGTTCAATACAGAACAGCCGGCTGCACATTCAGCAGTAGCACGGCACCAAAATCATTCTCTAGCTTTGCTTTCTCCTGTGTGTTCTGCTCCTGTGCGCACGCAGCTGTGAGTGAAAGAGTGCACTGTTCTTGCCGTTCTTGCCGGAGAAAGAACAGTGTGCGTGGGCTGTGAGTGTTTGCTGGACAGGAACCAGTGAGAGCAAGAGAGAAGAGTGCTGAGGTAGAGAGGGTTCTAGAGAGGGCTGTGCGCTGACATTGACAGCATGTGTTTTACTACTCCTTGTAAATGACCAGCCTGCACTCTGCAGACAAGAAATGCACAAAGCTCAACAGTTTCAGGTACGGCCTTGGAGGATTCTTACACAGCAAATGACATGGCAGCCAGACCACCACACACCTTGCATGCACAGCCACATTTTTTTAATCTTCTAACACGATAAGAGAAACTGTCCATTCAACATCTCAGTAACTCATCAGAGCTTGCCCATGCTTGCAACAATGCAGCTCAGCTGGAACCACTTCCCTGAGCTCACCTGCTGGGGCTACTCGCTGCTGGCCATTTATCAGCAAAAGAGAAGGTCTCTCTGATTCTCTGAAGGCACACACCATGACAACTGGACATCTGAAACAATTTGATGCCCTTCCTTGCAGAGCACAGGTGTGCTTTTACAGGCTTTAAGCAACATTTGGGAGCAGTGACAACAGGCAAGAAAATAGGCAGATGCTGCTTTTTATGATGGTACTTTTAAGCAAGTACATTTTCAGGCAGGGGGGGCGGGGGAATAATGTGACGTTTGCATCCAAAACCAAAGAGAAGGCAGCACAAATGTACACCGTGTACTCTGAGTCTCTGGTGCAGCATGCATGCTCCTCTACCTGTCTTTGCACAATCACATGCTATGTAGGAGTATGACACAGATGCTGCATCAGAAGCAGGCAAAGATCCTGGCTCTACATACACAGCACAATGCCGTATGAGTAATTCAGTATGGTACACTTCACTTCAGCAATTAGGAAACTGAAGAACGTTTCCCACAAACCAGCTGCTCGACACTTACATGGCACGGTTCGATATCCATGTTTTTTCAGTTAACTGTCTGCCAAAAACTTGGATCACGAAGGCGATGACAAGAGTATTGGACATACTGATTTGTTGCATTGTAAGAAAAGAGAGCAGCTCTGCTCTTCATAAATGGCTCTAAGACGGGCAGAGCAAGGACTCTGCTTCAAGTACGAGCTCAACAGCAAAGGACTAGCTCCAGAACAAGAGCTCAGATGTATGCGTGTATGCGTGTCGTAATAAAACAAAACATAATTCATTAGCAGAAGCAAGAAGGGGCCTGAAAGACTGAGGCGCTAAGGACTATAAATCAAGAAAGTGACAATCATTTAGGACACATATGAAGTGACCTTGATTTCAGGCAAGAAAAGAGAAGGAGAAAAAACAGTTCAGTAAGAATTGTTCTTGTATATGGCATCATCCCTCCCACTACTATCCCACCATCAAAACCAACAAAATGAAATGGGAAGTTAAGACACCATTTCAATTAGAGGATACACCCAGCAATAAATAGAACAGATCTATAAAACCTGAACACTTTCAGTGCTCAAATGGCTTCCAGTGGCATCATATGTCTCTTCAGTTGGCAACTCCAAACCAGGCAAATAATGCATGAATTCCGGAGGAAGTGTGACAAAATAAAACTAGGAAGCAATGTCCAGCCTAGGCTCAAAAGAGAAACCAGTAAACAGCTGTAGAGGAAACCTCTTGGTCACAGGGCTCTTCACTGACCATTTCCACAGCTTCTGGCTTATTTCAAATGTGAGAAGGGCCGGTGACCCATAACTCTGAATGTAGATAAGGTCATCAGCCCCGCAGCTCGCGAAAACATCGTCAAACTCACCAAATCCTTGGAAAAACTTGTGAGGCATTCGAGCAACCTCGTGCCACTCCTTGTTCCGGAGCTCCCAGATGCCAATTCCCTTGATGATACCAGGCCTATCTTGCTTGCCAATGCCCCCAACCAAAACAAGCCTCTCGCTGAGGTTCATCAAACGCCCACATGTAAGAGGGCACGGCACAGGTATAGACATGCTCATCAAAGAAGTGTGAGTAGGCCTGGTAGCGAGATCATACATGATAAGACAATGGCGATGCTCGTTGTTGTTCACCAAAACTCCTGTCGAGTACACCAAACAGTAGATAACTCCATCACAGATGACACACTCATCGCCTCCTCGCCATCCAATTAATAATTCAGAGAAGGGAGACACCCACTTGCCAAACTCTGACTCATACAAATGGATGGTAAACTCCCATTGATAATACTCTGATGGCACCTGATTGCACCTTGCAACAGCCACCGTGTAATGATGAGAGATCCTGCTCACAGAAATGGCAAGAGCACTGTAATCAGCCGACTTGCCACCAGGAGCATCAGTTAGGCTCCTCCAGTCCTTCGTAATGGGGTTGCACACGATGATGCGGCTCCTGTTCTCACTGTCCATCAAGCACACCAACCCGGCCGACGAGGAAATCGACCAGTTGGTCTTCTCAATGCAAGGGAAGTCGAATCCATACCACTTACGTGGGCTCGGATCATAGGCGAACCCCGAAACCGCTTCCTCGCTGCAGGTAAACATGAAGTACCATGGCTTCTGAGGCAACATGCCGTTCCATGCCTGCCTCCGGGCGTGCACAATCTCGTGCCATTTCTTGCAAACACACCCAGATCTTATGACACTTGCAACAGGCAAGAAAGAAAGGACCTTTTCTAAAAGATCATCAGGGAGAACAGCGTCCAACGACACAGCCACGTCTCCACTCCGATCATCATCCATGTCTCCAGAGATAGGCCCATAATCTATGACCGGAGCACCAATGAAAGAAGATGGATACAACTCCCACTCCTCTGACCCCATTGTCAGCATCCAATGAACAGCACAGTAACTAACACAACAGCCTGTAAGACATAAACATGCCGTGAAATTAGGGCTGATGCTACAGCAATGTGGAAGAGAATCTAATGTAGTATATCTTAGCATTCAACACGACATCAATTTTCAGAGCGTTGAAGGCATGCCAGTTAGATCAAAGAACACCTTTGTGGCTTTTATAATAGCAAAGGAATTCCAGCCACAGCAACTCCACTACGCAACAAACAAATCCACGAGAAACTGGATGGACTGAAGGGCCCCTCCTCACAGAGTCACAGGACGAAAGATTTGGGTTAGGTTGCTCACAGTCACAGCAAAGAACAAGAAGAAAACTCTCAATCCAAGCTAGTTCGGTTTCTGGCCCAGAAAACAGGCCAGTGAGGATGGATATCCACCCGTCGCCAGTCGTGCTTCAGTCCGGCGGAGAGAGCGAAGCCAATCGCCGCCGTCGTCGCGAGAGGAGGAGGACAAACGAGGAATGCGGTCGGACAGGAAAAAAAAGAACTTTTTTTAGGACAAGAATATTCTCGAGATGGTAGTCTGATTTCATAGCGGATTTCTAATCGTAAAACTAGAAAAAAGGGATTATTTTCACAAGAAAACTTGAGGATGATAAAACCGAACTTAGAACACAAACTTCTTGAAAGGGCAGAGAAACCAAATAAAATGCATTTATTTATAAACAAACTGCAGCTACTAGTACCGCGCATCAAAGAAAAGAAATCCGGAGAAAACGGACGGGTTAATTGGAGGAAAAGAAATCAATCGACTCCAAGTCCGGACGGATCTCCAATCCACGCCGGCTCATCAAGTGGCTCGCGAGAGAAGAACGGATACCTTCAATTCGATTCCAGCCGAGATGGGTGCCGGTCGGTGGTGGAAGGAGGACGACCGCCGCGTCGTGCCCCTCCACACCCGCTCGCCGGCCGTGCGCGCGAGGAGGCCGCACAGGGGACGGAGGCTAGGACAGGCAGGGATCCGAGCCTGCTCGCCGGTCGCGAGAGCGGAGGATGCTAGGCGGGAGAGAAGACCTGGCCGGCCGTGCCTCCGGCTCTGCAGATCAGAAATAGAGGGAGAGCGAGCGAGCGAGCGAGAGATGGAGGGAGCAGAGGAGAGAGGCGAGGGAAGAAGAGGAGGTTGGTCTGGGGAGGAAGGGGCATTTTGGTCACTCCACATTTCCCGTCTTCTTTTTACTCGGAATTAAAATTCATGGAACCATTAAAATCCAATTTCCCAATATAATGACAACTTTATCGGTGGATGATATACAAATATTTTTATGATAAAATAGAATTTATCATTTTAGTGCCTTTTGTCCTAAAGAGGAAAAATATCTTGCTCATTTTTTGCCAAGACATTCTGCAACTAGATCAAGGTAAGTCACCTTTTGATCATTTTTCTCTTATTCTTGCAAATGTGTCAAACCAACAAATGAACCCAATAACTTGCAACACGTAGATAACATTTGAAACACAAGAATTTTATAAGATTTTCACAAAAATTAAACTAAATTCTCTAAAATTTCTTTTAAAATACTCCATTTCAAATGAGCCCTTATCCTTCCTTGTTTATTTCCAAACCTGCACTTTGTGGCTCTACAACTTCGATTTATAGCTATCTCTATCTGATATCATTTAAAAAATTAAAAATTCACCTATGTGTCAGTTTTTAGTAATAAATCGATAAGATAATCGTCACTTAAGATAGATTTTTAGCGTCATCACTAATAATCTTTCTATGAACCTGATTTCTTTTATTAGTTCTTTTATTAGCGACGGACATCCTAGAACCCCGCTAATAAAGGCATGATGACCATTAACTCACCGGTCACTAAGGTTATTTACTGATGCAGATTATTTAGCAGCCGCTAAAGTGTATTTCTGTGCTAGCTAGCGTGCGTGGCTCTCATCGACACCCGAAAAAATTGCATTGACATGTCGACCGTAATAGCCATCAATTCGTAACAGGGCGTGTTCCTAATTTCCTATGCATGGATTTGATGTTCCACAATCCACATAGTCACATAGAGACTGAATTAACAATGGTGGAATCGTGAGTTAGTGGCGTTGGATGAGGACCATTTTATGATTGGTGGAGTCGGAGACACGCCATGCATGCAAATGCATGGGCCTCCTCTACCAAACCACACAGCCCCCCCTACGTGATGTCTATCCATCCATCTATCTATTATCTCCCCCTCCGTGTGCGTGTGTGTCCGACTGTCCATCACTCGCAGGTCGAAACAAAATTGTTCATCTCATGCATGACCCATCTCTATCCTATGCTCGCCTTTGCTTTCTTAATTTGCTTCGTCTGCCTGCCTGCCTGCCTGCCTTTGGAATTGGTCATGCGAAGTAGCTAGCTAGTATATATCACCTGGTCATTAACTTTGTTGGTGTGTCCATGCGGTGGGCACGCAAAAGGAAACAGTAGAGTTGCTAATAATGTCGATCAAAGTGCCTTTGTGCAATTAGTTAACTTCTTGTTTGAGATTAACTATATATTGTATTATGATATTGCATGCCTAGGTCTTTTAACCATAGTTGTTCACACATCCAAAAATAATATATTGGTACATACCCTGAGAAGCTTGTAATGTCGCATTAGGTTTTTGTCTAATCTGTGTGATAAACCTATTGGCAGTATTGCGAGTTTGTGACCGCTCGACAATGACAACACTTCATATTGCTTAATGGGGGAATACTCTTTATCAATCTTGATACTATGTGCATTCTCATTTTATGGTACTTTTTAGGTCAAGAGGCTTAGTGGATTTATTGCTACACAATGAGTTTCACGGTACAAGCACTAGGGGTCATGTTTGTTTCCCCTCGATATTATGAAGCCAACTTAAATATGGTGGATTATATAAGCTGGTTTATAACAAGTTGGTGAAAATATGTTGTGAGCTGTTTTGCCAATTATTAGTGCTAGATTATTATGTTTGATAAAAGTCTACAATGTCCTAAACATTTTAAAGTGAAATAAGGATAGGTAAGTGGCAATCGGTGTCTAGCTAATTAATCTAGGCTTAAGATTATAATAAGCTAGTCCAATAATCTAATCTATTTATTTCCACTTTAGAATTTTTTTAGAATTATAAGTTAGCCTATTAAAATCTTGAGTCAGAATAAATAGAACCTAATCCAGGATGAAAAGAAAATTATAACAGACAAGACAAACTCAACTCGTCTGTGGCTTAGATAAGCCTCTAGAATTATATTTATATCGAAAGGCGTAATAAATCCAAATGTAAAAACAGTTCGACGGCGACAACCATATATCCCTATGGATGATTTGTATGCTTGACTAGACCATGCATATCCGCTGGAAAAAGCATATCAAGAAATAATTATATGCTGGGAACAAGATGAGTCACAGAGGAGTATTGCATTCTAGCTAGCATGCATCCCCTGAATTCCTCCCCTTGAAAGCATTCATAGTTTCTGTGTCCACCCTCGATGCATTGGACATCAAACAAAGAGACAAAACAGGTGCCTTTGGAGAGCTGCATACTTGCATATCAGTCTTGGATGGCATAGCATGTCATGATGTTGCCCTTGGGAAAATCCCAAACTCCTGATGAACACAAATACACAATCTGTCCCCCCATGCCCTAGCACACCTGCCTACTACATTATAATCTAGTAATCTACCATGATATATCAACTCTTCTGTAGCTGCTGCAGTGCTGCTTCTCCTCTCATGTCGCTGTTCCACATGTCTGAAGAGGATATATTAACCCCCTATGGTGTTGGTGATGAGGTTGCTGCACGTTGCTATTTGAGATTGATTGTAGATGTGGCAATGTGTAGATCTGTCAAGTTTTGTTTATCCTTCTTGGACCAAGAGCTTGACTGTCTAGGGCCATACTTGCCACATTGCTCAAGATTTCAAGATCACCACAGAACTCATTACAAATATCATGTTTGCAATGCTATCTTGATCACAATTTCACTTTGCTGTTTCAATGCTGTGAATTGTTACTAATTAATTTCATGTTTTTGAACTGAAGCAGCCTGGCTGTTTGGCAAATTTGCTACAGGACATCAGAGTTTTGTAGCATTTGTTACAGGACACTCAAAAAACATGTCTTTGCTGTCTTTGCTGTAGGACACTCTGGTTTAGTGGTTGAAAACTAGTTGGTCTCAACTATGTCCCAGAATAATAAAAAGGCATGCTAGTGCCCTAATAAGATCAGTATGCTTGCTTGCATATACATCTTTCTTTCTGTGTTGCATGAGAAAGCTAGCATGTTGCTTTTCCAGTTTTTGAGCTTGCATACTGTGAGTCAGATGCAGACCAGACCTAAAATGTTAGACATTCAAAGCTGCAAATTTCTTTCACGGTCATCAACCAAAAGAGAAGATCTAAGCAAAAGAAAGCCAAGAATGCATAGAAGCGCACATTTTTAAGTGGTGGCTCCTCCACTGGCAAAAGAGCTTACTTTTGCTTGCTAGCTGCTTAATTAACCTACTTGGAGAGACAAAAAGTGTAAGGACTCATATGGGACGTGGAAAATGTTCCAGTTACTGTGAAATATAAAATGATTTGTATTTCAGTGCAGGATGGAATATTAATTAGGAACTAACTGAAGTGAATCTAATTAATATAACTGTAATATTGAGTGGTCCACAGAGTTTGCTAGTTCACATTTGCATAAAAAGCATGGGGGCATGGCATGAAGTGCTGACAATATATGAGCATGTTCCAATGACAGGCTATCTTATGATGTTTGCCATGCTCTCACCTTTTAGAGTGGAACCTACTTGACCATTTGTCTAATAAACAACATGAGTGCAATAACCATGATTTGGTTCATTGGCAAAGGCAGCATGTTCCAGGGAAGAAGGTAGGCCAGCTAAATGCAACACAAGTTCCAGGACCGCACTTGGTTTTACCTTATACTTTCAACTGCATCTGCTATCATCAATACTTCTGATCTTAGTCAGATAACTAGAGCCAACACCCTTGTCTCCAAATACGTTTCACAAGTTGGGATCCAATCAGATCACAGCTCGATCAGACAACCATACATAACAAAAAAGCATGGCAAATATTGTGGATGCAGAGAAATCACCTTCGTTGCACAAGTTCAGCTCCCACTTCCCTGCCACCTGTCCTGCACCAAAAGCAACCGGCAAACTGGAGTGAGAAGAACACATGAAACCAACACACGACTGCCCATTGCTTTTAGACCATACCTTGCCTAGTGGAAACAGTAGAAATGATATGGGATGTGTGCAGCAGCTTTCTTGAAATCTTGTACCACTGAAAAAAATCTCTCATGGAAGTTATTGCACAACACTACTCATCTCTGCAAAATGTTAGGCATAGGGAACAACCGACTGAGGAACAGGCCATGTGTGCAGATTTCTAAGCCAAGTCTGCTTGAAGATAAACCACCCAATAGCACACATGTACAAGGAAATATTCAAAATTCTCATGATGAGATCGACTAGGATATAGGAGCATAATAAGTAAGTACAGGAATGATCTTACAGTCTCCAGCGCATTAGTACCAGAACACTGTTGTGTGCATTACAGGTAGTACTTCATAAGAACATGGATACAAACAGTTACATGGATCCATACACACACTATCTCAAACTTCAGAGATCATCTTCGGCGGACTTTGGTCGTTGCTTGCTTGGTTGGTCTGTGTACCCTTACCTTTGGCCTCTTCTTGCGCAATAGCTTTCGCTTGAGCGTCCTGACTTGCTCGCTTAGCTCCATGGTAATCCCTATCTGACCGCTGACAGATGCAAGAAGCTTTTGCAGCATCTCTTTTAGCTTATGGTTTTCTTCAGCAAGTGTATTATCATTATCATTCTTCGAACTATCACAAGTCGCATAATCTGGAGAAGTTTCCTCAGGAACTTTGTTCCTGTCCTTCATACCATCATCCGGAGTTGCAGAAGCCAAAGAAACTTCCTCAGATGCCATGATCTCTGTCTGCACGCTAACATCTTCATTTGGATTATCAACTCCCACTTCATTGCATTCAACTTTGGCACCTGCGCATCCACACAACAGCTATCATCACAACATCGCTCTTTATGCACATCAGTTTGGCACTCCAGTGATGTATACTATTTTGTTCTGCAAGATGACATAGAAAATTTGTATCTAAAATTATCGAGAAATATCAAGCACGAAATAGTAAAGAACCATGGATAGTTGATTCCACAAAAACAAATTAGCTATCGTAATGCACAGCAAAACTGGACAAAGCCCTAGATTACTGAACCAAATTAATTGGGTTTCATCGATTGCAGTTAGTTAGCAACAATGAAATTCCACGGTTGGAGTGCTACTTTGTAAAAAAGTTCATCACAAATACATCAGTCATTAGACAACATTTCATCTGCCAAGTTTTAGTAATTATCAGGGACACACCCCATCACATATCCACCAAATTCAGTCGCCTTTCCACAACAACAACAACAATAATAATATAACCCACGCTTTAGCCACGGGAACGCCAAAATTCTTAGACAAATCTTCGCCAATCAGGAAGAAATCCTTCAACGCGTTCAATTCAATTTCGATGTTGCAAATTGCAATCAATCAAACACCTTGCGGTTCGCCCCCAAAGTGCACGCCAATGCCATCCATGCTAACAACTACTAGTACTAACTTAGTACTACTAATTAGCAACAAGGATTGTTTGGTGAGTGAAACTATCGGTTCAAGTGGATCACGTACAATGGCTGAGCCTGAGGGGATCGGAAGATACTCACATCGATGGGGAGAGAAAACCAGCAGAGAAGAGCAGAGCGCAGCCGAGGGTGTCAGACCGAGACGAACAACCACCAAGTCGCTTGGATCTCAACGGGGCCGAGCGAGGTCAGCTATCGGTGCGTGATGTGGCCCGCGTTCCTCCTCTCGAGTGCTCGGTTGCTTGCTTCCTTCTTCTGTATGAGGAAGACGAAGCCCGGGGGAGGGGAGCTGCCATTTATGCGGTGCGGGCGGACGACGAGGAGATCAGGAGAGGAGTGCTTTCGCGAGGTGGACGAAGGCGAGCCCACCTTCGCATGCGGGCTGGGCTAGGCTGGCCCGGGCCCGGAAGAGCTTGGGCTTCCGTTCATGGGCCAGAGAATTATGGGCACTCCCTCTGTTCCAAAGTACTCGATGACTAACGGATAATTAAAAAGTCAGAGCAGAAAATTAAAAAATCTACGCAGAAAATTAAAAAGTCAGCACATAAAATTAAAAAATCTATAAAAAATCAAAGGTAACTTATTACCTCCTAGGAGCTAATAGGTCATCATCTTTAATTTTAACCATTAGATCAAAATAAATAAACGATTCATAATATTTCTGATGTACCGTAAAATTTATCATTTAAAAATATTTTTAGTTTATTTCCTTTGGTTAATACGTATACAATTAATAAGCTATAATTAACCTAATAATACCATCTGATCAGCTTATATATAAATTAGAGATAACACAATTAATATCTAAATCAATTATCTATAATACAAATCTGTTAAGAATTAGTAAGGGGAGAGTCGTAGTTTAGGATTCTAAAGTTGGCAT